>JAJLRJ010000008.1:33870007-34240007 GCA_024195265.1 Dendrophyllia cribrosa | reverse complement strand
TATAAAATGGCCTTTCCAAAAGACAAAGGCACTAGGTGTTTGGTTTTCAACTGCAGAGGAGGAAACTGTTACGCTTAACTACCAGGAAAGAAAAGGAAACATCATTAACATTTTAAACAGCTGGCAATTTAGAAGATTAACACTGTTAGGTAAAATTACTGTTATTAAATCCTTAGCGGCTTCTCAGCTTGTGTATATTATGTCCCCTTTGACTTCCTCTAAATATTACTTAAAAGAAATTCATAGACTCTTTTTCAACTTTCTCTGGGATGGGAGGGGAGATAAAATCAAACGAAGCGAGATTATCAATGACTATGAAAATGGTGGACTTAATATGCTGGACATTCAAACATTCAATCGTGCTTTGAAAGCAAAGTGGATAACAAAATATCTGGACAATAGCAATAATGGTAAATGGAAGTTATTCTTTGATCACTTTTTAGCCCAACAAGACACTAAACTTCTCTTAACTGGTAACCTTAAACCAACCGATGTAAATGGCCTTAACATCCAAGATGATTTTACCAAAGAATTAAGTGAAATCTGGACTGAGTTAAACTACGAGGAAAATCCAAACAATTTTGAGCGATTACCAATTTGGTACAATTCCCTTTTCAGGGTTGCAAATCAACCGATTTTCTATCGAGACTGGTCCCGTGCGGGAATTAATCATGTGAAAGATATTTTAAACCAAGACTCCAATTTCCTATCCTTTACTGATTTCAAAACCCGTTACAAAGTTTTGACGTCTTTTCTGAAATACTATGGTGTTGTCTCTTCGATTAAAATTATAAGAAAACAGGATCAGCATCATGTCGCAGACAATTCGGAAAATGAGTCGACTGGACTCAATCTGCTCTCAGTCTCGAATCTTTCCAGAGTGGCTTACAAACGTCTTCTCCAAAAGATCAGCTCTACTCCCTTAAAAAGCCAGGACAAATGGCTAAAGGATTGCAATATTGATGGGAAATTAATAAACTGGAAATCAACCTATGCCTTACCTTTTCACTGTACCAGAGAAACCAAATTACGGGTTTTCCAATTCAAGCTTCTTCACAGAAGAATCGCAACAAATAATTACCTTTCTAAAATAGGTTTGTCCTCTACAGATATTTGTAACTTCTGTGAAGAAAAAGTTGAAACCCTAATACATCTTTTCTGGGAGTGTTCTCGTGTCCAAATATTTTGGCAAAAGGTTCAATCTTGGCTGATTGAACACAAGGTCATATCACAAAATTTCCTCTTGCCCCAACTCGCCTGTCTAGGATTTATTAATAAAACAAATGGTTTTCTAGTTCACCACGCCCTCCTTTTAGGCAGATTTCATATCTATACTTCGAAATTGAATAAAACCCTGCCAAACCTCCGACTCTTTTCACAATCAGTCCTTAAATGTCAGGATATTGAAAAGCGTTATGCATTCAAAACGAACACGACAAAAAAATTCAAAGCAAAATGGGAATCATTTATTGCTTAAGCCAAACTCCATCAAAGTCTGCTTCTCTTCCTTCTTCCTTTTTTTTTTTTTTTTTTTTGGGGGGGGGGGGGGGGGGGGGGGGGACAAAAAAGCGGTCAAGAGGTTTACTCTTTTTTTTTGCTGCTGCTGTTGTTGTTTTTTTTGTTGCTATTGTATCGCATTGTATTCGTATTGTAAGTAAGGGTTAGTAAGGCGGGGACAAACATTGTAACGTGCATGTATTAGTATTGTATTGTAAGGGTGAACAGGGTAAATGTAAACATTGCAATTTATTTTTATAACTATTAAGGGTTAATTAGGGTAGCCAGAAACATTGTAAGGGTTAAGAGGGTGGGGGCAAACTTTGTAATGTGTATGTAGAAGTATGGTAAGGGTAGAAAGAAACATTGTAATGTAATATAACTTTATTAATTGCATTAGTAATGTAAAGATTTATTACAATAAAAAAAAAAACTTCAATATATAGATTGATGATACTAGTAGATAACGAGACTAAAGCAATAGACAACAACGCTGCAAAACATTCAATTAACTTCCCTCTAAAGCTCGAGGAAGGGAAGGAGGGGAGGGGAAGGGGGGGGGGGGGGGTGCAAAATGCTAATACATTGAATTTCGGGTGCTCTTGATCTTTTTAACTGCCTCAGCATCTGCTGTTTCTTTCAGTGGACTCATACAAAAATACAGACTGTTTTACAATATACAATACAACTTGTAAAAAAAATAAACAAAATAAAAAACAATTTTTAAAGAGGGTGGCACCAAGCTAACTCTACATGTAGGTTAATCAGGATGGCCCTCTGAAAATTCCTTGTTGAATTGGAATTAGAAATGTTAGTTTTTGAGGAGGGAAGAAAAACTGGAGTACCCAGAGAAGAAATCCTCAGAGCAAGGATGATAACTAACAACAAACTCAACCCACATATGACGACGCTCTCACCACTGCACCATCCCTGCTCCCTGCCTTGTACTACAGATTGTACAATGCTATTGAATTTATAGCATGGAAGTTGCTTTTAACATAACAAATTATAAATCATTGGTAATGTAATTAAGTGGATCCTTAGATGATCATGTACAACCGGACTTTCCATGCTGGATGTTGTAGGCAATTTTCAACTTCGAAGCGAAACAACCCGACTTTGCATCCCCAAGAACTTAGCATTACAAACAAATGAAACCCCTGAAGTAACTGTTCAAGAATTTAAAGGTTCTAACGAAAAATATAAACACAAAAATTAATGTCCAGTTTTGTGACAGATGTGTTTTATATTGATGTTCCATGTAAGATTTATTAAAACATCCCACGGTCACCAACAAAACAAATAAAAGTAAAAATACACACTTGTCATCTAAAAGAACTATTTTTAAATTGATTCCTTTTAGACTGGCTTACATGTATTCTTTTCTAAGTACATGCACTTACATGTATTTTTAGTGATAAGGAAAACGTGCACCCAACCAATTTAACATCATTAAATTTAAATCAGAGACTGGCAGAAATACTCTACAATACAGAGGTCCTGTAATCTGGAATTTTTTAAATAGATTAGTTAAAGCACCAGAAAATTCTTATTCTTTTAAACATATTTTATGTAAACATGTTAATATTATTGACAATTTTTCATTTGATAAGGGGGCAACAGTAGTCACCAAAAAAAAGATGATTATATATATATTTGAAATTTTAAATTTCCTATCTGATGATACATGTACATTGTAATTTTACTTGTCTGTATATAGTCTTTTCTAATTTGTATATAGTTCAGTCTGATTTTGTAATTTTAATTTTTATTAATGTAATTCTTAACTTTTAGTACATGTAGGTCCACATCAGCCTTTTGGCTGCTTTTATCTAACCTACCTATCAAATAAAGTATGTGTACGTGTATATGTGTGTGTGTAACAGTTTGAAATATCATGTATAGAAGATCAAAAATGTGCCTAACACTTTAGAAATGTTTGTGTCCGAAAAAGTAAGGTAAAAAAGTTTTCAGTTTGAATTTAAATCCTTCTCTGTCTGTGCTCTAACAGTTTGCTATATTTTGTTGTGTTTCAGGCTCACTCTCTGGACCCATGTGCTCTGCAAGGGATGGACACATACTCCTTTCTGTTGTCACAAGGAGGGCGTGGTAATAGTGAAGGACTAGAAAAGTAAGTATGTGGAAACAGGTGTTAACCCTGTCAATCAAAACTCAAGCTGGGAACCCAAACTTTCATTTTGTTTAGATTGAAATCATATTTTACTGAAAAAAGAAAAAAAAACATTTTCTCAGGCAAAGGAATTTACTGCTCAGCTGAAGAGCGTTCATTGGAATGTTTGTACTTTAGAACCACCTTGTTTAGCGTAGTAAACAGCACCATAGGAAAGCACTGCTTAGTGGCTTTCATTTGAATGGTCACAGTTTTGGATTTCATCCACTGACTCAAAAGTTAGAACCAGGTTGTACAGCATAATAAACAGTACCACAAGAAAGTATCGCTCAGTACTGTAGCTTTCATTTGAATGGTCACAGTTTAGAATTTCATCCACAGACTCAAAAGTTAGAACCACGTTGTACAGCATAACAGAAAAGTACTGCTTATGAGCTTTAATTTGAATGGTCACACCATAGGGTTTCCTGCCTGACAGACTCAAAAGTTGAAGCCACACCCAAGTTTAAAATCTGACTTGTTGATACGAAAGAAAGTTTATAGATTACCAGTCTAAAAACAACATTGATATGAACTCTATCCTTCCGCACTAACTTATTTCCTGCAGGCTGGCCAAGGACTTGATTCAAGTTACGCAGCTTAAACCTGAACCATGGATCGCCATGGGCCACTTCTGTAATGCCACCAGTAGGAAACCCAGAGCTGTCTATTTTGCACAGAAGGTATAGATACTGTCGCTTCAATGGGATATTCACTGTCGTGTGTACTCTATTGGGCTGGATAACCGCTCGTTTAGTGATTACAGCCGCCCCCCATCGCTCCCGGCTGCTAGGAGGTTTGCTGGGAGCGTTGCGAGGCGGATGTATTTTCAGGCTTTTAGCAATTCCAAAACTTTTGCTCTTCCTTTCTCTGGTGTGCGTGAAGGAACTCGCGTGTATAAAACAGCTTCACATCAAGCCTAGTCTTCCAAAAATCCATGAATTTTGTCATTTCATGTTGTAGTTGTATAGAGAATGGCAAAGAAATATACCAGAACGTACAAATCAAATACTCCTTTGAGCCAACCTTCGGACCCTCCCCTCTCCTAGACATTTTTGCTCTACCGACCCACCACCCCCTGCGTCCTATTCTCCACCCTCCCCTCTCTCCAATGCCATCCCCATGAGTTAGGCAGGTGACCGTCTCGCAGCCGATCTACCAAGTGAAAATTTGCATAATTTATTTTCCCTCGTTAACTCGTTCAACGCTTCACGTATTCACGAGTTAAAAATGTGCAGGGCAATTATTTTTCCCCGCCGTTTTTCAAGTCATGACTGTTGCACTTTCCTTAGGCTAAGATGTTCCAGTTTTCTTTGCATTCTGAATAGCCAAACGGCTTTTTCTTTTTTTTTTAGGCTCACACAATTGACAGTCGCAATGTCCAAGCACTAGTTTTAAAAGGTAAGAAACTGGTTAGCCTGTGATCCGATGGCTTGCAACAAGAACTCCTGACTGGTGACGTTGACTTCTGATAAAACAAACAGCCTTTTGCAGCCTTGAAATTGGTATCAACTAAGTTGATTTATTATTCGACATAGCATTCTAGAGTGCAAATACGCATCAAAACGAGTGCAAATATTACACTCTTCTGACCGCGCGCTAGGAAAAAAACAGTTTCAAAAACTTAGTTTGAGAAGATTACTGTCGTATAATAAACCATTTATTCAGCGAAAAGTTGTATAATACGGCTGAGTATTTTTATGAGTCAAAATAAAAACTGACTCGTAAAAATACTCAGCCGTACTACACAACTTCACGCAGAATAACCTCTATTTATTAAATTGACCCCCGTTAATAGATTCAAAAGCTGACGTGACCTTTCATCAGAGTGAATTCACTCTGGAGATCGAAGGGCCGACAAACGCTTTTGAATCGCTTTATGTTGACCAATTTTCTTAATCAGTTCTGTTGATACAAAAGTTGTATTTCACTCCCTTACCGATGCAGCATAACACTTTAGAAACTAACCGTCCTTTATCCTTTTCCAGCCTTGCAATGTGTTTATTCAGTGAAACAGAACACGGCGAAGTTAGAAGAGAAGCGAAAACAATCCCATACTGGTTGAAATAAATTTAAAGATCGAGAAGAAAGAACTCACGATTCATCGCAGTTTTGGTTGTCTGAGTTGAAGGGTTTAAACATCGAATCTACAACTCTGCTAGCCCATGAAGGTTTCATTCTTGTGTTTAATGTACTGTTTAATCTGTTTTTAATCTGTTTTAAATATTTCAGCGAGTTTGCTTCAAGCTTTAGAGAAGCAACAAGAAGCTTTGTTGCATTTTCGTGAAGCAGTGAAGTTGGCTCCATGGAACTTTGAAGCTCAAAAAGGTACTTAGTCCAAAGAACAGTCATCAAAATTGAAATGTTGAAAAAAATTTGCACCAAGTCGTTTTATATTCAGCTTTTTTTCTGAAGTATTATATCTACTGATGATGATCATTACTAACTTATTTTATGTATATATAACAGGCCTTGTTGAATGTTACATGGCCGCAAAACGTCACAAGGAAGCTCTTACCGTGGCGAAGAACGCTCACAAGACATTAGGAGCGAATCCACGGACACTAACTGTAAGATTACAGCCAGGCGTGCTTGATTTTTGTCTTAAAAATGTACTCGAGTTTTCCTGTTGTATGACCATTTCTCATCCAGCCACATTTATTTAATAAGTTACATTATATTACTTGGGAGTTTAGTGAAGCAAATAAAATGCCAATATCTCCCAAGAATGTGAACTTGAAACAGGGCACAACAACAAAGATTGTGTTCCCTACTCATCGTGAATGAAGTGAAATGGATTCTGATGGTCCAGTGGGAGTTTGTATTTGGTGCCCTACCAACGGAGGTATTCAGGTGTGACTGGATGTTACTGGATGCATAACCTTGTTTCTTTTTCTATTCTCGTAGCTTTATGCCTCAGTTATGGCTCACGAACCTTCTTCTTATGACAAGGTAAGTGGAAAGAAAGCAGTGGGTAAGGGTTGGATTGTTCTTGTTCCTTTTTGTAGATCCCCCCTCCCCCCTTCCTCCCTCCCCCTCCCCCCTCCCCCCTCCCCCTCCCCCTCCCACAGTTTAGGAAACTGTTTTTGAAGTCTTGTAATGTAGTTCTAACTTTTGAGTCTGTTGACAAAATCCTATGGAGTGACCATTCAGTACTTTTGCATGGTATAACTTGTTTTTCAGTTTTTTACAAAATGAAATTTGGGATTTTTCTTGAATTGTGGTTTGTGGCACTCTTTGGAGTTAAATTAAGGGTTAACACGATTTTTTGTTTTTTAATTCTCGTTACTAATTCCAATGAACGTTCGTTTTAATTGTTCCTTATCAGGCCACCAGTATGCTGGAAAAAAGTCTGGCTCAGGATGAAACTTACACTGATGCTGTTTGTCTGCTTGCGGAAATCATGGGAAAGAAACAGGAATACGATAAGGCTATTGCGCTGTAAGTACACAACGATAAATTGCGAGAACAAAGCCATTGTTTAGCAGAATCACTCGGTCTCCCTTAAAATATCGAAATTTTGCTGATCTAATTTCGATGTCGTATTGCTACAGGAAAAAAACTGAGCTTGTGAAAGAGGCAAGAAATGAAGTTCTCACACACTGAATGGGGGTCTGGTACGAGTTGGGATATCGGGTGTCACGCTTTGACACGTGACTCAGTTTTTGTTTCTTGCCATTAGTGCAACAGCTTTCCCACCCTCCCAGCCCTTGACATAGGTATTTAGAGTCAGTGAAGTTTTTTGGTTTTGTTCGAGCCAGGTTTCTGATATACTCTGTAAGTGTTAGACGTTTTGCAATAAAGCAATAAAGTGCTGTTGCATTCTGTGGCAGACAAATGGCATTCAGTGTGTGAGAACAAATATTGGGGGATAAAGTGTATGATTACAAGGATGTGGAAGTTGATTCAGTTCATGATTCAAAGGACTTGAAGAGCCATCTCGTGAATACGAAACAACGTAAAGTTAAGTCCACAGATCGGTTTTAATTTTCCATACTGAGTTTGAAGTCAAAGAATTGAAGAGTAAAACAGATTTAAAACGACCAAAACATCTTAGCGTGACATAAATATGCATTGTGTGAAACGAGACTGTCTAGACAACTGGATGACGTAATTACATTGGAGAATTAAAAAAAGTTTACTGCAGCAATAATCTTTTAACACGAAATACACTGGGGAATTAAAAAAGTTTACAGATGATGGAACGAGTGAAAATCCGCGGATACTATAATTATCTCGTTCAACGCTTCGAGTATTCACGAGATAAGAATGAAAACAGGTTTTTGAGTAGGGTGTGTTCGATAAATTCTGTAGAGAACTCGAAAATCAAGTACGGATATTAGGTCCTTTTATCTCTTAGATAAAACTGTTCGTTGAAAAGTGGCATATTATTTTTTGATTCGTCGAGTTTGAGTTCAAACGTTTATAAATGGCTTGTTTTATTTTGTAGTTTACGGAAACACATGAGTTATGACCGCACGCCCCGGCTACATCAGTTGCTTGGAGATTATTTGGCGCTGACAAGTGACCACCAAGAAGCGCTTCATCATTACACGCAGGCGCTGAGGTAAGACCCTTTCATATAGAATGTACGTATTTTGGGGTAAGAATTCCTATTTTCCCCCCTATTTTTTGGCCACTGTCATTCCTATTTTCAGAGTGTCATTTGTCACTTGACGCCCTGTAAATAGATATGGGCCCCACGGTGGTTGGCGTTTAAAAATATATTTCCGTCTTCTTTTCCTTCTTCCTATTTCGTTTAAATCGAATGGAAATTCTCCCTTTCTCTTGCCCCTAATGATACCTCTCTAGAGCTGTATGGCATGAACAAATTTCTCGTCTTGATAAACAGAAAGAAACATCCACAGAAACGAATTCCGGATTTTGTAATAGCACAAGGCTGTCAAATGGCCCGGTGAAAGCAAACGCCCGACCCCCAAGACTACAACGTGAGCAAATGTCCGACAAATGCCCGAGGGTCAGTGGCGAGTGGCGAGTGGCGGGTGTTTGGTGGCAGTAGGCGGGCTGACTGCTGGAATGGACTGATGCATTAAATCGACTTTAAATCATTGCTAGTGTCGGTATAGAGACGCTTTAAAACTCACTTTACTGTATGTCTGCAGTATGAACCCTGGCGACAGCAAGGCGATGGAAGGAATACAGAATGTTGAAAGAGCGAACGGAGGCGAAGTGGAGCATGACAGCGGAGACGAGGTGGACGAACCTAACGGCGAAGGAGCCAGTTTAGAAGAGGTATATGACATGTTCACTCGTCTGTTCCAGGTGTTCAGGTAGTGGGGAGCGGCGCGAAGCGAGGAGACTGGGGTAGATTACGAGTTGTCCCTCCTTTTTCCTCAGGGATAGTGGCAGTTTCTTGGTGTTGCGATCACCAAATGACGTAAAACAAAAGATTCAAAAGAAAGTAAACAATACCCACACCACAACACAATAGCTAACCAACAATAGTCTCCGCAACACCAAGAAACACCCGGGATAGTAGAGCGAGCGAAACGCGAGCGCGCGTGAAAATCACCCCACGCGAGAATGGCGGCGTCTCCCCTTTCTCGCGTATCGCTCGCTCTACTATCCCTGAGGGAAAAGGAGGGACTACTCATAGTCTAAGATTGGGGCGGCAAGACGAAATAACTTAGTTACTTCGTTGCTTAGTGACTTCTCCCCCTCTCCCAGTCGCAAGTGTTTTTTTCCTGCTCCACACTAACTTGACGTTTTTTAACGTCTGGTCGTTCTCTCGCTCCCTTTTCTTTCTCCTTTCTATGATTTCATGCAACCATGTTTTAAAAAAATCAGCTACAATCAGCTCCTTAAGTGATCACCCTTGTTGCAGGACAAAGTGGTCGCTTAAGGGAGGTGGTCGCTTAAGAGAAAAATCAATTTGAAACAGTATTTGACTGAGAAATAAAACGGTCATTTCTAAAGTGGTCGCTCACGGGAAGCGGTCGCTTAAGAGAGTTGACTGTATGTATAATATATCAAATTTAGGCGAGTGTTGTTTTGTACTGTTGGTGCGTTGTCCGCAAGGACTTTTACCAACTTAATAAACCGGCTAAAGTGTCGTCCAGTGATTTTTGATCAAAAAGTATTTATTGTTCTTTCTTGAAAAATCTTGTTTGAAGGATGACATTGAAGACGAGGAACCTTGGGAACCACACGATATCCGTGGAGCGGTAAGAAAAATAACTCGTTATTTACTCGTTATACCTTTTTTATTTGTTCATTTTGTTGTGTATATTTACTCCCATTTTTCGAAGAACTAAATTGCATTTCTGGCTTTTCATTTTGCAGCTTTTCTGATAACTCCTGGTCTATTCAGTCTGAACAGAAAAAAGCCAAGGAAATCCACGTGCGCCACTGAATAGCTCTGGCACAGGCTAACCATCCTATTTTTGTGTGGTGTTCTGTGCTTTTATAATGACTGTTTCGGTTATCAAACAGCCCTTAGTGTTTACTAAAGGCAAAATTTAGGGCTTTTGAAACTGACGAAGAATCGTTTGAAAACCGCAAGCTTCTAATCATCGAAACAAATACAGAACAACAAAGAAATGATAACAACATGGTAATAATTTTAAGTGACTACTTGATTTTGTCACCTAAAGGGACACTATCTCGATGAAATAACGAAATTTTGTTTACTTAATTTCCATGTTATATCGCCAAATGCCACCAAATATATAACAGAATTGGATAGGATTCTATAGAGCAAAACAGAAGTAGTGGAATGGAGAAAAAGTGCAGGATTACAAGGATGGAAGTGGATTACAGTTCGTCAATTTTGATTTCGTGATAGGCGGTCAAAAAAATCACAGTTTCCATTCTGGTGGAATTTTGAGTTTCTTAGTCGTTATTTTGTCTTTTCAGTTCATATTTCTTTGCGTTCACCACTTTTGGCGATTTTTTCTTCTTATTTCAAGATAATAAAGCAAGCTTAAAGCAAGCTCTTGGCCATAATCATGAAAACACGATATTTCAGTCGGGAAATTGTCCCCGGTTTAATGCAAACTCGAAAATGATGATCCAGTTTTATTACTTGGGCGGAGCGACCAAGTATTAAAATGCAGTTTGGTCGTCGACAAATGTGCAGTATTGCGCAACTCTGGGGATGGCGGGATTGCTCAAACCTTCACCGCGGTCACACGTCCGAGGCGTTTTTCGTTTTATTTGGTGGGATTCATTTAGTATTAAGTGGAAACGTGGGCAAGGATGTATAAAATAATTAGTTTATGTAACTATCTTTTCATCCTTCCGACTCAAAATAACGAGCTTCTTTTCCATCGTTGAAAACTGATCAAAACGCTTCGTGCCTGAGCACAATTGTGTTGGCAAATGGCGCCAACAGTTCTGCGGTTCATAGTTTTCAAACGCTTAGAACTTTTTTTAGTAAACTTTCAAAACGTTTAGTGAGTTGAAAGTGTATTGTCAATATATGAAACTTTTAATAAACAGTGAAAATGACAACCTTAACTTTGAAGTACTTTGGTTAACTTTTGCAAATTTCTCTCGTTTAACCGCGGTGGAGTACACCTGTTGTTTGTTGATGCGAGGCGAACGTCACAAAGTGCGAGTCGTGTTTTCTCTGTTGCATCTAACAGTTTCATATTCAATATGCGTAAAGAAATTACTCAAGAAGACACTGCGAAAGTATTTGACACTCGCTATTAATTCTACGATACCTTCATGACGGAAACCCGCTAAAACATGTTCAAACGAACATGAAGAAGATAATTTAGACGAATACATACCTAGCGCTTATTTAATAAGAAGTGAACAGGGGACAGCGAAGGAAGAAATATAAGCGTGGTAGGAATCCCAATTAATTTCACTTCTTTCGGTTGTTTGCCTTTCATTAATTTTTATTTCGTGAAGTTGAAGGAACAGAACAGCCAACTGAAACTTTGGGTGCAAAAATTCACCGCCGAGAGAAGATGTAAACAATGCACGCGTTGTCTTGCGAGACGTTACTTGCGAGTTTTGCTTCCGCTAGTGAATGTTTCTCGGGCGAAAATAACCTTAAAGCGATCACTTTTTCATTTAATATTCTTTTCTGTGTTTCGGATACAGAGGAATAAAAACTGGATATATTTTCGTGTGACTGATTGCGAGATGTTTTATGAAACAGCTGCGTTATGCGTTACTGGAAAGGTTTCAAATTACTTTCACATTATGCAAATTGCAACATTTTTACCTCAACTGCAAAAATATGTTTCAAAGGGCTAAATTTGTTTCTCTCCTCCTAAATTATCACTTCTGTCGTTAACTTTGATTAAAGTTATAAGTTTCATTCAAACTTTATTATAATAACGGCGGGAATACTTCCAGCAAAACTTTCAATTGGAAAAGTTGTTTTGATCTCGGGTCCGGACCAGGCAATTACATCATGGCTTCGAAAGGCCACTTTGCGGCTACATTTGCATTCACTTCAAAAGTGTCAGAAACACAGACCAGCTAGTTACAAGATTTAGCTAAAACCAATAACAACCATCGGGAAACTCTGACATACGGCCTTTTTTTCAACGGTAAGTACAAAGTAGGCATCGATTTGTATTTTTCAGCATGTACTCGTCTTTTGACACAGTTGACACGCTACTTTAATAATTTACGTGCGATCTCGCACGCTATTAAAGTGTACTGTGTCTTCTTGTTTTGACGGTTAACGTGCTTCTTTGTTAGACTGCTCACACTATCCGAATACTCCCTATCATCAAACCGTGAAATAACGTGCATGCAGATTCCCAAGACAATTATTCTCCAATATGCCTAATACAACGACGCCCAAGTATACGCTTCCACAGCGTCTTGTTTAATACTACTCTACTAGTGCACTGAGGGTAAAAATAAGTTTCTTGGGCTGCGGATGGATAGGATAAAAACGGATTGCAAGTGTTTTGGGGCTCGTGCGTTGGAAAACTTGCTCAAAACTGATTATAGTTTATTCTCTCTTGGAGAATTCACGTAATATATTTTTCTTGGTGTGTTCTATAACCATTTCGTGTATAGGAAATTTGAGGCCGTTCTGACCCAAAACCCTCGGGAAAAGTTGGGGGTGGGGAGGGAGGGGAGGGGAGAAAAGAGAGTTTCTCGACCTATTTTCTTTCCTTTCCTATCTTTCCTTTAGCAAGGATAGTTTGATTACTGATACAGTCATAATAGAGCACAGACTACCACTCAAGTATAGAATGGTCAGCCTGTGGCTCTGGTTGGCATTGAACGGAAGTGCAGTTGGAAGGAATCTGAAGTTTGTGAGAGAAGATACCGGCGAGATACCAGATCAGTACAATATTTCTAATACGTCCATTGTCTTGTAAATAAGAAAATAGAGAAAAAAAGTATGTTCTTATCTTCCTTGAAATAAATGTCTCACATAATGTCGTGTCTCAGAATCTTTTTCTCGTTTTGTTCTTTCACTAGAAATCCGCGGGGTCCCTTTATTTGTACTGACGTTATGTATATATTTTTCCGGATGAAGTACTATTAACGCTGGTATTATTAGTAGTACTATTAAAGCTATAAAAAGAGAATTGAAACAGTTGATATTTAATTTTTTTTTTCATGCTTGTTCGAACATTTTGCCACGAAAATTGTACGCGCGAACGCTCCACAAGTTTGACCAATTTTAAGTTATTTGAGGTTGAATATCAGTCTTTACACCCTTTTTAACTCAATCGGCTAAACTACTCAGATTCAAAACTAAAAACCATATTACACGACTTAAAGTTTCACTCGAGTCGAGTGAAGTGGTTCTTTTCTTAAACTTTATTAAAATGACGAATTATTACTGCAATTGTTTCTGCATAAGACTTTCGAATTCACCAAGTATCAAACACAATGTTCAATCAAGAATGCTGCAGTTGACAGGCTTTCATCTAAAGGTGCAGAATAAGTTAAATAATCTTTGTTATATTTAGCAGGTGTTTATTTTATCTGTTTTAAAATTCAAATCACTCTTTTACGTTCGGTTGTCTTGGTTTCTTCAAACAATTCATGAATATTTAATGTGAAGCGTCCAGCTCTTCAAATGAAAACCCTCGCGTAGCCTCGAATACATCGATTTGAGCTGTAATATTCTTCGGTCCAAAGACAAGAAAACCATTCAAATTCAAAAGAAAGCCAGTACAGGAGTAAAGAAAACCAATCAAGGTCTGCGGAAAGCCATTTAAAGTACCATAAAAGCCATTCAAGATCCGTTCCTGATATTATTTGTTGGTGATTTTAAATTGAATAATATCTGCAGACAACATGGGGAAAGACATAGTGCTCGGTGAAGACTGGCTTATCACCTTATCTGTTATTTATGGCCTGGCTGCAGTACTGTCCGTCTGGGCGACTCTCCTTTCGCCCATAATCCTAGATATCTGGGACACGCCAGCCGGGCAGAAGAAGAAGGGGGATCGCGACTGGACAACAATTTTTCTGGTTCTTCTTCTGCTGCAGCCTGTCACGTTCGCTGGATCTGCCGTGGGCATGTGGTGGATTACAGCGTTCGCGTTTGTTCCTCCGAGTCATTTTGTACTCACATTCTTTTCCTTTCTGGCCATCGATTTCTTCCGCCCCGACGACGATGTATTCAGTAAATATAAGTATTCTGTGCTAAGCTGAACGTTGGATTTGCCACAGCGCGGCTGTATTCGTGACGAATAATTATGGATTCAGCATCATAATTGTATCATGACTAAAACCTCCTCGCAGAGGACTTGAACACTTTTATATTGTAAAAACCATGGGAAATGTAGAAGAATTTATTTATTAATTTTTCGTGGTTTCTTATTATCCGTAGTTTAATTTTACTGTTTCAACAGATATACGTGTCATTTACTGAGTAAAAAAAAACACTGTTTTGAAAGAACTTCCTTAACTGTCAAAACAATGGCTTCTATTTATTTGTTCTTATTTTGCTAGAACCTTACAAAATGTTAAGTAGTGTCATTTCATTTGTTAGCCTAAAGTTGCCAGCGATCACGTTATTGTATTTTGTACCTGATCAACGACTTTAAATTTGTAATGTTTCATAAAATAAAACGATTTTCGTGCAAAAGGAGCGAATATTAATCATAAATAATTTACTGGAGCTCATGCGATGTTGATATTTACTCAAGATGTTGATCAAGAACCAATTGTTTGGGGGGAGGGGGTGGAGAGAAAAAAAACAGTGTGATGTTGAACTTTCAAAGCGCTGCTACGCTGCAACGAAACCTGCCTTGAAAGTTTTATTCATCTGATCCCACTTTGCCGAAACATGTTTAACTACATTTTTAGCCTCTATCTTGAACCGTTCGCAAATGTTTAGAACTCCGAAACCACCTGGAATAGTAATGGAAGTCAATAAAGTTTCTTTTAGTACAGATTTGTGAAAAAATTGGCAAATGCCCCATGGTGGAGACAAAATAGCTGTACAAATGCCCCGGGCTGTAGTAAAGAAAAGAAAAGAAGGGAAATTCTTCGAATCTAGACGCATTTAAAACTTATTTGAAGGCAAGCTAAGTCAACAAAGAAGTGTTTTTCCTCAGGTTTCCTCTAGTGATCGATCAGAGCAAGTTCGCAACAAATTTCGCATCAGAAAAGGAGCCAGAATCCTTTGAGGTCGAAAACTAAAGGATGTCAAATTCCCCAGGGAACACTTAGGTTAGGTTAATGCTCGACCCCCAGGATTCGAACGTGAGCAAATGCGCAACTAATGCCGGAGAGGGGAATGGGTGGCGGGGGGTGGGGCACGATATACGCGCCAGTTACCCAGGAGGGGAGAGACCGGGGTAGGTGCCTATCGATTAAATGTTGCTCTTTCCCCAGTTTGAGTTGAACATTAAAGAGCGATAATAATAATAATATCACGTACGCACCCCTCATAAAAATGCGAATTCTTAGAATACACTCCACACGTGCTCATTCGTATTCATAAACAAAACTGCTTGTCAACTTCGCCTGAGCTCAGATGCGGAGTAGCTTATAACCCCAACAACTAATTCTCCAATTGAAAGCACTTCTAAGCGAAAAATAAAACGATGCAAAAGTATTGCAGAACCTTGAATGTGAAATTCATGTGGAAGGAGTTTGACACCAAACTGCTGGATAATTTGTCGATAAAAATTGGAAACACATTGGAAATTTGAGCAGGTTTTAAAGCATTTTATAATGTTTACAGAACTAGTGAATACTTTTTAACGGTTCGCACGATTTGCATTCGGCTTAGAATTCAGATTTAGCAATCAGAAAATCGGTTTCGTACATTGTTTTGTTATTTGATAGCCTTAATACTTCCGCACTTCCGCACTTTACTTCCGGTTTTGCTGAAACTTGTTAAGGGTATGTATTAAGGCAATGCAAGCTGATTCCAGAAATTTTACACAAATATAACGGCAAAATTTTTCACTGGATGCGATTTTGTTCTAAAAGTGGGGTTCACTTAAGCTCGATATAACTAAAAATATATTTTTTTAAATATTATTGCTAATAATAGCAGTAAGTTTAATAGCCATCGCTTTAGAGCCGACGAAGGTATGACCCAAATAGTGCACCCGAAATAACAACGAAGCCACCCTAAAACGAGAATACGGTATCTTTGCACTGAAATATGGGCATTTGGTCTGTATTTGTTTTTACAAATAGGGCTCTCAATGGAATCAGTAACGTTTTTTATACTGAAGGGAACTCTCTGTTTAAATAAAGGCTTAATACATTTTATTTGTTTTGTTTAATTTCCGGTATGAAGTATAAGTTCTGTGATTTCATTAGTTTTGGGGGAAAAACTCAAGGTGCCGTATCCCCCAGCGAATAACCGCCCAAATGTTGTCATGAAATGACCCTCCAACCCCTCGCCAATGAAAATAAGTACGAAATAGTGCATGATCGGGGTAAAAGAAGGTTGAATTCACAACATATTTACTGCTGATACGGAAATTCAGTGGCAATTTGAAATTGTCCGAAATTCAGCCCAGGTCATGATGCTGAAAAGACAAAAATAGGAAATGCGAAATAAAGGCCCCGGCGACTTTTTCTAGGAAGTGCGGTATATTGAGTAGTTTATTAAATATATTTCTTTTGTTCTACCACGACCCTTCTCTTTAATCTTTCTCCTCAATCGGGCCCTATAGCTTCCTGTGGAATGTGTGCGGGTGAATGATTTCCTTCTATTTTTCTAGTAATCGATGTGGTCAAATTAAGCTATGATAGCCGGGTGCTTTTCCTCGAATATGGATATGTCTCCGGTAAACCTTTATGTTCTCAACCATATACGAATAAAAACATGTTGAACGTTCAACAAATTGACCGTTTATATGAACTACTATTGTGAAAGTTGTTGGGAACAAAACGAGAAGTTCAAAAAGAATGGCTGATACTTAGAGCTATGAAATAGGTGGAAGGCATTGACAGAAGCAAAAATCGTGCGTTTGTGAAGTTAAAAAACAAAGAATATCAAACCATGTGTTAAATTGTCAAAAATCACCGTAAGACCCTTTGAGAACGAGTCCCGGGGAACGAGTCTACTTTTCTCAAATGTTCTCTAATTGTTTTATGACAATATAATAAAAGGTTGGCCTTCTAAATTGCTTTATATAATGTAAGCTAAAACAAAACTAAAAGAAACTTCGTCACAAAACATAATACATCAAATACGACGCTTTCTTTGTCTTAATGAACGCACTTTCAAAACAATAAAATGTGCTTTTCTAGAGTTTATTCTTTGATAAATTGTTTGTGTTTTGATGAATTAGAGCGCGCGCAGTTTTCAATCTATATTGCAAGATGTAATACGTGCGTTTACATTGTGGAGCGAACGTGTTTGAGCAAAAGGATTAGCAAAACAGACGACAAGGACCCACTTCATAAAATGCCTCAAACAGCACATCATGTGCACTGCGACTGATCAGAAATGACCCCGCTTAACCGAGATTATTAATGAAATTCGTAACAACATCTAACCTCAGTGTGCAGTAAGAAAGAAGTAACTGGTGACAAAAAAGTTGAATTAACTCTCCAAGGGAAAAAAAAGGGAAATAAGATAAGATAAAACAAAGATAAGATAACTTGATTTGTACGTTCAGGGTGGCCCATTGAGCTACAAGGCGTGTATCCAGAAACGCCTTTATATTAAAGACGACGGTAATATGAAAAATAACAGCAACCTACTGTGAAAAAGAAGTATTTGCCACAAAAATATAAACATGATAACATAAAATTATACGGTTACTGTAATCAGGATGCACCGATTTTGGACAAGAAGTATTTTAGCTTTTAAACATCCCGTGATGTTTTTATAAAACTTTTTAAAACATCGCGTGATGTTAAACTTTGTCGGACAACATCTGAACATCACAAGTTTTAACTTCACACCAGTTTCCTGTTACGAGTCAATTTAGTCTTATTTAGTGCGGTCAGTCTCATAATTAGTCTTCTGAAAGACTTTCCCACATCTTTCTCTAGCTAGCTACTGATTATGATCGCGCTGTTTAACTCCAACGCTTTTAATTCCTACCGGTGAACATCACACATCACGCATACTAATTTATACCGCTTATTATAACATACGTTAAAAGCTGTGGGTGATACGTTTGGCTACAAATGTTTCACTAACTAGATTATAAAACATAGCAAAGCATGTTTAAGGGCTCGTTTAAACGGCTTCGAAGCAAAAATATAGAAGTTATGCGGAAGTCGTTTAAACAGTTCATCATCACCCCAACAATCAGGCCAGCATATTAAAAAAAAAAACAGTTATTGGGAGGAACTGGGAACCGTCTGGTCCTGGTTGTTCAAAAGGTGGATAGCGCTATCCACCGGATAAATCACTAACCAGCGGATAACACAAAGGATTTTGTTGATACTTATCCACTGGATAGTGATTTATCCAGTGGATAGCGCTATCCACCTTTTGAACAACCGGGGCCTGATGTACACAAATATTGAATAAAGTGTTCAAACGGCTTCGACACGACCCAACATTTTCGAGAACAATAGAAATATTGGAGCGATGTTTGATGAAAGTTTGAACCAATTGAAATTTGTGGAACACACTGCTTCCAACATTTTGCAACATTTCTAACAATTTTGGACGACTTGTTCAAACGGTCCCAACATTTTGTCCAACAAAATGTTAGATGAATGTTGGCGAAAATGTTGGAGCCGTTGTAACGTACCTTAAGACAAACTTTTAGTGGGAAGAGGGCGTTTTTGATATATATGTTATCATTATGGAGAACTGATCTTCTGTTCACCAGGCTGGGATATAAAAAAATGAAGACGAGTGGTTTTGATAACCAAATAACATCAAACAGTGAAGACGTAACGTTTTCAAAGGCTCGCTTCTTTCAAATTTTATGACACAAGGCTTGAAAAAATGGCGACCCATGCGTGAAATCGTTATAAAACACTTAACTTCGGGAATGTGAGAACACTTGCCAGATATAGAAAGTATTTCTTTCGTGCTCTTATATATACCCAAGCTTACTCTGGCTCCAGAGGTCCGCTCTAAATATCAAGAGTGAAATTAAACGCGTAAACGATAAGAAGAAGCTCCCGAGATTTTTTCTCTTGGCGCGTTGCGCCTCGGTGTCGCGGCTTCGCGGTTGTCCAATACACCCAAGCAGAGTCGAGTCGTTTAAGGTAGTTGACGAGTCGTCTTACCGGAAAACAGGTCGGGATGTGTTTAGTTTCCGGCTAGACACGACTCGCCTGTGTGCAAGTCGACTCGACTCGGCGGAAGTCAGTTCGCGAGAGACTTACAGTATGAAGTTTATAAGAAGATGAAAAGGTTGTCGAATCGACACGACCCGACTCGGCTCGACACGACTCGCCTGTGTGCAAGTCGACTCGACTCGACTCGGCGGAAGTCACTTAGAAAAAATACAGTATAAAAAAATATATTTGGTGTATTGGCGTGGATTTATCGTTTCGCGCTTAAAGAACGACATATACATACGGGTCGTGGCGACTCGTCAACATTTTGAAGATTAAACTTCCGGTAAGCATTCAAGCTTTTAATTTCTACTTCCGGTGGTAGGATCAGATAAACTTTACGACCTGACTTCCGCTAGAACGAGTCGACTGTGCTTCAAGACGACCCGACTCAGTTCGGGTGTATTGGACATGGGTGTCAGACGCCAATTTTCAATAAAAATAAAATTATAAAACTCTACTTCACGTGATTATTCGCATTCGCACTACACTGGTTTTGTTTTACCAGTTTCTTTTTTCGGTTTTGAGAGCAACCCCAGAGATAAGATGTTACAGAGAATGCCAAATCAAACGACTTGGCGAAACTTTTTTGAAGCCCAACGATCTTTAACAACTGAGTTATGAGGAAAAGAATATTTAGAAAATTAGAGAACTTTCTATGCGTCCGCCATTTTGGTGTACACCTTTGGCACACCAACATGGCGGCTGAATTTACAAAAAAAATTATTGCGTCGACGAAGGAGACGCTTCCTAATCTTGTCGGCTAGGCGGAACGAATCGAGAAAAGTGTCGGTACCAAATCTGCGCCATCTTGAAACGTCACAGAACCAGAAGCATGCCTGAAACGCGAATGCCATGTCACAACGAGGTACTTAAGGAGACGCACTTTAATTTGTGATTACTTCTAGTAATAACTATTGTTTCTGTCCAGTCGGTTTAAAGATTCAAAAGACCTCCGATTTGCATCCTCGCTTTAGAAAAGTGTACAAACTGAGTGAAAATTATTTGTCGATACTTGTTTTTGTTTGACACGTGGAGACGCTCAGTGCACCGCCAAAAATCCCCAAAGCAATCAGTAAGAATAACGACGATTGATATTGCTGATATGAAGAACCTGTTAAAAGAAGAGCCGTGCATGGGAGAATAAGCTATTAAGATTTTAATTTTTTTTTAAATTTTTATGAAAACGATCTATTTCTGTCCACGAACCCTTTTCGTGTCAGCCCTCAAATCAGTCTTTAATCAATGCCGTAGGTGGGTGCCAGTACGATTGGCGACGTGAATTTAAATAAGTTTAATTCGTTCGCATTTCCTTCCTCCTTACTCAATATTTTGGCACGGCCCGGCAGGTAATGGCAGCAAATAAACGAAAAGCTAATAGCATTAAATTATAAATACAAGATTATCACAGTTAGACACATTGAGACTTTCGTTGTGGGCCGGATTTTCATCTTCCTACAATCTTCCTCTTTGGACTGAGCCTCTCTCGTTTACGCATCACGGAAGAATCTAGTACGTAGATCCAAGGTCATAAATAAATAAAAATGATTTCATATCTAATTAAAAAATCTGATTCAACAGCTCATTTTCTTTTTCATTCAATGGTCAAATACTCCGGTTTTCGTCGAGGATTTTATAAGTGAAAGACCCGGGCGGAAGGGTTGATTGTATTTTCTTATATACAAGCATCAAATAAATAATCCTTCGACGTAACGGTTATAAAAATATACTTTACTACCAGACAAATGTTAAATCTTAAAAAAAAGGAATACGAAAGGTTTTGATGAACCCGGAAAACACGTCATTGTTTCTGTCATTTCCACCTTCGCTTAAACTAACTGACTGGTCGCCACGTTTAAATTCACACCAGCTTCCTGTTACGGTCAATTCATTTAGACGATTTCGTATTGTTGCGGTTACTCTATTAGTCCTTTTGTTTTCCAAGGACTCATTTAGATAAGCCAATACGTCGACTAAAAGGCTGTCGGGGTTAAAGTGGTTTTTAATGCATCCGATTTAATTGTAGGTTATTTCTTGTTAGTGGAGTTTTAATCACTAAATTACATAAAAAGCCAATGCCGTGATATGAGTGGCTCACCGCCCGCGTTTAGAAGGAGATTGATTGCAATTTTAAGACGGGTTTAATCTTTCATTATTGGTTTTGTAATTATCAGGCCATCCCCTGCGGAAATTATTCTTAAGATATGTTTGCTGAACAATTATGGTCGAGAGATTAAAGTTTATTTATATCCTGTTTTTTTTTTTTGTGATTTTCTGCGACTATAGAATATTACCCATTTTAGTAAAACCCCGTTTAAATATTTTCTGAAGTCCGTGACTTCCTGTCGTAAATTTACGAATTTAACGGCCATCTGTTTACGGTTTTTTAATATCTTTTCATCGGCGGGCGACAATACAAAAGAATTCACGATAGTTTCGTGAATGCTGATAAAATGCCAAAAAATTGAAGTTGGACATGTTTATAAATACACTGGCATCTGACAAATAAGCTATTCAGTGATCAAAGGTATATATATGGACATTAATTAAAAAGGCTTGATTTTATTCTCGTCGGCCGAAGACACGCACATCGCCTTCGCAAGGTGAAGTCCTCTTTGAAAAACAGAGAATTTGAAAGCCAACAAGAGGTAGGGAATTCTTATATAGTCTTACTTTATGGCAAGGTATCGGAAACAATTTTAATCGGCTTAATTGTGCTTGAATTTAGTCTAGGTTTTGGTATCAGTGCTATCGGTGAACATAAGCTGACATTTAGCCGTTCGCATAGAACAAAACCTAACTACGTTGTGGCCCTTAAACTAGAGATTCACTTCTTCAATTCCGACTTTACGTGAAAGAAAACACATTGGCAACGGCAACAGTGGTAAAAATCGTCGAATTAGCACTGAATGACTAGTATTTTTAGCGTTGGTTTTTCCTTTGAGAGGAAATATATATTTAGCCTAGAGAAGAGCTGTATCTTTAACTGTAAGCTGATCTATATTCTTTCAGCATCGTGGCATCGATGAAAGGACAAGTAAGCGAGAGAGCGAGCGAGCGAGCGAACGAGTGAGAGAGTACCGAGTGATAAGGTTTAGAAAACAAGTAAGTCCGTATTTTTTGCGCAAATACGCTAAAAAGCGAAGCGAAAACGGCTCAAAAACAGGATGAAAGTTTTCGACTTCGCAACGCGGGTGTGGCCACAAATTTCGGCTTGAGCGTAACCACGGTACGTGTCGTATACAATTAGGAAGTTTAATGGAGAGCTAACTCAACAATACTGTATTGATAGAAAATGCCGCAATACAACACTCAAACTTGTCAGTTTCGTGTCGTTATTATCAGTATATTCAAGTTCTAAAAAAAACAACTCTTGGTTTTTCGATATTTTGCGCGAGTTAGTGACTACATTCATTGTACGAGTTAGTTAAAAGATTTTATAAATTTCATTTTGAGTCATAGTCGAGCCAGGATGCTACTGAGGTAAAACCAAGCTGATATTTAAAAAAAAAATCCAACAAATAAGCTTTGAATTAGGCCAACCACAAAAACAAGTGTTTTCGGTTTTATTTTTAACAAAAAAAAGCGAAATCTAGACATGTCACATCTGTTTTTGTTTTGATCAAGAAAGGCAAATCTTGGTATGAACTGCTTCGATATATGAGAAAACATTCGATGGCGAGGTAGCTGGCCGGATGATTAGTTTGCCTTGCGAGTATTACTTGTTTGGCTTTCAAGGAAGTAGTTTTTGGATAAACTTTAGTCTAGTTGTATATCTTAAAAGGGGTTATTGTAGACCAAACAGCTAATACTTCAAGCCGAGACAATGTCACAAGAAACTCCAAAACATCAACCAATTTGTTTTAGTTTTTAACAAGAAAGAAAGATAATAACAATCCGGGTAGAGCAAAATGAGTAATTTTAAGTCTCAGAAAAGCATTTTTTATGTTTTTGGAGACATGTAGTGTAGTTCTAACTTTTGAGTCTGTGGACAAAATGCTACGGTGTGACCATTCAAATGAAACCTCTTCAGCAGTACTTTTGCATGGTACCATTTGTTTTTCAATATTTTACAAAATGAAATTTGGGAGTTTTCGCGAATTTTGATTTTTGGCACTCTTGGGAGGTAAATGGTTAATGGTTTTGAGACCACTTCATTTGTGAGGCTCTGTTTTGGTTTAACTGAAAAAATAGCGGATTTATCGACAGACAACGCTTTGCGTTGGCCATTTGTGATTTCATATAAACCTAACACAAAAATTTACGCAGCGTGATACTTATTCAGATTACTGCTTATCACTTATAGTTTACATTCGGTTTTTCTTTTGTCACGGGCATAATTAACCACAACACGGAATACACACGGAATACAAAGTTCTTTACCACCGCAATTGAACGACAGATTGCCGCCATAATTAGCTCAATGGCCAATACTTCACCTCCCATTTATCATACACATGCCGGTTTTCTTTGTATTCATCCGATAAAGACGATTTCTGTTAATTGTTAATTTACTTTTAATCTCTTTGTGTCTCAGTTTTTGAAAACCGGCAACTCAAAATAATTCCTGAAAATGATGAAATCTTGCAAAACATCTGTGCTTTTACCGCCAATTTCGAAAGAAAACTATCAATTAAACATTGAGAAAACTCTAACAAAACCGGAATGACTTCCGCTCTGTGAAAGAACTTGACGTCAAACATTTTAGGCAGGCAGACCTCCCGAGCGACCACTTAAAAGGTAGCCTGCGAGCAAGCTTACGGACCCGGGGGCGGTTGCAGGGACCCCCCTCCCACTCCCCCCAACCCCCGCCTCCCGAACACGAGAGCTTGTAAGTAAGGCATAATGGGATTAGTTTCTTAAGAAACTGTGGTGCTGCGTCAATTGGGGAGTGAGACAAGAGGATTTAGTTTTATCAGCTGAGTTTATCGGGTAAATTGGCGACTGTAAAGAGATTCAGAAGCTGACGTTTAGAGCCATAGCCCTTCGTCAGAGCGAATTAAGGAATTGTGGGTTGACTTGTTTGTAGTTTTTATATCATTATACTAGTAGTAATCATAGATTATAGTGCGTCTCCCTATCCCGTGGCACCTCGTCTTGACCTAGTACCTCAGTTTCATGAATTAATTTAGCCACTGCTTAAAAGGGCTTTGTCGCGAGATATGTCACGCAGGCTCAAACGTCGGGCCGACATCAAACAAATTCACGTTATCGCCGTGGGATCGGGCAAAATCCTACCGTGCATGCTGTGTACTCCGAAAGGTCTCAGATTATTTCGGACATATAAATGGTATATTTGTCTTGATTTCATTTCGGTTTTTTCTCCGATTCTGAAATCATACTCCTCAGTACATGTACTAATACCGGAACCGGAAATGAGAAATTTCTGAGAAAGCCTGAAAAAGTGCTCCCGTGATAAACTTCTTAAGTCACGCAACATTCAACGTTAATTTCGCAGGATTTTTCGGATAAAATTACAACTACCAGTTGCAAGTAGGACACAAGACTGTTGAATATAATTCCTTTATTAGCTAGACAAATTTTAGCCACAAAACTGCGAAATCTTTAGTTGCAAATGCGCCCGATACAAGCGCAATTTCGAGCACGGTAAAGTTAATCTGCGTTCGCCTGGCGCGGCCGGTCAGTGAATTATTGCTACAAGACATACAGCGAATTGCACCATACCGTAGAACATCGCGAAGAACGACGTCGGTATTTAGGTGAAAGCTTCCCAAATCAGGCAGAGAACCACAGCAAAATCAAGATAGAACATTCAAAACATACCAGAACGGTAGCGAGGACTGAATCCGATAACTTCTTGCTTGATTCCAAAGAGACCCAACAACTTACTTGGTCCGGAGAAGAACCTTCGTCCAATTTTTTCACTGCGTACTTTTAGTAGGCATTGAAATATTGAGCCGTGCGATTCCAGAATCGGGAAAGTGTCCGAGGCTAAATCAAGACAAATAGATTATTCACATGTGACATTTCGGAACCCCAGCTCCCCAGGATGATGCTTTCCATGCGCTGGGAATGCTGGATACTATTGTGACGTTTCAAGATGGCGCAGATTTGGTACCGACACTTTTCTCGATTCGTTCCGCCTAGCCGACAAGATTAGGAGGCGTCTCCTTCGTCGACGCAAAAATTCATTAACTAGTAGTAATCATAGATTATAGTGCGTCTCCTTATACCGTAGCACCTCGTCTTGACCTACTGTAGTATCTCAGTTTCAGCCACTGTTGAAAGGGGCTATGTCACGAGATATGTCACGCAGGCAAAAACGTCGGGCCGACGTCAAACAAATTCACGCTATCGCCGTGAAATCGGGCAAAATCCTTCAATTCTGCCGTGCTGTGTACTCCGAAAGGTCTCAGATTTTTCCGACATAAATAGTATACTTGTCTTGATTTCGGTTTATATTTCTCCGATTCTGAAATGATACGCCTCAGTACTTGGTGTGATATCCGCAAGGATTTTACCGACTAATTAAATGTAGATATACTTTAATGTCTGGAAGTTGCACTCAGGTCATTCAGCATATGTTTAATCAAGATGGCGCAGATTTGGTACCGACACTTTTCTCGATTCGTTCCACCTAGACGACGCGCTAAGCATACTGGATACTATTGTGACGTTTCAAAATGGCGCAGATTTGGTACCGACACTTTTCTCAATTCGTTCCGCCTAGCCGACAAGATTAGGAAGCGTTTACAATGGCGAGCCCAAGGCTCATATTTTATATACTCGCTTAAAAATATTTGCATGTGAAAAGATTGCCCGCATGAGCCTCGACTACAAGCTACAAGCAGTTGCAAAAAGGTTGAGACAATTTCCAAAAAATGTTCATTCCGTATAAAAGCGAACGCGTAACACAAATCAAATCAATACAACGTGCTACTGACCCTCCACGCCCCCTTTCAATGTTGATTACTGTCAGTTTGAATGGCATTTTGGATCTGGTACAACATTGATAAGGGGGGAAGGAGTGGGTACTTGTTGAAAACCATGTTATCCTCGAAATATGCACTACAGTACACGGCGTCTCAACTGTTTTTACAATTGCTTGTAGCCTCAGTTCAATACTGAAATACGAATATGTTGTTACATAGCTGTAGTTTTTCTTAATACAACGCGTGCGTTGATTGGTTGATTCAGGGTCACATGACATTTAACAAACAAACTGTTTCCCGCCAATTATCCTAAGCGGGCAACAATTTTGACGTCAGAGGGTAACATTGCACCTTGCCCTCTAGCGCACGTGATCAGACCGTGACAAAAGGTGGCATGATTATGATGCGATTGATGTTTACCTCGAGTGCTCGGTGCGTTTTTCAAACTGTGTTGTGTTGTGTTTTTGTGTTGCTATATAACAAATCACTTAATGGCTGATCCCTCGGAAAACAGTGAATTTTGTTTACCTCGAATCTCGATGTTTCCCTCGACTTCGTCTCAGGAAACATCGAGATTCTCGGGAAACAAAATTCACTGTTTCCCGCGGAACCAGTCATTAAGTGTTTATTAATCACCTGCACCTCCGTATATGCGGTTATCTACTGCACAACATGTACTTTGTACAAAAATATATACATTGGCGAAACAAGGGAACTTGTCTCAAAGTCTAAATTCCTATAAACTAATGTTCTAAATTAAACTTGCCCAACTGTGTTGATCTGAAGATCTTTACGGTCATACAAAGTCTCGAAATTTACCAGTTTTTTGGGTCAAAAATGCCTCAAATTGAAACTAAGAACCTTTGTCGAACACGAAATGCTCATAGAACAACAACAGAAATATATCAATTAGTGAATACTCGAAGGAAGAACAGATCATAACCAGTTTTTAGCAAGTTTTTCAAGACACAAGCCGAAAAAATTGGGCACTGAGTTGCAATCCAGTTCCATCCTGCCTACCGCAGCCCAAGACACTCATTTTTACTCTCAGTGCACTAGTAGAGTAGTTTTAAACAAAACTGGAACATTATTTTCGGGTTTGCATTAACTCTTTTACTCCTAGAGTCACTATGGAGACTTTTGAATCTGTTGACGAAATCCTACGGTGTGACCATTCAAATGGCAGTACTTTTGCATAGTACCATTTGTTTTTTACCATTTTACAAAACGAAATTTGGGCTTTTTCTTGAAGTTTGATCTTTGGTTCTCTTGGGAATTGAAGGTTAAAACTGTGATACTCAAGATGTCACATAGCCCCTTTAACTGCCGATTTAGTCAATCGTTTACTTAGCAAGTGTGTCCAGCAGTATATCGTGTTTTCCGCCAATTCTCCTAAGCGGGCAACACTTGCGAAAGCAGGCAACAATTTTGACGTCAGAGGATAACATTGCACTGTTGCCCGCTAGCGCACGTGATCAGACCGTGACAAAAGGTGATTATGATGCGATTGATGTTTACCTCGAGTGCTCGGCGCGTTTTTCAAACTGTGTTGTGTTGTGTTCTTTGTGTTGCTATACTAAACAAATCACATAATGACTGATCCCTCGGGAAACAGTGTCGGAATTTTGTTTCCCTCGAATCTCGATGTTTCCCGAGACGAACTGTTTTCCTCGGAAACAGTCATTAAAGGCCCACCTTCACTCAAAAGACGTTGCGGTCGTTTTTTTTTTTTTTTTGAAATGCTCCATTGTTCAAATTCATGATCTGATTGGTTGCACGCATTCAAGCATGAATTTCGTGTTACACATTTCGTTTCAGCACAGAAAGAGATCACGGCGCGCACAGCATTTTGGGTGACGGTGAGCCTTTAAGTGTTTAATGTTTCACCAAATTGAAGAACAGTACAAGGAAATGAAAACCGCAGTAAAACCTGTAAGCGGTCACCCTTTGGGAATGGCCTGGAGGTCGGTGGTTCGAGCCCTCCACGCTGTCTCTCTCCACCCAGGTGTATAAATGAGTACCGGAGACATAATGCTGGGGGGGGGGGGGGGGGGGGGGGGGGGTAACCTTGCGATCCCATCCAGGGGAGAGTAGTAATATTCTCAGTCGCTTCATGCTACAGAAACCGGGTAAAGCTCCGGCAGTTGTGAGCCATTAGGTTTGTGAAGACTTACCTTGGGGAATGGCTAACTGATCTCTTTATTCAAGTTGACAGGTTGGTTTCTTTCGTCCTGTCTGTTGTTGTTGACAGTTTAATAAAGGTATGACTGGCCTAGAAAGAAAAATCAAGGAAAGAAGACTTCATAGAGAAAGAACGTCACAACACATGTCATGGCGGTTTTTATGTTTTTGTCTCAGACTGTGCTAGAATTAAAACTGAGCATATTTTTCAAAAACGAAATGCTCTAAGAACAAGATATCAAGTAAATAATTCTTGTAGAAAGAATAAACCATTATCAGTTTTTAGCAAATTTTCTAAAAACACATTGAACGAACTTGAAAAGCGTGAAATTGGCCATTTTTTTCAAGTTGCAATCCATTTCCATCCTGGCCATCTGTAGTCGTACTCGTATGAATGTTCATTCTGAACAATGAGTGACCGTTCAATACAGGCGAAGACAATCAAAGCAACTCGTTGGGTCAAGGTGACTACATTAAACTTTTGTATAGGTGACCACTTATAGAGGTTAAGCTGACAGTAATCAAGAGGAGAATTTTCCGGGATTATTTCAACTGACCGCTTAAAATAGACAGTGTCTCGCCTGATATATCATGTTTTCGTGATTACGGCCAGGAGCATGCTTTTAACTTGTTTTATAATCTTGAAATGGGAAGAAACATCTAAAAAAGACAAAACAACGGCCAAAAATAACAAAATTCTACAAAAATGGCAATTTTCAGGAGCCTTCAGCGGAAACAATTTACTTTAATTTTCGCGGAAATCTTAAAGCCCCCTGCAGTAAACAGTTCTAAAAATAAAAAGATACTGGAAAGGGCTGACTCAGGGATGTATGGGAGAGGAAGGCTCCGAGTAATCGTTTCCTGCAATTTTGAATTCTTGACCGCCTGTCACTGAATTAAATTTGATGAACTGTAATCCACTTCCATCCTTTCAATCCTGCACTTTATCTCCAAACTACTGCTTCTGTTTTGCTCTATAGAATATTTTTGTCCAATACGTCTTTTTACTGATACGGTAGCCATATTGATTTTGCGCCCTGGACACCCCATAATGACCATTCAAATCAATATATTCTTTGTTAACCGTTAATTTCAATGTTTATTATGGGATGCCCCAAGGGGCAAAATCAATATGGCTGCTGTATCAGTAAAAAGGTCTATTCACAGGCAGCCCAAGCTTAGTATGTGATGTTTACGCAACGAACGATTTGTAGACTTTGTATAGGAAATCCATTTTAGTCTTATATATGCTAAAATAAAGCTTTAATGTGGAAATAAACTTCACTTACCTCAACATTGTGTTTTTTAGACGGTTTTGTGGCTTCCGAGTTTTTGCGATGTCGTTGGTTGTCGTTTCCATTCATAAAGCGAAGCAAGGCCGGTGACTCCCGGCGACCTCGTCCCACAAATCGCTCTTTCACCACAAAGCGACGGACCGAATCGCCATAAAAACACCACAGCCATAAAGCCACATAAATTTCCTATCACATCGACTCGTCTCGGCGATCGCACTGCGGTTTTCTGCAATCTTCCCGGCCGCTCAGCTAGTAGTGCGACTACGGCCGCTGGAGCGTGACCACGATCACACGACATTCTGCACTCTCATTGGCCAATTCAAAATAACAACCACGCGCAATAAGTAGACTGTCAAGGTAGGCAAAAGACAAATTTTCCCGCCAGTCAATACATACACTGGCCCCCCTCCCTTGACAGTCTACTTATTGCGCGTGGTTGTTATTTTGAATTGGCCAATGAGAGTGCAGCATGTCGTATGATCGTGGTCACGCTCCAGCGGCCGTAGTCGCACTACTAGCTGAGCGGCCGGGAAGATTGCAGAAAACCGAATATTATTTGAAATTTCTCCCACTAAAATCGCAGTGCGATCGCCGAGACGAGTCGATGTGATAGGAAATTTATGTGGCCTTATGGCTGTGGTGTTTTTATGACGATTCGGTCCGTCGCTTTGTGGTGAAAGAGCGATTTGTGGGACGAGGTCGCCGGGAGTCACCGGCCTTGCTTCGCATTATGAATGGAAACGACAACCAACGACATCGCAAAAACTCGGAAGCCACAAAACCGTATAAAATGGACATCATTTGCGCCCAAATTGCATACAAGACACAACGAAAACACAATGTTGAGGTTAGTGAAGTTTATTTCCACATTAAAGCGTTATTTTAGCATATATAAGACTAAAATGGATTTCCTATACAAAGTCTACAAATCGTTCGTTGCGTAAACATCACATACTAAGCTTGGGCTGCCTGTGGTCTATTTGGCACTATAACATGAATATAAGGTAAATGAAATTTTGCTATTTCGGTGGAACGGTGTCGGCGCTTTAATACTAGTACGTCGTACGCCATGATGCAAACTCTTTCTTACACTTCGTATTTTTATAAACGTAAAGAAACTAATAAATAAAAAAGTGGACTTTTATAATAGTCGCCAAATAAAAAGAGACCGGCATGGAGTTTATAAGTTTTAAGACATAAACATATTTAAGTTTTAGTTTAGCGGGAGAACTCCCAAGCGAAAAATAAGTTAATGGCCAATTTGGTTGAAAAAAAAAAAAAAAAAAAAAGACAATTTCTGGCTTAACGTGACGTCAGGATTTATTAAATCTTCCTCCGCTTTACTTTACACCATTTTAATCCTTTTTATTTTTATTACTATTGTCAAATTTTGACAAATTACTTATCATATGATACCCCGATAAGAAATAAATATTTACAACTGTTATTACGGACTGAGGAAAGCTGAGATGTTTCCCGCCCAGCAGGAGTAACTAACTGACTGATCAGTCCGGCAGTTACTGTGTTATCGCATGGCCCTTTCTCAGCCTTCACTTTGTTACAAATGCCGTGAATAAGGCAGAAAATTGTCTTAAATAAACACTCCGCGGAGGTCAGAAAAACGCCGCGCGGCGGCTTACGTCAATACGTGGGACTGACTGTTTATTATTATAAAACCACCTATGTACGTTAGTCGGTTGATAAGGAAATTATTTTACATTTATTAAAAAAAGACACTTCGTAAAATACACCTGCGAGATACCGCCATCGCTTCTATTACATTCGAGTGACAAGAACACTATATTAAACTGGTTTGTATTCTTTCTTTTTTTTTTCATTGGAATTTCTAAGAGTCTATGGGTGTATTTATGATGAAATCGAAGTCGCGACTCGACGATTGGTTTTGAGAAAACAACAATATCAGGGACAAAAGTGGCGATTTACAAATGACCGTGGTCAGAAAGAAAGAGCTGTGCCAGAACAGCAGTTCTGTACTGTTTATTAGAACCAGAAAATCTAATCCATTTAATCCAGATTAAATCTTCTTTTATCTTATCCATCCACTCAGTTTGTTTTTTGAAAGCGGATCCAGATCTGAAACTGATGTCATCTATTTCGATTGCCGAGATGGCTCGCAGACACTGAAGAAATTCTGCATATAAAAACGACGATTTAGTTTTAAGTACCAAAAATGAAAATTCAACAAAAATACCCAATTTCATTCTATAAAATATTGAAGTCTTGAAGAACAAATGGTACCATGCAAAAGTACTGTTGACACATAAGTTTTAATTCAACTAAGGATATTTTCGTGATATTTTGTGCCCACAAATTAGTGACGAAACTGGAAAACACTTTTTTGTTTTCCTCAACACACGTATGCTTTGAAAAAGCTGTGAAAAGCTTTTCATCGTTCTTCCAAACTTTCCTTCAGGTTTCCTGACCATTAGTCAAGGAAAACGTTTCACTCATTGATGGAGTCCAACCTTAAGTCGTGTCACCGTATGCTTTTAACTTGAAATGAAAGCTCTTCAGTAGACTTGCCACAAGTCGACCTCACGAGTTTCACAGTAATGCGAGCGAAGCGAGCTTTTGAGGCCGCGAAGCGGCCGAGCGAGCGACGAAGTCGCGAGAGGTCTTCGTCCTGCGGGCTATAAATATAAGACGAAGGACTTTATTGAAAGTCTAGCTCTTCAGCCGCACTGGCACAAGCACTGATACCAGTGTAAAGCTCTTGAGCAGCACTTTCCTTTGGTGCTGTTTACTATGCTGTAAAAAGGGGGGGGGGGGGGGGGGGGGGGGGGGGGGAGTACTCAACAAAGTTTTGTACGGAGATGCTCCGCCCAGAGGTCCAAGCCCTTAGCCTTTTATATACCGTTTTTGACAGAAAAGGTTACCCTTTCATATACCTTCCATAGCAAATAGCACCCCTTTCATATACGTACAAAAGAAACACTGCATCTCTTTACTACACCCTTGGAATAAACGTATGGAACGATATCCACGGAAAAAACATCAAACAACGTTTACTAAGTTTTTACTTCAGTATAAACATTAAAATACTTTAATAGACAATAGCCGTTACGTGCATCTGTTTGAGATATTTTGAAACGTCCTTGTTATATACCTGAATGGCAGTTTTCCCTACTCTTTTCTATACTTCAACTCGTGAAATCCTTACCCTTTTATATACCTCCAGCCTCAAAAAGGTACCCCTTTTGAGCGGAGCATCCCCGTATAGCCCATTATAGGGAGTCCTCCCCCCCCCCCCCCTCCCCCCGTACAAACTTTTGAGTCTGTGAATGTAATCCTAAAGTGTAACCACAGTACTTTCCTGTGGTGCTTTTTATTATGTTGTACAAAGTCGTTCTAACTTTTAAGCCTGCAAAATAAATTGTATAGTGTGACCATTTAAACGAAAGCTTATTAAACAGTAATTTTACATGGCACGGTTTATTTTTCGTTATTTTTTCAAAACAAATATTGTCATTTTTCTTGAAATTTGATGTTTACGACCCTTTGAAAATCTTCTCGGGAACTTAAAGGGGCATTGTCACGCATATTTTGCTGTGTTTTGGTCAAAATACACTAAATATATGACAAATGTACCTTTGCTCAAACTTAAAATTGCTTTTAGAACACCAAGAAGATAATATCAAGTGATTTTTTTAAGGAAGAACAAACCATAATAAGTTTTTCTGCGATTTTTCCACGACTCTTGGGAGGAACTTGAAAAAATTGGCTAATTTTTTCAAGTTGCAATCCATTTCCATCCTGGCCATCCGCAGCCAAAGATAACGAATACTAGTTTCTGTGCACTGGTAGAGTATTTGTTAACAAAACTGGACCATTATTTTAAGGTTTCCATTGAAACAAATATTTTTCTTTTTGCTTTTCAAAGTGATACTAAAAATAGGTGACAGTGTCCCTTTAATAATGATAATTTACTTATTTAGGGTATTCCCCGGCGGTTCAATAGAGAATGGCGCCAGATCCATCAATGTGGCGCCATGTCTTCGGATTTTTTATTTCCTTTTTTAAATATTTAAGCATTGAATTAAGACGTATAGTGCCCGCTTAACTCATGCATGGTTTTTAAAAATTTTAATTTACGGTAAACGTATTTTTAAATGGGTACCGTATGGTACAAACATTTTGGCTGGTTTTGGTTCCTTTTGTTTGAAACCATAAAAATACATCCAGTAAAAATTACTTCTAGCAAGATCTTTTCCGCAAGATTTACTCCACTATGAAACAATAAATGAAATAAAAGAAGACAAGTTTCATGCCGGTGAATTACAGTTCATGTATTGCAATTTCGATTCGTGCGTAAAAACAGATGTTCTTTTTTTCTATAACAATTTTTAGTTTTCATTAGTTGCGTACAGAGACAGTCATTCCTCCAGAAAATATCAGTCCGAAAACCTCTCTAAGGGGGTGTTTATTTAAGAGAGGCGTTAATCAGGCATATATTTTTGGATGTCAGGATATTGGATTTGGAAAGATCATGATTTTACTGTCACGGACGCTTGAAAACTTCAATAACAATAACAAGAATCAAAAACGGTACAGAAACCTGGAAAATGTTTATGTATACAGAAGTATATAAAAATATCAAATAATAAAAGGTCAGTAACTCCATAAATTGCTTTCACTTAACAATACACAAGTACTTAAGTTGTATCACAGTATACATTATTCCAGAATACTCCGAACAAACGCGTCGAGCCGGTTTGGACGTTCACGAGTGCTCACATCAAATAAAACTTAATATTTTGTAGACTTGAAATTATTTCTACTAGTCCCTTTAATACCGCTCTGTTAATTTGAAGGTTTCCTTCAAAAGTGTTCAAATTGAAGCCGAAGCTGCATTTCGCGAGGATGGTTTTTTGGGGGGCAATACCGGTATTAGGATGATAGTTGTTGATTTACGAGCGCTCAAAACAATAACAAAGTAAAAATTGACTTCTTTCTTGTTCCCGCGTACTTTTCTTAAAGGCGTAGTGAGAAAAGGTTGTTAAAATATCAAGATTTCATCTTGGATGATGTTTAAAATTCTCATAACCTCTCTGATTGATTAAGTATCAATATTGCAAGGAGAAATTTAACGATGATCACTAGTTAAGCTTTTGTCTTCCAGAATTTTCAAGTCATATCGATAGTGGACTGAATTGTACGGACACATTAATTTTGATTGCTTACAACAATTACTGATTTGGAGATTTGCATGCAAACTTCATTTTAAGACGATTTTCTAGAAGGCGATTCTGTTAGTCCATAAATCGGTTTACTGTATCATGATTAGTTCGCGATCGAGAATGTTCAACTACTAACTGAAATCAAACAAAAATAGACTAGAATTTCATGGGGACGTTATTCTAGAAAGTTTTTAATTTGGAGGAGGAGTTTTCATTTATTTCAGTACGGATATTTTGTCAACAAAAGACGATTAAAAAAAGATCATACTGTTAGTCCTTAATCGTTTTACTTTTACCATCGAAAATATTCAGATGAAAAAGAAAGTGGACTAAAATTTCATGGAGATGCTCATTCGAGAGGCTGCTTATATCAATTTAAAGCTTATCAGGATATTTGTTAGCCCCGTTCTACCATCGAGAACGTTCAAATCCGATCGATAGTGGACTGAAATTTCATGGGCACGCCAAGGGGCGTTTTTATTAAAGGATGCGTCTCAAGTTTTATTAGAGTGTTACACCAAATAAACCTGATGTGGATGTTTATAAACTTGAGCCAATTTTCTAGAAGGTGATTTTGTTAAAATTTGCGGTTAGTTGTTTGTTCAGTCAATTTTCACGAGAAGGTTCAAAACAACTCGAAAGGGAACAAATTTGGTGCGGCATGTTCAAGATGGCGGTAACATGATGCCCTGCACCTGTTCCGCTAATGGCGAGTCTGTCTTTAAATAAAGAAAAACGATCGGACGGAAAACTGTCAAACATCTCCAAGAACACGCTATAAAACTGGAGCAATTCACTAATTGCCTTCAGTGTCAAGTTCAGCTGAACTATTGCATTACTTCTAGGAGTTGACTTAACAGGTATGGTTTTCTACTTTTAAAAAAAAATCCTCAAAGGAACTACGTCTCTTTGGGCGCGAACAAAATTAACTGAAAATGTTAAAGGTTATATTTCGTATTTCCTCTTAATCTCAAGCCTAAAGATTTCATACTAATCCGTCACTGTTTTTTTTTTCATCGTTTATTCAATATATTATTCAGTAGCAAACTGGGCGCAGTTGTTAGCAAAATGTTTTGTACCCTTTTTTCACTGTAAGAAATCTCCTTTTGAAGATTTTAAGATTCCCTTGACTTGTGTCCTTTAAGCGTGCTTCACTTCTTCTAAGAGTTTTAGAATTTGAAACAGCACACGACCAATAGACCGTCTTCAATGAACTAAACCCCAAAAAACTCTACTAAGAGGTTTATGACTCCGGCTTTCAACTCAGAGGACTCAAAATGATAAGAACTAATTTATTATAAAAAAACTGAAATGAAATGAGATGACTGTAAAAAGACTATAAATGTGACTATAAAAAAGGAGTACAGTGGCTTCAACATCGAATTATGATCTTTTTGAAATAAAGGGAATAAATTCTTAGTGCAAAAAAGCCTGCGGATTTCATTCACATACAGCCGCGAAACGAAAAAATGACGTACCAGCAGGAGCCCTGCCTACCAGCTTTTCAAATATATATACTGATTGATCGACTTACTAAAGAAAGTTTTGGTGTACAGTATAAACGACGAACAAATAGTACAAAATAAACGGCTTCTAATGGACGGTGAACAATTGCCGAAGAGCTTCGCATAGACGACGAATAATTACCGAACAGCTTCGCACAGATACGACAAAATAATTGTCAAACAGCGTTTTTCGCACAGACGACGAATAATTTCCGAAGAGCTTTCTAAAGACAACGAACAATTGTCGCCAGAACAGCCTATCAAAAAGACACCGAATGCGATCGCGAGTTTTCGCATCATTTCATGATGGACAAATCAACAAAACGCGAGTCTTTAATGAAGATTTAACCCATATGCGACGATTGTTTTTTCACATGAATACTTTCTACGTTTATGTAGTTAATGTAGCTACTTAAAATGTCAATGTTAACGTTGTTTTTGAAGCCTACCTGATATTACAAACAATTTAATCTTTTTTCTATATATTTTCCTCAATTATTTGAAATTTTCATAATGATATCCCTTATAAAGCGTATATCAGACTTCAACATCACAAACTAGGGGCCCATCTCTCAAAAGTCCCGATAACTTTTCGGGCGCGGAAGGCTATTTTATGTACGCAATGTTTTCATTAAATATTCAAACTTGGTTGGTTTTGAAAGCTGGCAACAAAATTCTAAGCTAACGAAACAAGTCAACCTGGTTTGCTGGCTAAAAACTACACAATAGAATCTATAGAATCTCTAGCCAGCGAATACAGCCGCCTCTCATCGCTCCCGGCCGCTAAGGGGGTCTCAGAAAATTGGCTAATGCTTGTTAAAGATCTGCGGTCTTATCTATTTTTATCCAAATACGCAAGTCTCCGATTTATCTATTCATTGAGAACTGCAAAATAAGTTAAATTTTAGGGAGAGACATAAGAAGATTACGACAATGCAATATCAAATGTCAGTTTCATTTTCGTGTTTAATCTCATTTTAATGAAAGCTGGCAGCTTCCTTTAGAAGTTAAATTTTATTGGTATACCTAACACATAAGATTAGCCAAGGCCAATAGTACCCTTTACCTCCTAAGTCCGCGCAAAAATGGAGACATGTAACACAGTTGTGAATACTCTAACTTTTGAGTATGTGCATGAAATCCTATGGTGTGACCATTCAAATGAAACCTCTTCGACAGTACTTTTGCATGGTACCATTTGTTCTAACTTTTGAGTCTGTGGATGAAATCCTATGGTGTGACCATTCAAAGTGAAACCTCTTCGACAGTACTTTTGCATGGTACCATTTGTTTTTGAATATTTTACAAAATGAAATTTGGGATTTTCCTTTGATGTTTGGCACTATTGCGGGGAGTTGAAGGGTTAAACGTCAGTTTCATTTTCGTATTTAATCTCATTTTAATGAAAGCCACAACTTCCTTTATAATTTATAATTCTTGAATACTAAGGTTATTTATTAAATACAACTTTTTATTTTTAAGCGTGATAATGCCATGATGCAGCAAAAAGAAATACTGGTGTTTAATTTTTCCATTTATTACGTAATATATCAAACACGAGGAACAGTGTTTCATCAGATTTCCAAACACCGCGAAGTGGGTGAGAAAAACGAGGCGCAGCCGAGTTTTTTTCACCCACTTCAAGGTGTTTGGAAATCTGATGAAACACTGATTCGAGTGTTTGATATAGCTTCTCAAACTGATCGTAAAATGCGGAGAAAACGAAGGAATAAAATCGCCAAAATCTATGCAAATTAAGAAACGATTTCAAAACCTCCTTCACGGTAGTGATTTCCTTTGTGTTCTCGTCATGAATTATTAATGAGTTTGAGAAGGTCAGTACATAACTTTGTCGTTATAAAAAGGGCACGGCGCTTTATTTTTAGCATGGTACTTCAAAACATGTATATATAGATAATAAGAAACTCAAAAGTAATGGTTTGAATTATAGAACGGTTGCTTGAGAGAATAAATAACAGGAACTCTTTTTAAGGAAGTGAAAAAGGCACGCGATTTGCAGGATTAAAATAGAAAACGAAAATACGCAGAAAAGTCAAGATAACTGATTGAATAGAAATTCAGTTAGAGTTTTATTGTGAGATAAAAGCATTTTTTTTTATAAATATTACAGAAAGTCTTGCAGAATATGGATAACCAACCAACTAACGTTTTGTAGCAAATATTAAGAGTGTCAGCAAAACGACAGCCTGTCTTAATAATTAATATGATATTTTACCAACCTTCAGTATACATTTTATAAATTGAATTCTAAAATTTCTTATGCGTTATTAACCAAAGTGAGCACCTTTTTATTCGTTCCTTTTTTGTCCAGCAAACTTTAATCTTAGAATATGTTTTCCGTTGCTTTAGGTAATTACATAGCCGGCTCTAAGAGTGACACTGTTTTAACGTTTGTAGTGAACGTATCCAGCGCGTTGTTTTTTAGACGCCGCAGTTTTCAGTGTCGATTTAAACGAAACCGTTCAATCTTTTGTCAAGTTTGTTACAAGAAACTACGTGAAATTAAACGCTCCTACAATGGCAATTAGCGACGAGTTTACAAGGATAAAGCTACAACCAACACGCGGTTGGCTCCATATTTTGACTCGAATGGCAGTTGTTTGGGTTATAGCAGCAACTGTGTGTTCTCGACGCGTAATTAAATCATGCTTTTGTAAATCTATGGTATCATTAACGAAGTAACCATTAAAACAAACGCGGAGTAAATAAAAAACGAAAATCATGTTAATCTTTTTTCGCGCGTCACTGCACAGTCGAAAGAAATCTGCGACTCACTTATTTTGCAAACAAAACGCTCGCGGATTTTTCTAGAATCTGACATTAACGTACACTGAGTCTTTGAAATGCGGACAACAATGGGCTCTTTTCGTTACTTCCCCCGTTCCATTATTAAGGCTTGTTATAATGGCAATTACTTCCCGGTGAGAATTTGCATGAAAACTGGTTTAGGTTCCGAGATTAGGGACAACGTAGAAAAACAAAAAGAATCAGAAAACGTTATTATTATTTTTTATTTTCGCCCGTTTTGTCACTATTCTATTTAAAGTCCCGGTGGGCCTTTTTGAGGGTCCGGAAAACCTTTCTTGCCCAAAAATCTATGTTAAGTGCAGGATGTTTACCAACAATGATTTAATTTTTGTTGACTTTCAGAACTAAGAAAAAAATCCAAAGTTAACTGAACAAGTCGGCCGGTTTTCAAGCACTTCCATTTGCATGATAGAAAATTAATTTGAAACAACGTGTACAGCTCTCGGACGAGAAATGTCTTTGAGCGTTTCGAGAGACGGACGCCTGAAAAGAATGTGTAGTGAGGTTTTTATTCAACAATTTCGTGATACTAAAATCATATTGTGAGTAATTCACTTTACCGTATATTTTACAATTTTAAATCGTGAACTTTCATTGTGGTAACCGGATATTCAGATTCAGCAAGTTTAATTTGTAAATCACGACACGGTTTGCTGATAGTGTTGCTTTGCGGCTGATTGCAAGAAAAGTGTAAAAAATGTAGTTAAGGGTCGTCCATGCATAAAGGAAGAAAATATAAATATGGCATATTCGTTGTTTTCTTACTTTTCACAAATCAAAATCCGAATTAACGTGTTGAGGCGTAATTTAATTTTCTAATGGGAATGAACTTTCAACACAAAATGATTCAGTTCCTTTTTTAAGTGAATTGAAGAAATTAGAATGCCAACTGACAGATGCCAAGTGAGTTACGTTTAACGTTTTTTTATATTTTTATTTCAAAATAACATTTAACGGCAAATAAATTGATTACTGTTAAATCCAGCGGAACAAACAATGATCTTTCCTATACAAATTTTACGATGCTAAGAAATTAATATAGCAAATTCATTTAACAATGCCCCGACATCACTTTCTATGGTTTTTATTCTTTTGTGTTATATCGAAAAAATGGGACAAATGAGGTACATTAATGAATCATATGTAAACTGCGGATGGAGAATGTAAAGTGAAGAAAATTAAGCAATTGCAAAGAAGACTGAAAAAACAAAAGTAATTTGTGTTGGTCGTGTCTCCAGTACTTTCTATCTCTCATTTATCATATTTACATCTTGCCATATCATATTCAATATATCAGATAGGGATGTTCAAATGTTCTGAGTACTTTATTTAAATTTTATACTATATTGAATTCAGTAAAATTGTTTTCTGGACAAAATGTATTATTAAAACCACAGCTTGGGCGTATAATGACGAGGCAGTTGATTAAAATAACTGCCCGAGAAAATTTGCTATTTGTATAATAAAATAATTAAAACTATTTTGTGATCTAAAATTCCTTGCGATACAGCGGGCCGTATTTTTTCTTTTTAAAATCCGTTAAACCCCTTCTAGAGTTAGAAATTTAGTTTGATAGTTGTCGAGGTCTGTACCTTTAAGTTATCTGAATAATGATTTTAATTGAAAGAAATCAAAAAGAGACTTTCTAAAAATTTTAATCCTAAAAAATGGAAATGATTTTGTTCCTTCAAAAAGAAGCCGACCATTGAAATTCGTCACAGAAAAAATGTTTGTAAACCTTTTCGGTTGGTGCGTATATGCTTAAATTTTATTTAATTTGCGAGTCGGAAAGGGAACTGATTTTTACTTTGATCGCAATCGCAAAGCTCAACGAAGGTTTTAGCTTGCCAATTTATGCGAAAAGGACGCAAAATTACACCATGGAAAGGAAGGGAAAAAAAAAAGAAAAACATGTATGTAATCAGATATAAGATTTCCCGTTTCCTGAAGCGTGCGTTGGAGTAGCGAGACCAGCTTCCCCTTGACGAAATTAAAAAGTTAGAATGATCTTTTTGACGTTGAATTAAATGCTCCAAAAAAAATCATTCACCAGATCGTTTGATAAGGAAAATATTTTCCCTGAGGTGGAATCCGTCGTTTTTGTTTTATTTTAAAAGGTCATAAGGAAAACTGGAGGAGAAGTGAATAAGTTGTTGACGGAAAGTGTTGTAAAAACATGTCGTTATATGGGCATATTGTGGGATGCCTTATCGTAATCTGAACGAAAACAACGTGTAATCATATTTTAAAACTTGGTGTACTCTAAACAAAGTTTCACTTGCAAAGAGAAACAACGGACGATTCACTAAGCGCTCGAACGAGCTAAGGTAAGACTGAAACTGGCTTTATGGTTTTCTTATTATTCTACTGTCTTGTCTTACTACAAATGACTTATAAGACATATTTCAACATGATAGTTTTAAAATAGAAATCATGTGAACTGAAGTTATAAAATATAAGTAAAATGCAATTCAAGTTTACAAATTATGGCCAAAATGATCCAAATTGACGTATTTCTCCTTTCTATGAACTTAAGTTGCAAGCAAAATCTGGTCTTAAAACAGACATAAATCTCCAGGAAATATCAGTTATAGCAAAACAGAGGACGGAATTCGAATGAACCATGAACCCATTTAAAGACCAAAAAACCATCTAAAGACCAAGAACCCATTCAAAGATACTAAGATTCAGTTCCTCCCTAAACTAAAATTTCTTGTACGCTTGCCACTTTTTTGGCCAATATATATTTCTATTTTTTAATTTAAATACAAAAAGGATTTTAAAAGTGATAGAGCCAGCTGACCTCGTTTTACAGTATTTGTTAACTTTGCGGCTCTGCCACATTCGGTAATTCTCATTTTCACCGAATACTGAACAAACCGCGTAATGTATAATCTAGAAACGGTAATTTCGCTTTGCAGTACCCGATGACAGTGTGTGTTGTCAGTTTGCCCGGAAAATTTTCTTTTAGAAGGCGTTTAACGCATGCCGACATCATTTAACTTTGTTTTCGAAATGGTACCAGGAATAAAAAATAGGCGCCAAATAAGCATTTGTCACATTAATTGTAGCGAGCCTTAACAGCTTTTTTGTTACTCGCAGTAGTGCGTAATCTTTGTTTTTTGAACTACTTAAATAGGGCAAAGATAGCTGTCGCTAGTTCATAACAAACAACAGCTTTTTAATTTAGAAAGAGCCTTACGGCATTGTAAATTACCCTGCCATAGAAACTTCAATTTTCTCATTTCCTGTCGGAGTAAAATTAAGATTTCTACGAGTTTTTCTTGCGCGCTCATGGCGTGGGAAATAATTGGTACTGACTTGTTTGTATATAACAACGGACGAGTGCCGAACATGAGCAAAGAAGTTCTTAGTTAAAGTAAAATGAGTAAAAAGCAAAAAAAAAGTGAGATGCAATAATTATAAAAAGCCGCGAAAGTAATTTTGTTGTGTGCATAGAATATTAACATACAGCTGCTCCCGAAGCATTGAACGTTCAAACAAGCTCTCTCTTTTTTCATCCCGAGTTTGTTGTTAAAGTGGAAATGCTTTGCTGTACATCAATTAATGAGCTGTCGCCTTAAACACGTTTTAAAAAGTCAACTGACTTCAGTGTGAAATCAGTCCGCGAAAAGCAGGCTCTATATTCTCCTCAGAAACGCAGGCTTTTCGTGTGATAAGGCTCGCTATTTTAGCGACAGGTATGAAAAGGAACCCATTAGTTTCGACATGATCATAATCTGATCAATATTCTTTGAAGACGAGGGAGGGGAAGTCTGGAAGAGATAAGTATCTTCGTGTAATTTGTGAATGAACTGAAACTCGAAGTTTAGGATGTTGGTAAAATGCTGAGTCAAGATGCTGCCGGATCGTCAACCGCTTTCCGTTCGTTTTGGTTTTTAATTAGTTAAAAGTATATGTATCGTATTCCGGTCGAATCCTGGGCATTTAAAATCAGGGCATGGTAAAATCAGTGTATAATGTGCGTTAGTTTTTAAATGTGTTTCCGTCCCAGTAATGGCTAGTAAATTTAACTGATATTTTTTGCGTTTCCGTATGAAAGTCGTGCTTTCTTCAAATCAGTATATTTAATAATGTCGAATTTCCGCTTTTCTGCTAGGACTATGAGGAGTTTGATGTAGGCCTCTCAAAGCAATTCCGTGCTTTTATTTTCCATTGATTTTACCGCGATCTTCAAGTATTTGATTCTTTAGTTTTGCAAAGTGCTCCATTGACAGAAAAAAGAGCATATGTTTGGCTAATATCTGCACACGCTTTTTTAAAGTTTGTTCAGGCGAAGTTAACAAAGGAAAGGAAACTATTTTAAGGGTCTGAAATAAAATAGAATGAATTTTAATCAACACCTGGGTATCATCCGTTTTGGGAGCGGGGAAACATCTCTAACGAAGACAAGCGTTCGGCAAGCCCGAAAACGCCCGAAGAGTTTTCGGACTGAGGTCTTCCGTATGGCTTCGGTTTACACGATAAGTGTTTTACGTTTGCACGGCACGACATAATTCGATTTTTGGCTTTTTTGTCGAGTATCAAAATATTTAAGAATAGGAAGATTCTGGAAGGATTCTTTACCGGACATGAATGAACGACAAAAGGAAAAAGTATTGTGGAGAACGGTGAAGGGAGAGAAAGCGACACAGTTACAATTTTGAAAAACAATTAGCATCGCAGACACGAAACATCATAAACTTGTAGCTAGCTAATTTTAGACCGCACCATTTCTATTTTAAGTTCCTCTTCTGAATTTCAGTGTTTTCCTGAAATGTTTCGAGTCTGCCAAGTAGACGCAACATTTGTCGCGGAAGCAACATGTGCTTCCAAAAAAGCAAACCTTTTTTAAAAAAACATCCTGCTGCGTAACTAAAATAGCATTATTATATAAACTTCAATGAAATGCAAGGATATCTCCAACTGTGGCAAAATCATGTTGGGACACATGTGAAAATATTAATTTTATCTTCACTGTGAAGGGAGAAATTAAAGTTCATGCCTTTATTTTAGTTACCATGTTTGCACTTATGATATCTAGGGCCCAGGCTATGGACAAAACTACCCAAGAGTATCAGGGACGTCAAAACTCTAATGTCGTTCAAAGGCAAGATACGCCTATTCAATATAAGTGAACTTTTAGATGATGGCTGCGCAGGTTGTAGCCTCTGTTCTTCTTGATTTTTATATATTTTTTTATTAAAAATCTTGTAATTAGATAATTGTAGATGTTTTATATATTACTGTATATAGTTTTTAGTTTGTAAATTTTTCTTTAACTGGTGTCCCCAAATTAGTAAGGGATTTTTTTTTCCCTAGCTAGATGGCTTTTGACACTTTAATAAAGTTTCTATTCTGTTCTATTCTAGTCAAACGAGGTAAATTGGTGTTGGTCTACAATCGAACCATCTTCGGATCTTACTCGGAATTTTTCGGGAAATGATCGCAAACGTTCGTACAACCTTCGGATAGTATTCGGAGAATTTTCGAAAATCTTCGGAAATCTCAGTCATAACCAATACATCGCTGCTTGGAGATATAAAAAATGATTTTCGTGTTCAACTTGATATCGAGTTGAACATTCGAAGAGAAATTTCATATCTACGCTCACTCATGTGTTATTTTCTTTTTTTAAAACACAATAGCCGTGCGTGCAGCCGTCACCGATTTCGGAAAAGTAAAGCAAAGGAAATAGGAGATGTTTGCGGGCAGGCTATAGTTCCACTAAGAAAGTTTACAACGTTGTTAAAAAAATGTCAGGCGACTCCATCATAAAACTAGACATCCCGTAATTAAGGGGGACATATTAAAGGTATAGGGAAATTTTGTCGATGTGGGGCGAAAGATTTAGACACCGGCGTGCCACGGTTTTATTAGTAACAACAAAAAGGAACAGTCAACAGTAGCAGTAAGAACTGAGAGATATCATTGAATACAGTAGCGGTTATACGAGTGCAGTATACGAGTGCAGTATACGAGTGCAGTATACGAGTGCAGTATACGAGTGCAGTATACGAGTGCAGTATACGAGTGCAGTATACGCCGATCAGATCTCCAAAAAAAAGTATTTTATGGATTAAGTAATGCTCCACATAAGAACTACGGTACTGTAAACTTTATTGTTCTGCGGCATTGGCTCTTTCCCGCATAGAATATCTTTGATCTCAAGAACAGAGAAGGGGCTGATGGTTCATAATTATATTTTAGTACAAAAATAAAGGAAATCCATTTGCGTCAAATAAATTTTAGGAAATGTTGGTGCTTAACCAATCAGAATAGCGAAGACAATAGCTAATAATTTTGCTTATTTGATGACGTTCCCCAAATACAATATCTTTTAAAAACTGCACGTTGTGCGAAGTTGGGTCTCATATTACTTGAAACCTTAAAAAAATAGACAAAATGCACCTTAAACCTTAACTTTTTAGCAGTTTTTGAGGCTAGGCCAATGAGATCACTAGTTGTAACAATGAAGAAAGTTGACATTCCATCGTGCATTGCCGTTCAGCACTTTCCTCCTTATGCGGATCATTACTTAACGATTCAATTCAAATTGACGCACCCTCCTTACACATCTTTTTTTTTTCTTTCAGAGGCAATTTCGACAAGATGGTGAAAATTGTTATTGTACAACTGGCGATGTTTGTTGTTATTACAGCGGCGAGATTAGTTGTTCAAGAACGGGACTTCATTCTAGACCCAAGTCAAGGAACGGTAAGAGCATTAACTTTTTTATTATTAAAACTTCAGCAAAACACAAGGACTTTGCCACTGTGGAAAAGTCATATCTCGACACATGTGAAGATATCAATTTTATCTTCATGTAAGCTGCCATGTTTGCTCTTCGGATCGTCCTCTGAAATCTTCGGGAAATCTCGAGAAAAATGATCGGAAACGTTCGTACTGACCTTCGAATAGGATTCGGAGCATTTTTCAAAAATCTTTGGAAAATTGATCAAAACTTCATCATTCGTGTTGTTTATATAAAAAAACAAAATAATGCATGGCTGCTTAAAGATAAGAAATTTCTCTTCTCGTGTTCAACTCTCCTACAGTGTAACCATTCAAATGAAAGCCATTGAGCAGTATTTTCCCGTGGTGCTGTTTGTTATGTACAATGTGATTCTAGCTTTTGAGTCTGGGTGACATCCTTAAGTATCGCCATTCAAATGACAGCTGTTGAGCAGTACTTTCCTGTGGTACTGTTTATTATGTTGTACAAGGTGGTTCTAACTTTTGAGTCTGTGGATGAAAACCTAAAGTGTGGCCATTCAAATGAAAGCCGATGTATTGAGCAGTATTTTCCTGTGGTGCTGTTTATTATGCTGTACAAGGTGGTTCTTACTTTTGAGTCTGTGGATGAAATCCTAAAGTGTGACCATTTAAATGAAAACTATTGAGCAGTATTTTCCTGTGGTGCTGTTCATTACGTTGTACAAGCTGGTTCTAACTTTTGAGTCTGTGAATGAAATCCTAAAGTGTGACCATTTAAATGACAAGCTACAGAGCAGTACTTTCCTGTGGTACTGTTTATTGTGCTGTACAAGTTGGTAATACTTCCCTGTGGTACTGTTTATTATGCTGTCAGTGCAAGGTGGTTCTAACTTTTGAATCTGTTTTTCAGTGAAATCCTTCAGCGTAACAATTAAAATGAAAGCTACTGAGCAGTACTTTCCTGTGGTACCGTTCATTACACTTTACAAGGTGGTTCTAACTTTTGAGTCTGTGAACGAAATCTTACATTGTGATCATTTAAATGAGACTACAGAGCAGTACTTTTCTGTGGTACTGTTTATTATGCTGTACAAGGTGGTTCCAAGTTGCAACCATTTCCGTCTCGGACAGCCGCTAGGGACTTAAAGACACTTATTAATAGTTTTAGTGCACAAACTAGACCATTGATTTTAGGTTTTCTTTTGATGGTACAATCTGGTTTTTCAAAAGTAAAAATTGATGACACAGCAGCCCCTTTAATACTTGAAGCTATGAGGTAACGAACTCAGCCTGATAAATTCCGAATGGCAAACCATGCATCAGATGACCTCGATATTAGACTGAAACAAAACCTGTTTCAATTTTGTTTCTGTTTTAATTTGGTTTTTGCTTGTTCCAGTGCAATATAGGTGTACCATGCCAGGAGGATCCAGACTGCAGTTGCGAAGACGATACAGTTATCTGTAATCACGAGCAGAAGTGTAAAGAACGGACCTTTTGGGATTTCGTCATGAGGCAAAAACCGGTAAGTTTAGCGTGAGGATCAGTATGTTTTCATTGCAGTTTTCAATTGAGTGTCGTAAAAAATACTTTGACCAATCGTAACAGTCGTAGACAATCCAATGAACCAGTAAGAACTCAAAGCAAATAGCAGGTAGCCGGCGCTAATGGCGAGAAAACGCGAAGGAGTATTAAAGTCACCATTGGTTTTCTTATTTTCGTATTTAATCACATACTTGGAACCAGCTGCCTTTCGTCGCAAAATCGGCAACCACCCTTTCAGAATGTTGCTATCGTATAATAAAAAATAGTGAAAAAGGAGGCGGATGAAAATGTGAATTTTCGACTCCTCTGGCGTTATTTTTTGCAAGATGGGAAGGAGGGGGTGGTGGGGGGGGGGGGGGGGGGGGCGTAGCCCCGAACCCCTTGCCTAGATCCGCCACTGGCTATCAACAGGCGGGCTGCACTCCCCTACCAAAATCTTTGAGGTGTACCCCCGTGACTCCCATTAAGGAATCAGATTTGCCCCATCAGCTCAAACGGAACTTTACTCTATTTCTCTTTATCGCTAACATGTATTTCTACGCATTTTTTCTGCTCTTACAGTGCTTCCGATTGTTCAAGCACCGTTGTGAGACGAATGCCGACTGCCCTTGCAATGAAGGTGTCGGACTGAGATGTGAGGATAATGAGTGTGTTGAAAACAGGCTCCGATCCAAACTGACCGCACGAAGACATAGATTTTCTAGTTAAGGTGTCACTGACCACTTTATATTGTTTAATAGTTCCAACTGCGTCGCTGATGGTACTGTCCTGACACGAGGGCAACGTTTTGGCGGTGCAACTGCGAGGTCGAGAGGGAATTGGGGAAAAGTCCACTCTCGTCTCTCGCTTTCACGGCTTCGCCTCTCGTTTTTACGACAGCACCTCCTAAACTTTGCTTCTCGCACGAACAATACCGCCGGCTATGTCAACTCTAACTCTGAAGCAATATCCACCTGTACTGATTCATTTTAGCACGGATGAACACAGCTGAACACGATGTAAATTTCTTGAAAGCCCCCATGGGTTCATAAATAAAATAAAGAATACTGTTAGTTTCGCTCATGTTTTTTAATACCCGAAAATGACCAAGGTGGAGTGACCAAGATCTTAGTCAGTTGCCCTTGGTGTGTAATCTAATGTGACAGGTACTTTTATTGTTCCTTGCGCTAAGCGCATTGAGGCCTAGGAAAGGGGCTGGACCCCTCCTCCCTCCCTATAAAATTGACGAGAGGGGAGGGGGGGATTTTCAATTCCTAAGAGGTACGACGATTACCCCCGATACGTTTATATGCCCTCCCTCTATGGATCTTCGTGTTAAGGTGGATTCCGTAGAATCCCGATTCCTGCGGACTTAGTAGGCCAAAGGGGCCGCTATTTTTAGAGAGACTTGAAAGAATCGCAGATAACCCCTCGCTGCAACTTTCAAATTTTCCTGAACCCCCTCTCGTGTTCAGTTGCACCAGACTACAGTATATAAGGACAGCTTTTAGAAAGTACTGTGGCCTATCAGAACAGACAATCCAATGAACCAATCAAATCTCGAACCAAATAAATGTTGCCGACGCCAGGCGCGGGAAAACGCGGACGAGCAATCTCTTAAATACTTGCTTGGTTAACCAATTACAAAGTACTTTCGATACTCAGTTCTCCAACTCATGACGAAACTATTCATCATGAAGTCAAGCAAAAATACAGCTTCGAACCCCAGAGGTTTCATAGATTCTTTAACAAGACAGGTCCATGAAGGTGTCAGAATAAACAGTAGCCTGAAAGACACGACATGCGGGCTGATGAACCCAAGATCAGAATTCAAACAAAGAGTTGTCCCATGAGTTGAAATTCGCAGAGGACTTAATGACTAAGTGACAAAAGGGACAAAAAGGACAAAAACGGGTCCCGAAACTACAACCATAATGAGAATAACCGTCTGCGCCAAGATACAAGAACTTGCAAAGGCATTAAATAGAGAAAACGAGGAAATAAAATCGTCAAAATCTATGCTGGTTAAGGGCCTGGTCGCACTACAATCAAAAACAAAAATTAGCTCGTGAAAAAACCGAGGAAAACAAAATAAACCTCTCCGGTGGGACACGCTTTTTGTGGAATGTTTTTGTTTTTATGTCATTTTGCGTGGGCTAATTTTTGTTTTTGACTGTAGTGCGACCAGGCCCTTAGATCGGGTTTCCAAACTCCCAGCACGGTTATGATTATCTTTGATCAAACTTGATGAATTATTGATGAGTTTGAGAAAAGCTGTATCAAACACTCCAAACAGTTGCGCCTCGTTAATCCAACCCACTTCCTGGTGTTTGAAAATCTTGATGAAACACTCTTCTTCGTGTTTGATATATTACTTGAAAGCCGCTCTAAAATACACAAAATATAAAACACAGTCTGAAAGATGTCAATACGTTTAGTGCCACGCATTATCACAAATGATACAAACATTTTTTTTCTAGATTGGGGTATAATGCTACAGACTAGTTTCCGTCAAGAGAGGATGATTCATCCGCTCTTGTTTCCGTTCAATATGATTTACATATGCAAGGAGATAGGTTTGAACCAAAATGAGGTCAACTCCAATCTCACTTTCACTCCAAGGCCAGGGTACTTAGCACGCAACTGTAAAATGATGTATTGTGAAGTAATTTATCCTGGAAATAATGTCAGGTAAATCGGAAAATATGAAAAATCCCTTCGAAGGCTTGACCTTTTCTCAGACTTTCACAATTGTACTAATTGATCTCAAGTTAATTGCGCTCATTATTGGAGGATCATTTTTTTTCATCTTAAAACATTTATTAGTAACACAGGCAGGAACTGTAAGTTTAGAAAACGTATCTTGACTTCATGCAGTCGATTCTCTTGAGTAATCCATTATAAACTCAAAAAAAAAAAACATTAATCGATGTTTTTTTTTTTACTTTTGAAACTATAGGGTGCTTATAACTACTGTAAATACACGGCATGCTACTGTAAAATGTTATTGTAAACAATTAAAACTGCAGATGATCCCTCGCTGGTTTTCAATATCCCGCTGTTTGCTTTTAAAACGACACCGTAATTTTCTTATTATTTTCCGCAAAAGTTATGTATGAAGGAAACAACCATGCTACTCTAAAATGAAAACAATTATCACTGCAGACGATGACTCACTGATTTTCAATATCCTGTTAGCTTTGAAAAGCACACCGTAATTTTTTAAAGTTCAGTTATCGAGGCAAACAAAACAATAAGCGTTTTCAATTGCTACGGAAGAAGTCTTCGAGATGCACACAGCTTGGTTTTCCTCTATTCTCTTCGTTAACGTTTTATTTCTGCATGATTTAAATCAGCGAAACGTTTGTCAGGCGACAAATCTACAGCGGGAACAAGCTTACTTTAATGAACATTTATTCCATGTTCTTGGTGTGCTAACGATCGACAGCAAAGAAGTTTTCGATACTTGGCAATGTTTGCTGGAGTGCATAAGAAACCCCTATTGCTTCTCGATAAATATTGCAGTTGCTGGTAACATAGATAGACGCTTTACTTGCGATTTACTGCCTTCAGACAAATACAACTCATCTAGTTATTTTGTACCAAGTCGATTTTATCATCATTTCAGCCTTATTGTAAGTATAATAATTTAGATCAATGTTTATAAACTGCTTACATGTTAAGATCATTTAGCATAAAATGGCAGCAAGTCTGTAGCCTCAATTACCCACAGTAGAGATATGCTACGATGGTTGAAGTCCGGGGGTACCCTGTATAGTTTTGGGTGGGAGTGTGCTGCTAAGACTCTGAAACCCTTACCCTATACCAGACCATGTTCAGCTGATTTTGCAACCCTATACTAGGCTAGACACCGAAATCCCTACCTATACCCTATACCAGATTTGCTATTTTCAGAATTGTATCACTGTTAGTGTTTTTAATGGCCAAACCATCTGTCAATAATGTTTCCGATGATTTTATTTCCGTTTAGCGAAGGCCCTTTCTCTTCCAAGTTTCAATTCCTATTCTTGAGTTAATTCTTCATACCACTGCATGATCGGTTTCCCTGCAAATTATACCCTATTCTAGACTAATACTCGCTGATTTCTATACCCTATCCCACACTAAACTGCTTGAAAACCAACCCCTCACAGCGACACATACCAGTATAGCTTATATATGAGGGTACCCCCCCCCCTGACAATGACGGATCCAGACTCCACTGTAAGAGGGGGCCACCGAGTGAATCAGGGGGGGGGGGGGGGGACGGGGATAGAAATGCAGTAAAAACCCGCAAGTAAGAACCTGCATTTTCCCAAGTTAGCCTAAATAGGTTCTTACAGAAATCATATGGTAATTAGCACAAATTTAGGCTATTTAGGTTCTTAAATAGGTTCTTATTTTCTGAAGAAAAAAATTAAATTGTAGCTAATAGAATTTAGTGGTATTCAGCCTATTCCTTATATAAAATCTGCATACCAAGTAAGTATTTATGTAAAAATGACTATAATAAGAAAAATTGAAGCACTGTTGACCTACTCTTATTTGCCCAAGTGTTTGGCACACTTTCTTTTATAAAGATTTTCAAAAATAAGAACCGGTTTCAAATTTTAGGTTACACAGATTCTTGTATAGAGGGGGTCTGACCGTCAAATTTTAGCCTAACAGGTTCCTAAAAACTAGGTTCTTACTTGCGGATTTTCACTGTATTAGCGACTGAAAAAAATGTTCTGCACTTCGGGTCTCATTGCTTTTGGTAAGATAACTGAGGTGGGGAGGGGGACCCGGGCCGCTTCTCTAGATCCGCCATTGGCTTATTTCTCGGAAATTATCGATGTAGAAGTTCCTTCAGTTATTTTATTACAACAGTAATAAGGCGGGTAATTAATGCTGTGTTCACACCAGCACCGAAACATGTTTACTAAAACATGCGATTTCATTGTTTAAAAAAAATGATTTCAAAACACGTTTCATGCCTGGTTCTATAATTTCTGTTTTTTATGGAACAGGCACAAGCTCACATAAAATCTTTAGCTATCTTTATAATGACATGAAATGAAACAGGCAGAGCTCTCAAGTAAATTAAGGCATGGGCCGCCAGTAATTTCGTCCAAAAAGTGAGGGGGTGGTCTATCTTCTGAGGCTTTATTTGTTCCAGCGTAAAACTTTGCAAGACTAATAAGTTTACAATTATTGTCATTTTGACATGCGCATGATATGCAAATTAGGTCACGTGACTTATTACGTCCACAAAATCTTAAAATATCTTAAAGCAAAAATGGCACCAGTTTATACCAACATTCATCTATTTTTACTGCTCCCAAATGGTTCACAAAGTCAGCAACAAAGTATCTGTGCCCGGACCTTTTGAATTTTTTTATTAATTTTGAAAATAAACGACATTTTGTACTAATGCTCAGTCCCCTCAAACAAGTAATTTAAGTTTTTCACACTTTTATTTTTATTATCTTAAGAAGTCCGGGCACAGAAATGATGTACCTAATAGGGAAAACATTATAATCCTTAAGGCAGCTTTCGGAGCATAAGAAAAACTGGTGCCATTTTGCTTAATAGAATTTTGGGCTAAAAATAACCCTGACAGGTCACGTGACTTAATTTGCATACGTCATGGATGTCAATATGACAACATTGTCAAACATATTTTATAGCTTAATCCTTAGAAGATAGACCACCCCCTCACTTTTTGGGCGAAATAACCGAGCTTGAACTTACTGTTGCATGATTTTGTGGTTTCATACCTCACTTGTCAACTGAGCTCTTCGGGAACGAAGTGCAATGCCGTGTTTAACAAGGAGACAACATTTGTGCTAACGTGTTTCGTCTGGCTTAATCCCCGTTGTACATTTTCCTTTGTGTTTTCGTCGGTTTATTGACCTTTATTGACATGTTGTCTTTAATGCGACTGGTATTTTTTTAGCTAAAAATTACTGACATGCCGTCACTACCCTAGGCTCAGTCTCCAGCCGTGGGTGTCTCGATGCGCCCGCGATATCTCCCCACCTCACGGCTGGGCGCACGGCTTTGGTTGCTTGTCCATGACGTCATTACAATTATGCGGAAAATGGACACGTCATTTACATAATAGAATAGATTGATGCGAACTTTGCTTTCCTTCGAAGTGATCCAACACTAGTGGAAAAGCTTGAAAAATTAAGGATTTACCCAATCTCGTACCCAGAGTCCTCAGGCTTCTTGGTCAGCGGGGCCGTCGCCAGGAGAGACTCTGGGATAATGGAATAAATTTAAATTTTTTCATTGGCTGTTTACAATAACAATGAAAGTACGGAAGTCGAATGAACCGGAAGCCTTGGAAACATTTCTACTTTTCTGATTGGTTCTGGTTAACAGCGGAAGTCAACTGAAACGGAACAAGATTTAGGCATTTTTATGTCATCTCATACACTGCAAGGAGCTTCCATGGATCATTTTGGCCGCTGCTGTGGAAAATTGATTGAAAAAAAGGACAAATTCTATCCCTAAGCTGTTTTGTGAAAAAGCCACAAGCGAAGGATACCTGAAGCTGTTCGAAAGTACGGAAATATTAACGCACAGAAAGAAGACATTGGAGTTCTTTCGAGCTCAAAATGCCACGATCCTGTTATTTTGCAAGATCTGTAATAATTAAGCTTATATTAAATAGCGAGGATCGATCGAAAGAAGTATTCAGGTTTAGAGTTGAAGAGTCATCCATCGCAGATCGAAGACCCTCTCAAACAGCTGTTTCTTCTTCCGTATTACCTGACGTGAAAGGGATGTTTTTCGAAAGCACACACAGAACAAGAACTGGAGTCTCCCTGCAGTTTCAGACGATTAACTCCCAACGCCTGTAAACGCACCGGCAGAGGATCTCCCTGGACGTGGAGATGGAGGTAATTAAAAATAAATTACACTTTCTAAAAGTATACTTATCGATGTCAAGCCGCAGCGGCCTGTCTTGAATACTCCTTTATTTTCAAATAACTAATAGTAAAATTATCTGAGAATGCTAAACCACTGGTTAATTATTATATGTCATTTCTATACAGCCATTTCTATACAGCCATGTTCTATTGTACAAAAGAGAAATGAAATTTGTGCCAGTGGTACTAAGAAAGCACTAGCCAACCCAAGAAACCGTGGAGAAATCCTGGAGAAAGTCCAAGGTGAATAAATTTGTTAAATTATATAACATATTAATTATTTTCCTCTTTTAACCAAAATAAATTGTTTCCAATTAGGTGCAGATGCTTGGAATTCATTGCCCAAATTCTCATAGATCCCTAAAATCAAATTAAAACAATATAAATGTTTTTACATCTAACAATAAATATGTCAAGTAAATGACTTGCATGTATACTTTTAATTGGTAGGGATAGAGCAAGGCTGGTCACCCAAGTTTAGCATTAGGGTTGGTGTGATCCTGCTCAGGTGTTTGGCACCAGGGGAGTGCAAAACATAGGGATATAAAACTATAGGGGGATATATCTAATTATATATAATAAATAAATAAATACATATAAAATATAAAAAAAATAATTTAAAAAATAATTAAAAAATAACTGACAAAATTCTAGATTGTACCTATATATAGAATTTATTTTGTGGATCTAGAGTCTTTGACAGGTTTGAAGTTCTCGTGCAAATGCATTCTGCTCCAAGTCCTTTGTTAGGTCAAGGCAGGGGTACATGTGAATTTGAATGAAATTTTAAGAGGTTTAAAGAAGGGATGGAAGAAAGAAAATAATTTTTGGAACACCAACAGACAGTTGATACCCACACAGGGTCACCGCAAGTTGCTAGTGGACTAACTTGGTGTCCCTCTATAAACTATTAACTACAAATTATAATTTTAAAACTTCACTAAATCTTCAATATTTCTTATTTCTCTTAATTTTACAATCCTTTGATAAAAACTATTTCCTCCCAAACATACCCAAAAATCACCCATAAATTTACAAAACACCCCATAACATAGATTCATGAGATGAGCAGAGAGTTTTTGGATTGCTTGAAATGTGAACGAGATATCGCCATTAAAGCCATGTGTGAAAAGTGGTGGAAAAATGGCATTCATGTGGACCCCCACTTAACTACCTCTGTCCCAGGTACTGTATCTTTAAAAACTAAAGATTTACAACTTAGAATTATGCACACTTAATAATGTTTATAAGTCACAGTGTGGGCCAATGGTGACCTACAAGGGTGGAGCTTAAGCCAGTTTCTAAAGCATAATCGTGGTCAACTACTTCTACCTTGATGGGCTGCAGGGATGCTCTAGTTCACTACACAGGCTTTACCCTAGTGCAGCACTGCATGTGTTCAGTGGTATCCATTTTATAAAGAGTGTTTTTAATAAAAATTCCTGTTGGTCAGGTGATTTACAACTGAATTTTTTTCCACCAGCTAACTGAAAATACAAATAGACCATTGCAGAAGGAAGAAATCTGGAAGCTCTGGCGTGAGAGACAAATATGCCCACTGAGATTGCTAAAGCTGTTATGCTGTTTAACTAGTGTAAAGTCATGCGTTAAATACCACTTCCTGGAAGAGATTGATGAACTGAGTGATGTGACCTGTGTGCGAGGAAGCATGGAAAACATGGCCCCTCTGTTTTGTATGTCCTCAGACAAAATACAAAATCATCCCTTGAGAACTTAATTTACTTGGATTAGTGTACTTGAAGAGGTTAAAGAAAGAGCTCCAGACTTGCTTGATTTTATTGCCACTGTTATAGGCCTAAAGTTAATTATGCATCACCCAATGAAGGGAGCTCAGTCTTGTTCAAAAAATCATTTCTTTCATCCATGCAATTGGACACACAGTCCACTAATAAGGTAAATTACTACCAGATACCAATAATATTGAAAACAAGAATATTTTTTTGTTGACCAATTATTATATAGTCTTCAATTTTGTCTTGTTTAACAACAAACAGTTATGTATATACTGCTAAAAAATTTTTACATGTACTGAATCCAATATAATATTGTATCCATTAACCCTTTGAGCCTTAACATCAAAATTTAAATTCCCATTTCTAGTCCCATACATTTCCTATAGAAGTAGTGGGGAGAAATTGTTTGGATATCAAGAGAACTTATCTTGTGCGATCATGTCCTTAATTCTCATGACCTTTTTGATTGATAAGGCATTAATAATACAAGGAGAAATTTGATGTTGATCACTCTAGTCTTAGGGCTTAAAGGGTTAAATTAGTAGGAATATAATTTCAATAATAGCATTATACATAAATTGAATATTTATGCCAATTCATTTTTGTATCCAGACCTTCAGCTAAGGTGGGGTGGTGCTCTTGAAGGCTCCACTGTGAATGTCAAATTCTGTGAAGACAATTCCAGCAAAGCATAGCAAGTTTACCAAACATAGGGAGGGCAGGGGCTGGCCTGGGAGCCCCACCCCCCCCCCCCCCCCCCCCCCCCCCCCCCCCCCCCCCCCCCCCCCCCCCCCCCCCCCTAGATCCAACACTGCAATTTCATATTAGGCGCTTTGCAGCTGTGGGTCACGACCTGATAACTGTTTTTTTGTGTAGAATTAAACAAGCAAAAGTATTTATCAAGCCCCAGTATATATATAGACTCCCTCCAAATTTAGGATTTACACTTACTAGAAATTAAAAGTCAGGGATCTCAAACTTGGGCAGTTTTAACAAATTTCATTAAATAATATGATCGTTTCATTTCAATTTTTTAAAGCTGCAGGTCCCATAGTAAAAATTAGGTTACGATGACCTCTCAGATGCAAAATTCCTAATCTACACTGTATTGTTTATGATAACAGTTCACATAGCATACTGTTTTATTATGTAACTACAATCATTTATTACTTAATAATACAATTTTTTATTGTTTAGACATTTGATAGCAGTACATCTGATTATGGATAGATACAGTTCTGTTGGTTTGGCAAAATCTTGCCTTACACATCGCAACATGCTGGACGACCTAGGTGACGGTCTAGTGGATTGCGTGAGGAAGAAGGTCCAGAAAGGGCATGAGTTGTGGATAACCTAGCTTTGACAATTTTGACTTTCAAAAATAATCTTGACCAACATTATTGTCAAAGGTTATCCACTGCCAACACAGACATCAGACCACAGCAAAATCAAATCTTTTCACGACCAGCCAATGCTGCACTCCATGTACCCACAGGAAACCCTTTAACACTGAAATAAATTAAAGTAAAATTAAGAAATAAAAATAAATATTAAGGAAATAAAATATAAACATATCTAGAATTTGAATATATGTTCAAATCTATACAACAGTCACTGTGGTTGCAGTTTAATTACTGGAAAGAGCAGTATATTCCTTTCAAAAGCTTACAACCTGAAAAAGTACAAGGTGGAATTTTATACCCCAAAAATCCTAAAAACCATACACTCCTGTCACTTTAAACCAGAGTACCCTTCTCAAAATAATCAACATTTAATATTAAGCAAAGGCAACCCCTAAAGCACTTTCAATAAAGTGACAAAAGGATATTTAATTGGCATTCTCCTGGTCTTACAACTTCTACTATGCCTTGTGATTGCGGTAAAAGAATGAAAATTTCTGCCACTTCCACAATCGATCAGAATTAGAAATCAAACAAATTGTGATTTGCTACCAGAAGTATCCACAAATTATTTACTAGCCTGCATGGCAAGCGTAAACAGGGAGGGGGCACGAAAAAGGAGGCAGGAGAAGGGAAGGAACGCCTGCTATAAGAACCGGGCTATTTGTATTATGCCCACCGATTTCCTGGTAATCGAATTATGTCAACTGTCGATATGTTCACCAATCAGAAACTAGCAAGTGCTTTTATGCATGGCTGACTTCACACAGAATTTACTACCCAGCGCAAATTAGCCAATCGGAATTTTGCAGCCACCAGCATTCACAGTCTAAATGAACAAAAGGGGGTCTTTATTGCTGACGCCCTTTCCCTCTGTCCCCAGTTCTCCTCACCAGACACCTGCTATGCAGGATACAAATTACTTGGTCCTGGTGACATTTATTTACACTTTAAAAAAGGGGTAGTGTCACAGGGATTTGGTGTCGTGTTAAAAATCAAAAAATGCTTTTGTATTAACAGAAATTGAAAAATAATGTCGGTCCAGTTTTGCAATAAAGAACCACAAAATGTACCAAAACTGTCAATAAGTATATCTAGTCATCAGACAGACTCATCCGGTTTAAATGAATGCAACTTGAAAACCCTTAGCCTATTTGTTTTTTCAAGTTCCAACATTTTCATCTCCAAAATGAGCTAAAACAGACCATAATTTGTTCTGACTTTCAAGGATTGTTTTTTTTTTGTCTTGGTGTTTTAGTATTACTTTGTAAATAATTAAGGGTATTGTAACATGGTTTTGACCAAAAGAGGTCAAAATCACAGTGATACTTTCCCTTTAAGTTCTGATTGGTTAATTGGATCATCTGCCTCAGTTGCCAATGAACAGAGTGATTACTTTTGTTTTGGTTTTATGACACTTGATTGAAAACCACTATGACTTAACAGCAGCATTGGTGAGATCATGCAAAGGCTAGCATGTTTGAGTACAATAACAAGTATATAACAATAAATTGATTCACTGCAAACTTTTCATTTTTTTTTTGCGGGGGGGGGGGGGGGGGGTACTTGGGTCAACTTTTGCTTCCCCATTGTAGCTTATTCTGAGCCCAATATTATTATAGACCCTATCTTAGTCACTATTTTTGCGATCCCACCTTATTCACTTTGTATTTATCAATTAGACATCCTTGGTCTTCCTTATTTTCAATTTCCAATGAGGCGGTCATTTGAAAAATTTGACCCCATTCTTATCACTCTAAAATTATAATAGTCAATCCAGTCGTGAAATTTGCAACCTCATCAAGCAGCACATTCACCTCCCGCTGGAATCTCCCACACAGACTGTCAGTGAACCATGGAGCAGGTCACACCTTTTTCGTTTTATAGCTAAGAGATCTGATCTCTCAAGAGAGCGTTTAATGGAGACACAACTAATTAGACAATTGCTCGATCCTTTGTACAATTTCCCGTTATGAAGTCAAAAACTCCCGGCAGAACCTGGTATATCAGAGAGTCCCCGAAACCGGTCGGAAGGACGGCAAGAACATCTCTTCTTATACGGCTTGCGGTTTGATGTTGCTCTGTTTTAACGATCTTAACCCAAATCATGCAACGACGAAGAAATTGCTTGCTTAGACAGTGTTTAGAATGCTATTTTACAAAGACGAACACTTACCGAAAGGGCCAGACACTCCATCTTTCACTTTTTCTTTCAGAAATTCACTGAAATTTATTACTTTAGGGGCATGTTTCTTGAAATATTCCAGTACCTTGTGCTACATAAACATTTACTTCAGCTTTCTTGCCGGCTTTCTTGTTCCCTGCCATGTCTGCCTTTCTGGGAAATCTGACTTCCGTTTCTGAGCGTAGGCATGCGTACTAAAACCGGATTCCCAGATTTTCTGGGATAAAAATTCCATTATCCCAGAGTCTCTCCTGGCGACGGCCCCGCTGACCAAGAAGCCTGAGGATTCTGGGTACGAGATTGGGATTTACCCGAACCAGTCGGTAGAATGACAAATGCATCTCGTCCCAAAATAAGTTTCTTCATAGCAAGACTCTGTTTCTCCCTGAAATTATTAAACCCAAACTTCTGAAGTGCGTACGAGCAAGCATTTTCAAACCCGCCTGTTAAAGCTTGCATAGTCCGCCATCTTTGTTTATTTATGCAAATACCCGCTAATTTATGCCCCGCAAATTTCGGCGGGTTCGTTTCTGATTGGTCAATGTAAACAATAACCAAAGCCGTGCGCCCAGCCGTGAGGTGGGGAGATATCGCGGGCGCATCGAGACACCCACGGCTGGAGACTGAGCCTATCACTACCCTCAATTATCCTGTCAGAGTCCATGTGAGGGAGCGCCGTGTAAACATGGTAGGACGTGCCGCGCCTTGTACGAAACAGATGAATACAAATGTGAACCAGAAGGTAATGAAAATAGATGATAATTACACGAGTTATACGTTGTTTATTGCGTAAAGGACACTAATTACAAAGTTTTGTAGCGATTTTCCGAAGATTGTCGGAATATTACGAACATTTCCTCGAAATTTCCGAAAATTACGCAATACAAATGCAATTCAGAAGGTCCAGAAGGTAATGAAAATACATGATAATACACAAAAGCGTAGATATGAGATGTCTTTTGAATTTCGAGTGTTCAATTAACACAGCGAAGAGTGAGCACACGAGTGACACATCGGGCTCGACACGCGCGAATAGAGATTAAAATTCATATCTCTAGGCAAACAAGTCTACTGTCATGTCAGTTTACCAAATATATTTTAGTTCGCCATTATATGTCCTCTGAAAAACAACGGTTTGACGTCATAGAACGGTCAAACCGTTGTTTATAGGAGGACATATATAAAAAGTGAACTAAAAAACTTGGAGCCATCATCTTATTCAATTTCCCCTCAAAATCCCTGAAAGGCAACGAGCGCATTGAAAATCATTGAAACTTTGGATTTCACGGACAAGAATATGAAGTTAACTTTCAAATTATTTAAAGCTTACCTTTTTTCCATAAGCGTATTTTACTCTGTAGGCGATGAAAGTTTGCTGAATGTAATTCGAGCGTCGACTTGTACAAGTTTGCAAGGTTACTAAGTCCTCCACGGAGTCCACAACCGTCGCAATTTCTGCTCAAAACGTTTGAGCTTTTACCAGCGTGGATTTTTTTATCAATGACGAATGGAATCTTTGATAAAAAACGGCGAAAATTCTCCGAAAATAGAAACAGAAAGCCTCTATCTTGCAAACCAAATCGGCTGAAATATTCATCCAAATTTTTCCCGCGCGCTATACGCGGGTGGCAGGATCAATGACGTCATAACTTAAGGTTTTCGACGATTGTCGGAACATTCCTAAAATAAATTACACAAGATTTCCGAGGAAATGACACAAGTCAATCAAGTACCTGGTTTCGGTTATATACCACTAACCTTTCAGTTTGTGCAAGAATTTACAATTAACCTGCAATGCAGGCGTTTTGATTTTTTGGTGGGCGAGTGCTGAATTTACTGGTTGGTCGCCATTTTGGTTTTGCACAACGTTGTGGGCTGGGATGAGTGAAAGGGGTGGGGAGGGAGCGGGGAATCTTTCAAAAGAATTGCTCTCGCCGTTGCCGTTTCCTCATCGTGGCGATTCAGGAAAAGTGTCTTGCATTTCGCCACGTCGACATCGGTGTTACGATGCATCGTACGAAAATGTTAACTAATTCCAGCTACCCCGGCAAAAAATTGACCAGGCCGTCATCTTCAAAACATTTAAAGCCTTTTGAAACGGTCGCGCAGAAAGAGAGAAAACTTCCTGCTCTTGTCGAACTGCATGTTCCGCCACCTTGTTAAAATTTATGAAGGTGCATGACTAGCCCCAGCCTCCCTCGGAAATCGGGCGCCATTTTGAAAACATTATCTGGCAGAGGCTCCCGCTCTTTCGCTCTTCCCATCGTTCCCCGCGCTTCCATTTTATATTTTACTGTTCTTTACTGATAGGAGCCTCTGCGGAGGAGAGAGCAGTCCTCCCAAGAGCATTTACAAACAATAGTTTATGCAAAATTTGGGGGGCAAACAAAGTGTATTATGGGCAATTCGAAAATAGAGAATAGTTTGTGGTGGTCACTGCCACACCAGTGCTTTCCCCCCTCCAAGTTCCTCGATACAACTAATGTCACCTGTATACTGTACACCATGTCATAACACTTTTAGTCTTTCAGTCTTCGGTTTGCTTTTTGTTTTCTAGATGGCACTCGAACAACACATGATACCAGTTCTTTACCTCCTCCAAGTTCCCCGATACAACTGATGTCATCTGTATACAGTGCACCAGCAGGTGATAACATTTTTAGTTTTTGTTTATTTTGCTCGTATTCTTTAAGTTACGTTATTTTTGTTTTCTAGATAGCGCTCCAACAGCACCAGATACCAGTGCTTTTCCCTCTCCAAATTCCTCGATACAACTGATGTCATCTGTATACAGTACATCAGGTAGTTAACAGTTTTAGATTTTCTTCTGTTTATTTTGCTCATATTCTTTGGTTTTAAGTTACGTTATTTTTGTTTTCTAGATAGCGCTGCAACAGCATCAGAAAGCAGAGCTTTTCCCCCTCCAAGTTCCTCGATACAACTGATGTCATCTGTATACAGTACACCAGGTAATAACACTTTTAATTTTTCTTCTGTTTATTTTGCTCACAATCTTTAGTTTTAAGTTCCGTTGTTTTTGTTTTCCAGATAACACTCAAACAATACTAGATCCCAGTGCTTTTACCCCTCCAAGTTCCTCGATACAACTGATATCACCTGTATATAGTACATCAGGTGATAACACCTTTAGTTTTCCTTGTTTGTTTTGTTGATATTCTTTAGCTTTAAAGTGCCCATAACCTTTTTTCTTTTATTTTCGTATCTATATCTACACGTCACGTAATGAACATCTGCGAAAAATTTTTTTGATTTCAGCAAAACGTGAATTTTTTGAGAATATTTCCTATTTTTTTGTGGTATACCCGTCCCGCTGTTAAGAAGGCCAACAGGCTCACATGTTCCTTAATGTACGTCACAGTTCCTTTGTTTGAAGTCACAAGTTCCTTTGTTTGAAGTTATGTGTTCCTTAATCTACGTCACGGATCCTTTGTTAACCGAGAGGGACCGAGAGGAGACTAATGCGAATGGTGGACCAAAATGGCGGCAAATTTCGAAGGCTTTAAAAAATCATAAAAAATTCACGTTTTGCTGAAATCAAAAAATTTCTTCGCAGATGTTCATTACGTGACGTGTAGATTTAGATACGAAAATTAAAAAAAAAAAAAAAGTTATGGGCACTTTAACAGTTTTAGTTTTTCAGTCATCTGTTTATTTTGCTCATGTGCTTTAGTTTTAAGTTACGTTGTTGCTTTAATTTGTTTTCTAGATAACACTCAAATAACACCAGATACCAGTGCTTTTTCACCTGCAAGTTCTCAAACACAACCTACGTCAACTGTTTACACTACACCAGGTATAGAAATGTCAGCTTTTAACTCGTGAATACGAAAAGCGTTGAACGAGTCATAGCAGTTGTTGACAAAATTCACTCATCGGTCAATGGGCTGTAAGCATTGAGCCCGCGATATGCAATGGTTATCTGCCTTACCAATGGGGGCAGGTCAAGCCCAAATCATACCGTCCAGAAGGACGTCGGATACCTTATTGTGACTTACATAACGGAGTAACTGGTTAGCTTGCAGTTGAGGTTAGGGGTAGCAGTTTAGGACTAAGCAACCCGAGAAGCTAGGTGGTACAGTGGTACGGTAGGCTATGCAAGCCTAAGCCTAGCTAAGGTCACAGGTTCAATCCTGAGTGGGGATTTTAGATTTTCTTTTTTACACTTAAAAATGTATTAAAAATAAAATTATAAGTGTCGAAATTACGTTATATAAGTCTCAATAAGGTGTCCGACGTCCTTCTGGACGGTATGATTTAGGCACAACCATGGGGGCAGCTTTGGAGGTTACCATATTAATTCTGTATATAGTGCTCACATATAGAGGTTGATTTTATAGAACATTAAAGTGCCCCTGTGATCAAATTTTTGATTTTCATTTTTTTACATTTTCGTGTACTATAAGACTTTCTTAATCATCTTGCCAAATTTCAATCCATTACGAACATCAGAAGTCATTTTATTTTAACATTTATTTCCGAGAATTTACGGCCGCCATTAATCAACCTTGTTCCAAGGCTTGGTTGCGAATGGGAGAAAGTGACGTCAAAGACTCAAACATACCTCACGGGTTGAAATTATAATAACAATAAGCATAGAAAATTGCATGAAGAACAAGTCCAAAGTTTTTGTTGCTTTTCGCGTGATTTTCAGTACTTATCTTCTTTCTCTTTTTTTCCTCAGTCACACCTTGTAGCGCGTTCGATGGCTGGCTTCACTTTTCTGGTTCGTGCTACAAGTTCTTGGCGTCCCCTGTTTATAAACAAGCTGCCCAGACACAGTGCAAATCGTCTGGCTCTCATCTGGTGACCATCCATTCTGCGTCTGAACAGGACTTTCTCACCTCTAATGTCATCCCACGGTCCGAAAGAGTCTGGGTTGGACTGGAACGAGACTCGGCCAGCGGCCGCTTTAAAAATTGGGATGATGGGTCCCCTGTGGAGTTCACAGACTGGGCATCTAACGATACACCAAGTTCTCCAGATAGTGGCGAGAATTGCGTTGTGTTACGAGCAAGTGCTAAAGAGCCATTGAATCACTTCTGGAACGACGTGTTATGCACACTTCTAAGAGCATTTGTTTGTGAAAAAGAAGCTTAAACATTTTTTTTCTGAGATTTCGTTCCGTTATGGCAGCATGTTTCTTGACTACGAAGTTAAAACTTTACTAGCAGAGTTAATTTATACATTACAATTTAAAACGTTCACTTTGTCGACACTAACACGGCATCTGCTGCACGTTCTTGACTGTAATGTAAGATAAGTTACAGAGCCAAAAGAGCAGTTAGGCAGCTTCGCACAACTTTCCCGCCACTGGTAGGTGCGCGCGCTGATGAGCTTTATTACCATTGGTTAATACAAGATGAACAAGCACGCTGATTGGTTGAATCTTATCAGAAAAGTAGATATGATTTGTTGGGCACCATCAAAAGGAAACAAGGATCTTCGTGTTACTGAACACTTGTTATTTAATGTTTTTAGACAACATTCAATAATTCAGTCACCATCTAAGGTAAAGAGTATCTCCACTTTGTACAGAATAAAACGTAAGTTGTCGTAAGTCGTCATCCAATTCGACTTCTCGACCAAGCTGTGAACAAAAAAAACGAAACTCAAACGCCTTTAAAAACATTACAACATGATTACTTATTAGAGCAGTTTTCAGTTGAGTATCGAAAGTAATTACATAATTGCTTTGGTTTTGCATTGCTACGCTTTGTGATTGGCTAAAAAAATCTCGCGCCACTTTCTCGACCAATCAGAAGTAAAACCAAAACCAATCGTGACTTGCTCGCACGCGTTTTCGCGCGCTTGGCGCCGCTGACATGTAATTGCTTCGAGCTCTGATTGGTTCATTGGATTGTTTACGACTGCTGTGATTGGTCAGAGTAATTACTTTGGTTTTGGTTTTACGACACTCAATTGAAAACTGCTCTATAGTAAGTCAGACCAATAACTATGAACTTCTCAATTCACTTACCTTGCTGTCGACAGACGACAATCTTTGGTCAGAACTATCCACCTTGAACAGTCGATAAAGCAATCCTTTAACTTTTCCTATTGTCATCGTTCCTACGAAAGGCAACAAGTATAGTTATGAGCAGTTCCATTTGGAACCTGTTTAAGGTGGTTCGGTTTAGTCTATGGATGAAATCATACAGTGTGGTCATTAAAATCATGAAAGTATCGAGCAGTACTTACCTGTGGTGCTGTTTACATGTATTACGCTCTACTAGGGGGTTATAACTTTTAAGTCTGTGAATGAAGTCCTAGTGTGACCATTCAAAAGAAAGCTCTTCAGCAGACACTTCATACGGTACTCTTTGTTTTTCAGTATTCTATTTTTCTTGAGTTTTGTTACGTTTTGGCCAGTTTCGGGAGTTATTGGGGCTAACTTTCTTGACTAACTTCCTTCACCTGGTAACTTCTTTGTGACAGATTTCTTTTCCGGAGCATCAGGACACGTGATCGTCACAGCTGAACAAAGCTTGTCAAGGAAGCAGTCGCAATATGTTTTAACCAATCATGGAAAACATTATTTTTTTAGTTTGCAGTGGTCTGCATTGAAGGCGATTGTACACCTCTCCATTCTATCAATCTGACTAAATGACAATATAGGGCCAATACAGGGACGGCAAATCTCCTCAATCCCTTTCTATCAATCTGCCGGACTAAGTGACGATGTAGGGCCAATATAGGGCTGTCTCCTTAGGATTCTGAGGGTTTGCTACATGATTTTATATTTCATAAGTATTTCATTTTTCAAGGATACAAATCAAAGAGTCTTTCAACGTTTTTGACGTACTCTGGCTGTGTTCGGCTTCCGGCGGAACTCCATGAACTGAAAAATATTTCTCAAACATTAATACATTTAACTAGCAAAACACGGCAAAGCTAAAGTTCGGTTCATCCTCGGTTAACAGAGAAACCTGCCAAACTCACGAGTGAGATGTGGGCTGAAGTTTTTTTTGCGGATTCAGTTGAAGGGTAGTTCATCTTGTATTGTTATCGCCTTATCGGCACTGTTTATTATGCTGTACAAGGTGGTTCTAACGTTTGAATCTGTGGATAAAATTCTGAAGAGTGACCATTCAAATGAAAGCTTTTTAGCTAGTTGTGTACTATGAACAAAACTCAACGAAAAAAAATCACGTGGACAGCACAGGAGCAGAAAATAATAAAACTTGTTAATAAACCTTTGACGAGTTCCTCGTATCTGGGGTGTAACTCTACAAATGCAGGCTTCAGTGAGCTTCCTTGTCCAACAACAGTATTCCCACCAGCATTAATCCAACACTTGGCATACTTATTTAGGTAAGCTCGCTCTGCAGTTTCCCTTTCTTTTGGATTGACCTAAAACAAATCACAACAAACAATAACATCAGTAAAGAACAATTTAGTTGGGCGTGGTTCAAAAATTGCGTACCACCCAACCTCGTTAAGAGAGACCCTGGGAACGAGGTTGCGTACAACCTTGCAGAAAACCAAAACCAATCACGACTTGCTTGCACATGACATGGACATTGAAAAAATATGACATGCTCAGAACTCACCACACTGCTGTTAAGGGACGTTAATGAAGGCAGGCGAGCCAGCAGTTCTTGACGACTTGTGAATGTAGTCTCCTCTGTAAGATCAAAACCACTGTTTTGAATATAAAATTATGCGGGTGACATGAAAATACTCACTAAAACAACAATGTGTCTCTGTCGCTCTTACCTTGAAAGAGAGGATTTCCTTTAAAGCGCAACTCGTTCAATTTAGGCAGGTGGTTTAACTCATTAATGCTCTGAATCTGAAATACAGTACATATAAGAAACATGGTAGCATAGGACTGTGTTAATAAATGTTTAAGACAAGTTAATGGGAAAGAGAATGGGTTATATAGGGCCTTTCAGTGTACAGTATTAGCATAGAAGCATAGGCATACGGGGGGGGGGGGGGGGGGGGGGGGGGCTGCCCCTGACCCACCCCCCCCTCCTCCGCACCCCCAGTCGTAAAAAATTATGGCATTATTCTGGCAAAACTGGGGGACCATTCGTGCACCACAGACACAGTAATATTACTGAATTATTTTGTGATTCAATGTCTTAATTTATTTGTTTTTGTCCCGTAACTCACATTACTCACTTAACTTACTAACCGAGCTCAAAACTACATCGATCATGTCATTCATGTGATAGCTCCATTAGATACTAACTGTGTGAGTAGGTATGGAATGACAAATTTGCGCTGTGGTCCGCCAAGAGACTGGGAATGATAATGCTGACAACGCAGTGACTGAAACTAAGTATAACATTTGGTGACCATCTTGCTAGGCTTATTAGGACAGTATGTGTGGTTGGTATCTGGTCGATTTAAGTATATCTTCGTTGAAGTCTCATAAAAGATCTTATAATATGACCGTACGGCTCCGCTGACGCAATCCTACAGAAAATAGAATCGCAAGGTGACGTGAGCGGGGCCGGACGGGTTGACGTGAGCCGGTCCGGAAAAAGCCGTCCGGCCCCGCTCGAGTTCAAGCGACCTCGCACTGCACGACTATTCTTGTACTTCTAGTCATATTATAAAATACTTATTGACTGAGTTAGGTCGGGCTGGACAGGAAAATATTTGGCTCTTGGTCATGGCGCACGGACCTCGCTGCGCTCGGTCCGTACGCCATGACCTCGAGCCAAATATTTTCCCGTCCGGCCCTCCCACTCAGTCAATAAGTGCATATTATCAGTACCGTGTGAAGTGCGAAGATTGACACGGACTATGTAGACGCTCATTCTCCGATCATTCACAGTAGTACAAAAGTAAAATGTCAGCGAGTGCTAAAATCGTCATCATGACGAATAAACATGATGTCATGAGTTTCATTCGGGCAAATTACGTTCAGCTCCCCATCCCCCACCCCCGAAAAAAAATTTCCCTGTATGCCAATGCATAGAAGCCTACAGTGTACAAAACCCTTAAGGTTGCTTAAATGGAAATCTTCCACAACTTCTGCCACAGCCCACTAATGAATCACCCTTGTCAAAAATGTACAAAGTTGGACGCATGGAATAATACCCAGATTATGAAAAATTGGCACTTCTAACTGGATCAGGGGTCAATTCAATAAAACTTTTTCAAGTGTAATTTACAAGTGTAGCCATTGTTTCAGAGGTTGAAAACAATAGCTACACTTGTAAATTACACTTGTAAAAGTTTTATTTTATTCACCCCTGATCTCAGTGGCTGTCAGTTTAAATTAAAAATACTAAAGATGAATAAATGCTGGAGAACTTTCTTAGTCAAATATTATACTAGTAGTAATCACAGATTATGGAGATGCGTTCGAAGGAATTTCCAGCGGAAATGAGCCCCTGAAAAAAAAAAACAATAGGGGCGGCCATTTGGAAGACCGTCTACCAAAAAATCCCAAATTTTACTGCACATAAACCACAGGACAACCAACACGAAAATAGGATTGCGTTCTTCAAACGCGACAAGTGGGTCTATTGAGTAAATAATTTTAGGAGGCTTAATAGAGGTTTGATGGTGTGGTATTTACATTTTATACCTGCCCCAAGTAAGATGTATTGGATAAGGACAACATGCAAGGCAGAATACAAAGACAAAAAATACATGACATCTTTTCTTACCTCACTAATTTTGTTTTTGCTGAGGGAGAGAGATTGTAAAGCTGGGAAGAGAGGCTTGCTTGCTTGCCCATCTGAACAGAAAACAAAACAAATGTCACATTTGACTCTCATTGTCTATACAAGATTTGTTGAGTTGTCAGTGGACTGTTAAATGAAATTTCAGTTCATGCTTGCTGATATAATACAAACCTTGAACTTTGTTTCCAAATTCAACACCAGTTATGCCATTGTCGTTCAAAATAAGACAATTAAGCCTGAAAGGTAAATGGAAAATCAGTAAAGAAATAAAGATAAACAAATAACAAATCAACTATGTACATACTGTGTCCAGCAAAAGAAAGACTACAATTAAGACTTTTCATCTAAAGTCATGTGATAGATTTGACATTTAATTTTTGTGAAATATATTTTTGTGGCATTAGTGTTCTATTGTTCACATCATTCATCAACTTTCTGCATTTTTTTCTATTTGATGTAAGTTGCAGAAATTTTCATGACCAGAAATAAGGTAACATTTTATTTTACATTATACATGTACTGTATATTATATTCCTTGTCATCATGACCCGGGGGGGGGGGGGTACTCCCAATTATAAGCTATGAAGGATATGGTTTTCAAACAGTTTAGTCTAGAGTAGGGTATCATTTACCAGGAAACGGATCAGTGACAGTGTGAAGACAGATAGAAATAGCAAGTGTGGGATAAGCAGCTGAATGTGACCTGGTATAGGGCAAGGGTTTCAGATTCCCAGCGCCTCACCAACACCCAAAAATATAAATATAGGGGTTTTAGAGTGTAATATTTTAGGATTTAGGAGTATATGAATATGTATTTTGCCTTATTTGTGTATTAGCCTGATGTTTACCCGTGTATAAATAAAAGTGACGATGATGATGATGAGAGAACCTCCCTCTCCCCCCCAGGGGACTTCATAAACAGGAATTAATGCTAATCTAAATATTGTTACCAAATGGAAAGCGATTCTATACTCCTAAGGAACTTACAGTACCACACCCTATGTCCCTTCACCTACAATAAAATGGAGCTTTGGGTGAGTAGATCTGAGTTTATCCCAACCTCTAAGAATAAAACTACTACTCATTACCTTGGCAAATGCCCAAGTCTCAAAATTGTTGTCCAATCTGACAGCTGGCTTCCTTCCAAGTTGAGCAATTGTATATTATGCAGTGCTCGCAGTTCACAAACCTGACCATCTTTTCTTCTACAGATACATGTAGAAAGATTTTAATCTTAATACAATATGTTTATTAAATACATGTTATTACACAGTTGAATATGAAATATGAAAATTATATACAGTGTATGTGAACTGCGAATAAAAATGAGTGAAATTTGTGCAAGGGTCAAACTTCACTTATGTTTATCTGCAGTTCACATATATAATTTTCATATTCGTATTCATGATATATATTCACTATCATCGGGTATATTACAAACTCACAATTGAAGGACCAAGAGCATAACCAACCTATGTCAAATTTTAGGCCGTTGATTTTTTTTTTTTTTGCACACGGTATTTCTTGAAAACGACGGAAAAAAACAAGAGAAAAAAATTCTGAACAATGTTTTGCAACTAATTTGTAGTTCACATGCCAAAAATAGACAAATCAGAGCAAGAAAAAAATTAAAAAGGCTACTATTGTACATAACGCAATATTGCGGTAAGCTTATGTTTTCACACTGACACGGTTTGATATTTTTTTAAAATTAAACGTAAGGATTTTTGACGAACGTAAAAAAAACAAAAGTAAATCTCTTTCATAATGTCCAGTTCGGAAAAAAAAAGGATGCTGAGCGTGAATCGAACCCGGAACCGGCCAAGTGCAAATCCCGGACCCAACCCACGAGACCATAGAGGAACACATGCGCAATCAAGACTAAGTTTTATTATTTAAAGGTAGATACGCATCAAAATGCATATCTCGATTTGAAAATCCTTTCGAAACGATTTTTAATGATGCATTAGAGACTCCAAATGCAAAACATCTTTCGGCCGGCCAGCAAGAACTCACTTTGAGCTGCCCAAAGCTGTATTTCAAGTGTCCGACCATGCACAGCAGACCCATCTGCCACTGCCGCAAAGCATGTCAGGAAATCCTACTGCAAAACCGAAATGGAACTTCCCGCCCGAAAATTAGAACAAAATACTATAAGTCTGGAAGCACTTCGGATATTGGGTATTTCGACAATGGCACGGGGTGGGAAATGGCCCACAACTCACAACGCTGCCCCTTTACTGATCCAAAGTGATTGCAGACTTTCCCGCCAGCTTGTCTTGTCCACCAAGGTCCATTTTTTACTTTGAGCGCTAAATGGCGCTTTAGACACAAGGTACGAGAAGAAACATGAATTGTTTCTTTGAGAGGTGCTAGAGATTTCCTGACTTAATGATGTCTTACAATCACTGGACAGGCCTTATACACATTGGCTTATACACACGCCACAGCCGATGTGTTACTGTAGTGAGCTCATCATAGATAAGCGAGCCAGGCATGCATAAATAACGGTATTTTTGTTCAGGTTGTTGGCACTGGTCAGGAGTATTGTGGTCGCATTTTCTCATGACCAATCTGCTTTGAAATGGCGTCAAAATTGCACTCTGAATGTACAGTCAAAGCACTGGAGGGCCAGAACTCTGCTTTCTTCAGGTGAAATTAGTCAAATTCCTTAGGGTTAGTGCAAATTTGACAAGGGTTTGTGATATTATTTGCTGTACGATAAAATGAGGCAAATCTAAGCGAGAAAAAATAAAAAAGGTCTTAAATTCGACATAGGTTGGTTATGCTCTCAGCCCTTCGACTGACCATCTATCCATGTGGCTTGATAGCTCAGAGGATATTGCATTGCACCGGTATCGCAAGGTCATGGGTTCAAATCCCGTTCAAGTCTGAATTTTTTTAGGTTGCTTTTTCAACAGCTTACGTTGATAGCACACTGCGAGGATCGCAAATTTCACAATCTATTTTTTGTTTAGTATCCTTTTCAGCTGTTTTTTTTGGGACTAAAGCAATGGGGAACATGAAAAGGCAATGTGTTGTTCCCCCACGGAAGGTTTCTTTTGGTTTAAACTCCCTGGGCACCCCCCTAGAAATTCCAATCAAGCTCCTTATGTTCCTTTAAAAAGTTTGGCTTTAGAGATCCCTCTCCCCCTGGGAATTTCCAATGATCTAATTTTTTCATGGATAGCCTGCGAGCAAGCTCTTGGGCTCTGGCTCAGGGTTTGGGGGAGGGGAAGGGGGACAGGGACGGGGACGGGGTGGGGGAGGGAAAGGAGCGCTCCTTTCCCCGTTCCCCAAACCCGAGAGCTTGCTCGTGTGCAGGCTATTCATGGAGGGAGAATGGATACTTCCTGGAACAACACAATTAGAATTACTGTACTTTCAACAAATTAATTTCTTCAGAGTTTTAGCGACATGTACATGCCAATCACTAGCTATAAAGAAGTCTGGCACATTACCAGGTGGCCATTTTTCATTCATTGTTAATTTGCTGGTACATGTAGGTGATTGCCGTTTTTGATTTAATGTCTGCAAACACAAAGGGAATGGAATGTGATGTGGATCAGGGTTGCCACTATTTGAACATAAAAAATTCCCTGACTTTTCCCTGACTTTTCACTGACCTCAAAACAATTTTCACTGACTTTGCATTAGGCGAATTATCAAATAAGCAACATCCACTATTACATTTGATTCAGCTTCTTTTGCAGACCATCAATATTCTTCATCTCTTCATTTTCGATCTCTTTACGTTTTTCACGGGATTTTGAACGCATGGCATTTGACTTCACCAAAATTCAAACAAAATTCCCTGACTTTTCACTTTCTTTGACAAGAACTAAGATTTTCCCTGACCTTTTGCAAAATTCCCTGACTTTTCCTGACCTTGCAAAATTTTTGTTTTTCCCTGACTTTTCCCTGATCGTGGCAACCCTGTGGAAGTCAGCAGCCATTTGTGGTAAGAAGCAATTTTCCTGATGACCCATGCATTAAAGGCTTTTGTAATCTACAGCTAATTTGTGTGTACTACTGGTCTAATTTACCTGAGATTTTTCAAGCAGTTGTGACAAACATGAAGCTCTTTTAGTGACGGCATCATACTTGCAATAACCTCTATCTGAAATAGAAAACAAAAAAGAAAACATTTATGACGTAAACTGTACCACTTTCACGTTCGAAGAACGCAATCCTAATTTCGTGTTGGTTGCCCTGTGCAGTAAAATTTGAGATTTTTTGGTGTCCGGTCTTCCAAATGGCTGCCCCCTATTGCTTTCTTCAGGGGCTCATTTCCGCCAGAAATTCCTTCGAACGCGTCTCCATAATCTCCGATTACTGCTATTTTAAAATATGTTATATATAATATTTTTTTTTTAACAATAAGATACAAAATTGAGATTTTGTTACCTCTTCCCAGGAAAGTCGCATTCTGTTGAGAAATATCACTGATATTGTGGTAAAAGAAGGTAAGAGGTTTTCTGGCACGCTTGGCAATCTGAGTAAATTCTCCCTAAAGGATAGGATATATAATTTACAAATGTACGTAATTATTACTTTATCATCTTGTACTGATCATATATTATAAGTAACTATTTATTAAGCATTTGATATCCTCCGTATTCACTTAACCCTTTCACTCCCAGAGTCAGTTATAGACCGAGACATGAAGTGTAGTTCTAACGTTTGAGTCTGTGGACGAAATCCTATGGTGTGACCAGTCAAATGAAACCTCTTCAGCAGTACTTTTGCATGGTACCATTTGTTCTAACTTTTGAGTCCATGGACGAAATCCTATGGTGTGACCATTCAAATGAAACCTCTTCAGCAGTACTTTGCATGGTACCATTCGTTTTAACTTTTGAGTCTGTGGATGAAATCCTATGGTGTGACCATTCAAATGAAACCTCTTCAGCAGTACTTTTGCATGGTACCATTTGTTCTAACTTTTGAGTCTGTGTGCAAAATCCTATGGTGTGACCATTCAAATGAAACCTCTTCAGCAGTACTTTTGCATGGTACCATTCGTTTTAACTTTTGAGTCTGTGGATGAAATCCTATGGTGTGACCATTCAAATGAAACCTCTTCAGCAGTACTTTTGCATGGTACCATTTGTTCTAACTTTTGAGTCTGTGTACAAAATCCTATGGTGTGACCATTCAAATGAAACCTCTTCAGCGGTACTTTTGCATGGTACCATTCGTTTTAACTTTTGAGTCTGTGGACAAAATCCTATGGCATGACCATTCAAATAATGGCGTGACCATTCAAATAAAACCTCTTCAGCAGTACTTTTGCATGCAGGTACCATTTGTTTTTCAATATTTTACATCATGAAATTTGGGATTTTTCTTGACAAAGGGTTAACCATTTCACTCACAGAATCAACTGCCTCCACTTAAACATGGAGTATGAATCTAACTTTTGAATCTGTGGATAGAGCCATAATGGTGTAGACTCGAGATTGCGCCATGTAGACCATGTTATGTGCTTGCTTGATTAACTAAATGAAAAATAAGAAACTGCTTGCAGTCTACACATGGTGTGACCATTCAAATGAAAGTTCTTGAGCAGTACCTTCATTTGATCCCATTTCTTTCTGGACATTTTGCAATGTGACATTTGGTATATTCTTTCAGCCTACTTTAGATATGAAAGGGTTGTGAAGCAAAATTAATCTAATTAAAGAAAATGTTACATCTTTTTTTAATTACCAACAAATCTTGGTAGGAGAAATAAAACTATTTCAAAATAGTACATTTGCTTACGACAAATTAAGGATCTGAATGCGTTCCAGATTTCTTGTAATGTCTGCCACATCACTCCAAGATGACAGAAGAGTTTTAGAAAGGTCAAGCTCTGAAATATCTGAAGTTATACATAATTAAGAAAATCAAAACAAACTTGTGACCCAGGACATCTGTTAAGAAATCTAAGCAAAGAAATATTAATTATCATATAATGCCACAAAATTAGTAGTGTGTACCTTCCGCCTCCTTTGTGATTCCATTGCGCTGGGGAGAGGGGTGTGACCAAGGATCCAGAATCAGATCATTTCAGACTAAAAGACCTTTGTACTGAAACCTTTACAATTCAGACTTTTTCAAACCTTTGCTACAGCCAGATTATAAATAACCTTTGTCAGAAACGTAAAAAAATGGGGAATCACTACATCGTTTTGGAGATAACACGCATGAAAAAATTCCCCGATTTTGACAAATTGGCACTTGTAACAGGACATGACCTCTATCTGCTAGTTTAAAGGTACTGAAGATGAATAACTGGAGACAAAAGTTCTTAGTCAAATTGTATATCAATGGGTCTATTGAGTAAATAATTTCAACTAGCGTCATTCCTTTAAATGAACTTAACTTTTAAGGAGAGCATTTACAAACCCTGCTCAACTACAATATGACCAGAATTTGTTGGCAAGTGGGTCAAAAAAAAGAAAAAAAAAATCAACCTTCAACAACATACATATAGGTTATTTTGCTTTTTCATTTAGTGTAGAAAATTGGTAAAGAAACCAATCTATAAAACAAAAAATAGGGGTCACCGACCATCCAACATCTAAAATTGAATATTAGAATGCCAAGAAGACATAGATCGATGGAAGGTACAAAGTACATGTAAGTACTCAGTGTTCATTTCATTAGTAAGGATACTTGGTGTGACTGTGTAGAAGTCATTTTCTTTATCAGGGCCACTGACTGCAAGGCCTCTTAAGCTGACCTCTTTCAGTTTCTTGTAGTCACTAAAAATTAAAATCACTGAGTTAACCCATTCGCACCTGAGGATTTTTACGTTTTTGAGTGATTTTCTGCATACACACGCCCCATAGGAATTCGTGACTTCATATTTGGAGTTACCATTGAAAGTGCTGCTGTTCTAAAACACTGAAGGCTCGAGTTTACTGGAAACGTCATTGTGACAATCTCATTTTGCTTGGTTGATTTGCAATAAAGGGTCCAATATGAATTATCTACGATTTTTGGTAAGTTCACAGCCATTTTTCATCTTTAGTAGCTGCCTGGTGAGCATCATTAAGCTTGGAGGTAGTTCAGAGTCCACTTCTCAATGAAGCGAGTTAGGTGTTGTACTTCGTTTACGAATTTGGCTCGTTGCTCGTTGAACTGGAAAAATGGCCGCCTGGAAACGAAGTAGCTTTGGGACTCGACTCTGGATGAATTTCTCGACCTACCGCGGCATATTTTGAAAGTTGCGACCACAGGAGAACACAACAAGCGCGAAATTTCGGCGGTGGGTCAGAGTGGCTGTGGACTTATGAAAATTGTAGAGGACGGAATGGGCGCTGTCCAAAAATCCGTTTATTTCCCAGCATGCAATGCGGTGGTGATGTTGAAAATCGAGGCAAGGTGAGTATGCACTAGTATAAGAAGCTGTAGCTAGGCCCGAGCAACGAATAAGAGCAAAAAAATTCACTGCTAAGCTAGGACTAGGACTGAATTTTGCTGTAAATGTTGACTTTTGGGTTTGCCACGATGATTTGAATAAACAAAACTAAAGGCAAAAACGTCATTTTTGTTGTTTTTCTATGACGTTAAAAATGGTAATTTTTGTTATTGTCCAAATTCAAACGCTGATATTCTGCAAAAATCGCCAACTTTTTTGTGTTTATTGGGTATCTCAATTTGAAAGACTTTCTAGTCAATGCTCACAACTGCTAGTTAAGGCAATGTTCACACGATTGAGAAAGTTACAATTTTTTAAAGCAGTGGAGTCTTGTACGGGCGGTTACGGGCGGTTCAGGTGTCAATGGGTTAAACAGATTGTCCAAAAGAAAAGTCAAGTATACAGAAAGTATCAGATATTTAGTTAATCATTTTTATTTTATAATTGAACTGCTGTCAGGCTGTAAATGTATATAGTTTTAAAAGATTCCAGAGGTTTCTTTCCCAGGATCCCATGAAGTTCATCATCTACTACAGGTATGTATGAAACACTTCCAGATTTTTCATAGTTCTTGAGGACCCAGCTGAACCCTTTCAACTTTGTTTACATATATGTATATGTTTACAATTATATTCGGCAGATGGTTTCACCATCCTAGAAACATGCAGATTCACAAAAAGCCCAGGGTCAATCAAATAAAGGTTGATAATAATAAAGGCCACATGTGATAGCCGCGTGGGTTAATGATGCTACCAACCAGTGACCTAATAGAGTTGGCCTTCAATAGGTAGACCCCAAAACTTCAAATGAAGAAGGGTTGAATTTACTACGCATTTAAAAATTAAGTAGAGTAGACACATGCTCCTCAAAGGAAGCTTGTTTTTACCTTTGTTTTTCCTGAATAGAATCTGCCCCCACCATTTCTACAGCCTTCTTCCGGTTATTTCCACTCATAACATACATATCCTCTTCATTGATGGCATCACCACCTTGTCCATAACGCTGCTTAAGAGCTGCAATAATACTGATTCCAAAGTCCACTTTTGTTGGCCTTACAAAGGACCCGCTCTTTGGATGTCTAGTAACAGTACACCAAGGAATATTATGTTGTAATTATATTTAAGCCTATAAACTTATTTCAGTTGTATGGTTAACAAATTGACCGCATTTTTCCATGGTCTGTACTCTTATTTACATGTACCATAGAAATGACATCATAAAATGTTCAAAACTCAAGTGGAACCACGAGCCGATAGGCGAGTGGTTTCACTGCCAATATAAAATTACTAGGCACAGTCTACAAAGGGGGGTTGACTAAGATTTTGAAATGATTAGAATGTGCATATGGAGCCAAATTTTCACACCCCAAACAATCTCTTGGGCCAAAACTAGACCCAAAAAAACCCAACAGGTCAAACCAAAAACCCAAAAAATCCCGGGGTCCGGTGTCCGGTGTCCGGTATTTCTTGGGTAAAATTTTAAACCCTCCCAAAATAAAAAAAAAAAAAAGGAAAATTTCAAACCCAAAAAAATCCTTTGCACCTCCCTGTCACTTTAAAACTTGAGTAACCCCACTGGGGAGATGTCAGTTAAGAGGTACATGTACATGTAGGTATGTGCGGTGCCAAAGGACATGGTTTTTGAACCATTTTGGTCTAAAATAGGGTATCGATTTTGACCATTTTTGGTCGGAAATAGGGTATGTTTGTGCACTCTGGTCTGGAATTGGGTGTATGGTTTTTAGAAGAAACTATTATCATTATTATTCATTGCTTGAGAAGCGCTGTTGATCGACATCAGCAATTTGAAGCCCTTCCCTGAGCCCTTCTCAAATGTTTTACGCAAGCTGCAACAGTTCCTGCATCCCAGGTCAGCTGGATTATGTATCAGAGGACTTGTACATGATGCAATGGCATATCACGCTGACCGGTCACATGCTCTGGGTCATGTGCATCCTACTGAAACCTAAAATAGGGTATCAAATTTTGGGTCAGGTCTGAAATAGGGTCTGAAATATATACAAATAAGTCTGAAATAGGGTAGGGAAAGTCACATAATATATTTTGGTCTGAATTAGGGTAAGGATTTCAAGAAGCATGCTGCACACCCCACCCAAATTTTTGGGGAGTACCCCCCGCGGGGGGATAGGAGCTGGGAGCACAAGGTATGGGACGTGGTAATCCCCCTCCCAACCTCCCTACCACCACCCACACTCCACTCTTAGTTACCTGCACTCAAAGTATTTGACTCCTTCATGGGTCCCATCGTGTTTGCCTCTTTCATGGTCATCCCACTCAATGCCATACCACTCACCTAAAAAGTAGCAGACTTATTGCTTTCCATTTTCTATAACTTTATACAGTCAAACCTCTTGATTTAAGGGCCAGAATACAAAAAGTAGGGGTCATTTACAAATTGCTCAGCAGGGGTTGTTTGGGGTAGCATTCACATTCCTTAGGCATGAAGACTGGTAGCTGTCCATTTTCGGTCAGCCGAGCCAGCCAGCTTATCACCAAAACAAGCTCGGCAAGACTGGAGCGAGCCAATGAGCCAAGGGGAAACTGGGGGAGAGGTGGGCCTCCTTTCCCACCTCTTCCCCAGCGCCCCCGTCGGCTTGCATTTAAATTGCCCCCTCAGTCAATCACTAATTGCATATTTGCTCGTCCGCACGACTATCCAGAGAACGACTGTTAGTAGTCTTTTAGATATGGTATCAAGTTAATTGTTTGATACCTACCCCCCTCCCCCTCTACTTTGCTTTTAATAAATTTCAAGTACATGTCAGAGGTACATGTAATCCAAGTGGGCTACAACTTGGGCAATTTTTCACAAGCATTGAATGAAAATCAACTGAAGGCAAACTGGGGAGTATAGGTGGTTATTTCAGGCAGCCAATACTCTATTTAATTCTTTCCTTCAAATGTAAACTATTGTTGTCAGCTGGTCTCTTCCCCGGCGAAGAAGATTATTGGGTCTTTCTGTGTGTACCGGTACTCATTGTCTTCTATTGTTTGTGAGGTATTGAATTTGGGGTCTTGTTTTGCATTTGTATTATTGTCGTTCTTTGTTCCTTTTGTTTTACGTCATCTGTGCTCCGGTACACATAGAAAGAACCAGATAGCGATAATTATTGGACTTATTGCCATGATCAACAATGAAGTGAAGAATTGTTTTTGTTTAACATCAGCATGGATGATAAAAGAAAGGGTGAAGATATGTGAGATATTTACCTGAGGTTGGGGGAACAAGCCCTACATATTTGATTTCTCCGGTAAAACCCTCGCAAAGTACCCGTTTTCCAACAATCTCATCCGCCATTTTGCAGATTTTTCAGATTTTGCACACATCGAATTTTTTGGTCAGCGGCATCAGATGTCGTTTATAGAATCCAAACTGTGATTGGTTCATAAAACTAAAGATCAAAATTAGCCAATAGGGTTGTCTGTAGTAGTAAACTGTGTATTTTTGGCGGCGATTTGCCTGTCTTGTCGATTTTCTCGAGGATCGTCATATCGATCTTCGATCGTAAGCTTATATCATATTGTTAAAAGTCAAAACCATCCAAAAATGCCTCGTGGTCGTAAACGAAAGACGGAAGATAATTCTGATTCAGAAAGAAAAGAAACTGCAGGAGCCGATAGAGAGGAATTCCCTGATAAAAAGAGCCCGGCCAAAAGCTTGACATTCAAGATCGAGCATTGGTATGTGGACCTGCAATTTCTGTTTTTAAAAACATGTACTGAAAGTTCCTAAATGGGTCAAAATGTGTGATTTTATGTCATTTTTATTACACTTGAAGGAACATTTGGGGGAAGTTATTTGGCAGCACCGCACCCCGGGGGGAGGGGGGGGGGGGGGGGTTACTCTCATAACGGTATGGTTTTCAAGCAGTTAAGTCTCGGATAGGGTATAGAAATCAGAGAGTTTTGGTCTAGAATAGGGTATCATTTACCGCAGGAAACTGATCAGTGGAATGAAGATAGAGTTTCTGGAAAATGCGGTAGCAAGTCCGAGAGAGTAGGGATCAAGCTTTTAACCAGCAAGGTGTCTGGGTGTCTTTGCAGGTATAGCCTTCTATGAATTTCACAAGCAGCTGTGTCGCAATTTCGGGAAGTTCTTGTGTCGTCCATCAGAATTTCACAAAGTGACGTCATTTAAAATGAATGCCTTATAATACATGTAGCTCTTTGCCGATCTTATATGACAAAAACTATTGTCACTATTGGGAAATTTGAATTGACTGTCGACACCAACTGAACAAGTTATTTCAGTAAAATATGGCTTGATTTTATCACGTGTACACTAAGAGCAGATACAAGTGCTTTTGAGATCTGTCAATTTATTTCACCATTGGTGTCGCTCTCAGTAATTCATCAGAGAAGTCTGTCGTTCGTCACTAGTTCGTGACTCTGGTGTCACCCTTTCGAGGCCGTGTTGCTTGTCAGAATTTACCCCTAACAGGGCCTCTTCTATGTAGAGTTGCCCTGTGGGCATGTTTCACTAGCAATCTCACCCATGGGAGCTCATGACATTGTGTGACAAACCTAATGAGCATCTGCATTGAAGGCTAGAAAAATTATGATCTTGTATGCTCGACATAGTGAATTTTATGAGGGGCCATTAAGTTCATTTAACCCCTGCAGATTTTCATAATTTTATGCTTTTTTAGCAAGGGAGACTCCCCTTAGAGACCACAGTTGGTTGTCAAACACATTGGTATGACATTCATTTCCTTCAGTAAATCCTGACAAGTGTACAAACGGAATGCTGATCAGCTGTCCTCAGATCTGATGAAGGCATTCCCTAGTGCCACAGTTCTTATCAATGAAACAAAGCCACGTTCAAAGAGTTTTGAATTGTCAGTCGTCAAGGAAGATGGAGAAGGTTGGTAGCAAAAATGCATTTATTTTTGCAGGCTCAGTGGTCGGATAATTTGCATGCTAAGTTTTGTATCTGAAGCTTGGTGAATGGTGCTTACCATTTGACAGAACTGGCAGACCAGAGTGATCATTAATTAGTAAATATAATTCACCTTTTGTAAGACCTGTTCCTAAAAGTCCAGTAAAAGTACAGCAAAACACCTAGAGCGGGGAGGGTCCAACTTGATTCTCACAGATCACATTCTTTCTTGTTTTATCAGAGTCTCTTATTTGGACTGGTATAAAGAAAGGTCCGCCAAGAAAGCTCAAGTTTCCAGTAAACAGTGATATTGTTGAAGAGGTGAAGAAAATCCTCTAGTACCCTGCAAAAGGTAACAATTTTTTTGGTAATGGAGATTATGTGTGTTATGTTATGCATAGTCTGGGTACCCTGTGATATTCGGGGGGCCCAGGGGCAGTCGCCATCTTGATCCTAGATTGAGTTCAGTTTATATCTTAACATGGTGTCAGAAGTAAAGCAATAATATGGATACGTTACAGCCTCCGAGTGTCCTTGTACTCACAGGAAATTTAGCGGAAAACTGGCGGCGTTTTAAGCAGCAATTTCAGATTTACGAAGTAGCGTCAGGCCTAGCAAGAAAAGATGGAAAGGTTCGAGCGATGACACTGTTACACGTGGCGGGACCAGAGGCCTTAGAAGTTTACAACACGTTTCAGTGGGCCAGTGATGGCGATGAGAATAAAGTGGATAAAATAATGGAGCAGTTTGAGCGGTACTGTAATCCGAGGAAGAACTTAACTTTTGAAAGACATTCATTCTTTTCAAGGAATCAACTTGATGGGGAGTCGATTGACGCGTATGTGACTGACTTACGTAACAAGGCAGCAAGATGTGAATTCGGTGATTTGAAGGATGGATTGATCCGTGATCGGATTGTTTGTGGCATAAATGATGACACAGTGAGAGCCCGACTTCTAAGAGAAGCAGAACTGACCTTGGAGGGCTGCCTTGATATTTGTCGAGCTGCTGAAATAAGTTCTGCGCAGCTCAAAGTTTTGAACGAAGAAAAGACGGTGCACGTGGTGAGAGATGATGCGTTGAATAGACGAGACAGTCAGAAAGATGAGCGTGGGGATGCGAAAGATAGCAAAGCAGGTATGATTTCATGTCAATTCTGTGGATATCGTCACAAATGAGGCCGTTGTCCTGCATATGGAAAGACTTGTAATGCTTGCCACAAGCCTAACCATTTTGCAAGTGTAATGTATGCCAGGCTAACAAAAAAGAGGTTCATGCAGTGGACCAAGAAGGTGCCAGTGACGAACAGTCCTTCTTCATTGGTGCTTTAAGTGGCAACAAAGGCACAGATAATGAATGGTACATAAATTTGAAAGTTAAGGAAAGGTACATATCATTCAAGATTGACACTGGAGCTCAGTGCAATGTCATCCCTGAAAGCATTTGTAAGGAAGTGGGTATTGTTTGTGGCAGTAAAAAGGGGTCGAGACTTGTTTCCTATTCTGGTCATGAAATCAAAACAGTGGGCAATAGTGATGTGGCAGTTGAGTACAAAGGAAGATATCAGGTGATTGAGTTTCAGGTGGTTGATGCAGAAGTCATACCGGTATTAGGGCTGCAAACCGCCACTGACTTTCAGTTAATACAGAGATTATATACTTTGGCATCAAGCGGTACACAGGAGACCAAATCAGAATTACTCGGTACCTATGCAGATCAGTTCAGAGGCATCGGAGCACTTCCAGGTGAATATGAGATAAAGATTGATGAAAGTGCAACTCCAGTAGTACACCCACCAAGGCAGATCCCATACATGTTAAAAGACAAAGTCAAGGCTGAACTATGTCGGATGGAAGAGATGGGTATTATCACAAAGGTTGAACAACCTACCAAGTGGGTCAACCCAATCTTTGTAGTTCGAAAGCCAAATGGAGATGTCCGTATCTGCCTTGATCCTGTTGATTTGAATAAAGCGGTAAAGAGAGAACATTACCCCTTAAAAACAGTGGAAGAGGTAGCTGCAAGTATGCCAGAAGCAACAGTTTTTTCAACCCTTGATGCTACATCAGGATTCTACCAGATCAAGTTGGCCGAGGAAAGTACTTGGCTTACTACGTTCAACACACCCTTCGGCAGATTTAAATTTGAGAGGTTGCCATTTGGTCTGGTATCAGCCCCAGAGGTTTTTCAAAGGGCCATGTCTGAGATGTTTGAGGACATTGAGAAATGTGAAGTGATTGTTGATGATTTGTTAGTGTGGGGCAAGAATACAGAGGATCATGATCACACTCTGAAGCAGGTGTTGAAGAGAGCAGCAGAGAATGATTTAAGATTTAATGAGCAAAAGTGCAAGTTTCACAGGCAGGAAGTTGAATATGTGGGACATGTTTTTGGGATTGATGGCTTGAGACCAATTCCAGACAGAATTCAAGCCATTTTGAATATGCCACTTCCACAAGACAAAACAAGCCTACAAAGATTTATGGGTATGGTGAACTACCTGCATAAGTTTATTCCTAATTTGGCTAGCATTAATAAACCACTTCGTGAGCTGCTGGAGAAGACAGTGGAGTGGCACTGGATGGAAGCACAGCAGAAAGCGTACGAAGACCTTATCACCTGTATCACTCAAGCACCGGTTCTTAAGTATTTTGATGTGAATGAAGAGGTCATTGTATCTGTTGATGCCTCCTCAGAGGGTCTGGGTGCCTGTTTGCTGCAAGGGAACCAACCAGTAGCCTATGCATCAAGAGCACTGAACAATGCCGAGCGAAATTATGCTCAAATAGAAAAGGAAATGTTAGCTATTGTGTTTGGCACCAGCAAATTTCACCAGTACATTTATGGGAAAAAGCGACCACAAACCTCTAGAGAGTTTGTTCAAGAAACCATTGTCTATGGCCCCGCAGCGCATTCAACGAATGATGCTTCGTGTACAACAGTATGACCTGATAGTCAAGTACAGACCTGGTGACCAATTGTACATTGCAGATACCCTTAGCCGTGCTAGTCAGTTGGAGTCTACATCACAGGCAGATGAGTTTGAAGTCCATTTGCTTGTACAAATTTCAAAAGAAAAGGCTGATGAGTTTAAGAGAGAGATGGACAGTGATCCAGTGTTATCCAAACTGAAGAAAGTGATATTAACAGGCTGGCCTGAGAACAGGTCAGAAGTGGAGCCAGAATTACAAGATTACTGGAACTTTAGAGATGAACTGTGTATATGTGATGGACTGTTGATGAAAGGTGATCGTCTTATCACTCCATATAGTTTGCGAGATGAAATGCTTGAGAAAATTCATGGCAGTCACCTAGGGGTGGAAAAATGTCTCAGCAGGGCAAGAGAGGGTTTGTTCTGGCCCAATATAAGCAAGAACATTAAAGAAAAAGTTGCCAGTTGTGGAGTTTGTAATAAGTACAGGAACTATCAAGTCAAGGAGCCCTTGCTACCACATCCAGTTCCTGATCGACCTTGGCAGGTGTTAGCTGTAGACATGTTTGTCCTTGCTCAAGGGAAATTTGTTGTGCTCGTGGATTATTACTCAAAGTACTTTGAACTGACACAGCTCAAAGACAGCACAAGTGCCTCTGTCATCAACTGTCTAAAACAGCATATGTCAAGACATGGAATACCGGAGGTTCTCCATTCAGATAATGGCCCTGAATTTAGCAGTTTGGAATTTCAACAGTTTGCCAAACAGTATCAATTTCAGCATGTTACTTCATCACCGAGATTTCCTCAGAGCAATGGCTTAGTGGAACGTACAGTACAAACAGCCAAGAAACTGCTCAAAAAAGCATATGAGGATAACAAAGATCCCTATTTAGCAATCTTGGAGTTACGCAATACTCCAATTCCTGGAGTTGGACTTTCTCCCACTCAGTTGCTTATGGGACGTCGCACAAGAAGCATCATTCCTATTAAGAATACCTTGCTAAAGCCAATGGCCTACGACCCCAGTGAAGTTCAGCGAGTGCTGAAAGGAAAACAGCAAGTTCAGAAGAAGTATTTTGATCAAAGCTGCAAGTCCCTCGAACCATTAAAACCTGGAGATAGTATCAGGGTGCGTCAGAGAGGAACCTGGGAACCAGCAGTGTTATTGGGAAGATCTGACAAAGGCGAACCAAGATCATATATTGTGAAAGCGAATGAACATCATTACAGACGAAACCGGAGGGATATTCTGAAGACACAAGAAACCCCATTACATGAAGACTCGTCCAGTGAAGTAGCGGAGGACACCAACAGCAGAGACCCTGTTGCAGACCAACTACCTAATCACCCTAGGGACGAGTCTGATAGTGAACTCACATCAGCTACATCTCCCATTATCAGTAGAGTCAGTGGTCGAGTCATCCACGTACCCTTGCGTTACCGAGAATGATTTCATTGTTCTGAATGACATTGAACACTGAACATTTTAATAGCAAACTGAGGACATGTTTCTAACATTTAGTTTTCTTTGTTATAGGACTGCTCACAGTTTTGCTATATTTGTTATTCAGTTAAGGGTTACAGGGAAAGATGTTATGTTATGCATAGTCTGGGTACCCTGTGATATTCGGGGGGCCCAGGGGCAGTCGCCATCTTGATCCTAGATTGAGTTCAGTTTATATCTTAACAATGTGTACATGTTTTTCTTTCACTATGCTATTACTTATCTCATGGATAGTCCATTATGCAGCATTTAATAACAAGTATTTTTTTTTAAAAATGCTCTCATTTGTAATATTACAGTCGAACCAGTATTATGCAGCCACCCTCAGGACCTCAGTAATTGACCACTCAATATTGGTTGGCCACTTAATACAGGTTCATTAAAAATACATTGTGGGTGTGGTCAAATGTCAATTTTATTAACGTCCAGTATTAAGTCTGGTTCACAAGCAACATAATGGCAAGGTCACGGAAATGCAAAACGCAACTTATGTCAATGTTTTATGTCACCAGTGTGAACAACACAACATAACGACATAATAAGGACACAATAACATAAATATAACAACATAACAAAAAAATGATCTTTTCTTTATGTCGTTATGTCCATGTTCTTACATGTACAGTGTATGTCGTTATGTTGCTAGCATGAACAAGCCTTATTGTATATGTTGTGGGTCAAAATTTTCCTTGGTTCAAAATTTACTTTCCTTTGTTTTTGGGTATGAAAATGCATGATAATGTATGATAATGAACTTTAAACAAATTAAGGAAAGTAAATTTTGAACCAAGGAAAATTTTGACCCACAACATATACACTAGCAGTTCATTCAAGCTAACAATAACACAGTCAAGCAATCTCTGCCTTAATTGTAACTGCAGTGGCAATTTATTGTTCGCCACAAGCCTAAGTTACAGAACTCCAGAGTTTCAGGAGTTAGATGATGCAAAACTGCCGCTAAACCATATTCCCACTCTAATGAAATGATGCACAGGTGTGATGAGTCCTTTTTAAGCAAAATAAAATAGTAAAATGATGTGTGGTTTTAGATTCCCATTCAAGTGTTGCCACTTAATACAGGTAAAAATAAAAAAGACCGACAAATGTGGGACTGCTAAAGGGTGCAGGCCGGGACCGCTTAATAGAGGTGACCGTTTAATACAGGTAGCAAATACAAAGTTAGTATGGGTGAAAATTTGGGACTATAAAAACTGGCTGCTTAACAGAGGGTGGCCATTATGTACAGGTTCATCTGTATATAATTTGTGGGAGCAGGGGTGGTGTTTGTTGTTGGTTCTCTCCTTGCTCCGAGAGGTTTTTCTCCGGGTACTCCGGTTTTCCCCTATATAGACAGATACAGTTCTGAAAATAGCAAGTCTGGTATAGGGTGGGAATTTTGGGTGTTTAGTCTAGTATACCGCGGTAGGGTTGCAAAATCAGCTGAACATGGTCTGGTATAGGGTAAGGGTTTTAGAGTCCCAGCGACACACACCCACCCAAAAATATACAGGGTAAATATACAGAGTAACCCCCCCCCCCCCCCCCCCCTCCCCAAGACTCAGAGTGTTCTACTCCACGCAAGAGGAGAAGGACACAAGGAGGAGAAGGGCTGTTGGGACAGTACGCTTGAGCCCCCTGTTTGTCAACCGCGCCGGATTCATGAAGCCCTCCTAAGTTAAGACGTATCCTAAGTATTGTTTCTTAACAATAGCCTATTGTTGGAATGACAATAGACCATTGTTAAGAAACAATACTTAGGATACGTCTTAACTTAGGAGGGCTTCATGAATCCGGCCCCTGGTCTGCTGAGCTGGTTGGAGGCTCAACTCGCCAGCTTAAGCCAGCGACACACAAGATGATTTCATACACTTGTTGCAGCAATTGGCAGAAATCGTCAGCTGTGCCCGTTTACAGCAGGGGTTTCAATAAAATTTGAAGTAGGCAGTGCGTTTGAGTACAGTAACCGACTGTATCAACAAGTTTTAAAATAATTTTTCTTATATTTCTTCAATTTGGTGGGGAAAATAGTTGACTTCTCCAGGCAAAGTAGCTGACGGTTTTCGTCGGCCGTGGGTGCTTATTGAAAGCCCTGTTACAGTGACAAAATTGCCAATATCGGTGAAATTTGCTTGCAATTAATTTTTTGCAATTTTGCCACAAGAAGCATATAAAATTGCCTAGTGTGTCTCTGTTTTTCGCTTCTTTTAGTGCATCATTTAAGTTAACATTAACCTGCGATCAGGCGCTCTTTTTTTTCGGAGCGGGAGAGCTTCCCTCCCCGCTCTCCGCCGACTTTCCCTCCGAAAAAAAAAGAGCGCCTGATCGCAGGTTAAGTTAACATATAAACTGACATTTTTCTTCCTTTGCAGGTCAATGTTGGCATTTTTTGGAAGCTTTAATTACATAAACTGATTTCTGTGGATTGCACATTGCAGCCAAATAAATGACAGTTCATGATAAAAATTGTGCTTAATGCTCTTGTTGTGAACTTGAAGATATAAATTGGTGCAATGCATGCAGCAACAACATTGGTTTTTTGTACTCTTGCTTTTCATAACCGTGTTCTATTTTCTCTGTTCTTGGTCAGATAATTAATAACATGTTATAATAATCACTGTATATGGTTACTTTTGATGGTAAAATAATACTGAACTTTCAAGTTGAGCAAAAAGGGTTATTAGTAAATTTTATCCTGATAACAATTACAAAAGCTTACAGGAAATTGAAGTTAAAATTGCTGATGGGTTCAATCGAAATACCCTAAAACAAACATTGTCAAATACATTTTTGGTAGTAACAAAAAATATGTATTGACGCACAATATTAATGTACGTCTGTTTTTAGAGGCTACAGTCAAAACAAACCTACTGCTCCTGCCATAATCAATAATATTATCTTAAATATTATTACTAGGATCTTTTTTACATATGATTGAAATAAAGTTCCTGTTTTTATAGAAATTTCTGTGTCAGCTATTTGTGTGTGAAGTTGAATTCCCATTTAATGATCCAAGCTACCAACAAACCATCAAAGCATGGACATTGGTCATTCATGTATAAGGTTTGTTTTTATAGTGTACAGTCCAAATCCTTTCACTCCCAGATACTAATTAACAACTATTCACCTCAGTGTATGTGGGTAGTGATGGATATTTACCGAGCAGCGAAGCGGCAAGGTAAATATCCATCACTACCCACCTACACTGAGGTGAATAGTTGTTTTAGTATATACTGAAACAGTGAGATAATATAACGAAAATGATGCTTTTTAACTCATTTATTCCTGTCAACGATTACAATTTTCGCGTGCAATTTGCTGGGAGGTGAATAGCACTTGCTATTCCGAGTTTCAGTAGCCAATCAGAGCGCGCCAACAATGCTATCCACTGTTTCAGTATATACTAACAAGTTTTAAACAAGAACTATAGTACATAAGGCTAAAACTGTCCACTACGCACATGACCAAGCCCCCTGGGGGGAGCTCACATATAAAAATGATGGAGGTGCTTGTCAGAAATTTTCAAACACCCAGAAGGCACTGGAATCATGTTTGATGGGCATGGTTTTATAGTATTATATTTTAAATTTTATAAAGTGTACAGTAAAATGTATGTTTTAGTTAGGTTTAATATGGTAGCTGAAAAGCCTTTATATAGAGCGTTTTCACTCAGTCCTGTGGGACTCAAATGACAAAGGCCATGGCAGCCATGTTGGTGTTCCTAACAAAGGAAGTTAATTGAAATTCTTTTGTAGGGGAACACCAATATGGCGGCTATGACGTCAAGTGAAAATGCTCTATAGGGAGCAACAATTATATGTGTATGTATGTATTCTGTCACAATTTTTCTGCTCAATACCCTGAAAGATTTTAGCACACTAGGCAGTACCTAAGCCCTATTCTCCCCCAAGAAGGTAAAGGAACATTGATGCAGCAGTACCTATGTACAAATTTTGACCCCTAAAAGGTTTGACAAGCACCCTGTCACTTCTATGTGGGAGTTCCCCCCCGGGGAGGGGGGGGGGGGGTTCATTTCCCCACCAACACAGCAATGCAGTTTCTTTACTCAAAGGGTATCGTTTTTTAGCCATTTTATTCCGAAAATGTGTTAAGAATTTGACAATTTTGGTCCGAAATGAATGGGTATGTTTTGCTTTTTTGCCTGAAATTGGGTATAGATAATTTTGGGAAACACAGCTGGTGGCAGACAATAAATAATGACAAGGCTGAATAATAAGGTGGCCAAAGAGTGGCATTTCACTTAACATTATAATTTGTGAATACACCCAGGTTACAAGGTCATGATCTTCTATAAGAAACTACAATAAGTGTTCAACTGTTGTACAATGTATGTTAAAAGGTTAAGTGGCTATTTCCATGAGTTTAATTTCAGAAAAAAAATGCAGTAAAACCATTTGATAAATACTAGATAAAATTGTGTCAGTAATAAATTATTAATCAATGTGCAATTTTAATTCACCATTTCAAGATTGTACAAATGATATAATCAATGTACAGTTTACTTCAACGACAAGGGTTTCCCTTGGAAATTATTAAAATTGCCCTTGTACTTAAATACAAATTATATTTCTTTAGTCATAATTTTATTTGTTGATGTCCCCAAGACATTCACCCCTTTACTCCCGCGAGTGCCACAAATCAAAATTCAAGAAAAATGCCAAATTTCACTAATTTTATAAAATATTGAAAAACAAATGGTACGGTACCATGCAAAAGCATTGCCGAAGCCGAGGTTTCAATTGGTCACTCCCTAGGATTTTGTCAACAGACCCAAAAGTTAGAAGTATCTTAATCAACAACCCAGCTCAAGAACAATGGGTAAACTCTTTTGCTTGCACCTTAACACCATAAAAGTCAACACTACCTCCCCCCCCCCCACCTCTCTCCTCTTCCTGAACTAATGTGCCTTTAGCAATTTTCAGCTCAGCTTGGTGTGAAAATAATAACTAAAACTGAGAATTGCAGAAGAGGAATAGTTTTTTTATTCATATGTGATAACAACGATTCGACATTATAATAAAGGCGAGTTTCAATGTCATGTAACATGAATAATTCAAAAACGTTGTTTTGTGATATTAATACCGTAGAATAGAAATATATAAATGTTCCTTTCTATACATTGTGCTGCGTTTTGCTTTGATAATTATATTCTCGATTAAGCAAACTTTAAATTTTAATAAACAAGGAATTTGTATTTCATTATTAAGAGATGTGAAAGGGAAAAATTAATTACCCAGGCTACTTGTAGCCAATATAAGTCATTAACCCGTGAACACAAATCAATCATCCTTGATTTTCAAATCGATCAAGCCAAGTTCTCTGATTGCTTTGTACTGATCAGGGATTTCCATGAGAGCATGCAGCGCAAACGCTGCGTCACGATCCTTGACTTTGTGTATAACATCCTCAAACTCTATAAACTGAAAGTTGTCGAAGCGCCTTTCGGAAAGAAGCTCGTCATATTCGTGCATACGGTCCCAAGGTCCATCTCCCACCCCAACAACTAAAATAGCCAGGGGATAGTTGGACGCCTCCACAATCGCCTCTCTCGTGCTACGTTCATGCTCTTCGACAACTTGGCCATCTGCTATGATGACCAGAATATTAAACGATCGCTCTTGTTTAACAATTTCGATGGCTTTGTTTATTAGCGGAGCGAATGTCGTTGGCCCGCTCAAAGTGACTCGGCGCACAACATCGCTGTATTGCTTCAAAACATCGTCCAAACCCTTGCATGGAGATCCGTCCTTGTTGAAGCTGAACACACTGTGGTCTTTTGTCGTTGAATCGCCGAAACCAAACGCGGGTATAAGGTTGTCTTCGTCAAATGGTTCCAATGTTTTGCTAACAATCTGTACCACACGCTGATAAGGATTCAGCTTTTTGTTACTGTTGAAAATATGATGAAGCGACCTTCCCGAAAAGCTTTTCCTTCCTTGCCATTCGTTACTCGCCGTGAAATCGATACCGATAATTACATTGCTAGATTCCAAGCCGGCGTTTCTTATTGCACGCGAAACTTCATCGAAAGTTGCAAATTTGTCCGCGATGGCGTGAAATTCTGTCGTTAGCCCAAGACTCTTGTATAAACTCGAATCCTTGAAGCGTTTCGATACCACCTTGTACGCTTTTAGGGATTCTTTCGGCCGAAAATAGATTGAGTAAATGAAAAGTCCTGCAATGGCAGATGTGAAAAACAGGATTACGTCAAGTGGAAAACCAAACTCCATATTTTTTTCTCAACAATCTGTCGGCAATAACTAAATACACCATGAACACGAGTTCATTTACATTTCACACATCTGCCTGCAGCAGGGTGGCGTGACGATATGATTGTCACGCAATGACAAATACTGGTTGCTTCGCCAATAACCAACTCAACTAAATCTGACTCATTGCAGAAATTCGTCTGTCCTTTTGTACTTTACAAGAGAAGAATAATATGGGAATTATCACTTCAGGAAATGCGTTTCGGTAACGTAAAATCAATTCCTCATTTTACCACCCGGAAATACGCACATGTGTTGCGGAGCGCTTGCCTGTGTACGCCACCGGGGGCGGCTGTACACCCGCAAACGTTGCGTTAAATGTCGTTTCCTTACGGATATTGCGTAAATGCGTGAAAGGGGTCAGTATGCCTACAGCCAATTTCATTCAGTGATTCATTCCAAATGGGGTTTAAGTATCCAGGACCGAATTCCAAAATGAAGCATTTCTTTCACTTGTTAGAGACTTCCCTTGGCGGGGGGGGGGGGGGGGGGGGGGGGGGGGGGAGGAGGGGTAGTGGTGACGGGGCCGGGAGGTGCGAATGAGGCCAAATCTCTCTCCTCCGCAGAGGCTCCTATCAGTAAAGAACAGTAAAATATAAAATGGGAGCGCGGGGAACGATGGGAAGAGCGACGCGTTTTTTTGCCAAGCGTGGAGTGTGACTAGGAGGCCTTTGCGGAGGAGAGAGAGGCCAAATTGTAAGACCCCGAAAAACGTGACCGGAACTGTCGTGACGTTACCTAGCATTACAACAACAACAACAACATTTTATTGAGGTATTTCCATATCTACACATGGCATTACCCAAGCTACATAGATTAATTTCTAATTAAATTTACTTCTGAAATAATATTTTGTATCTAGAATTCATGATATCGAAAATAAAAGCAGCAACTGATCTACAAATAAGGGGATCAATGCTGTTAATAAAAAGATACAAAATTTTTGAGTTGATATCGAAGTCTTTGAAAAAGTTGTAATTTTCAATGACTTCGTTAAAAAGTTTGGAGCGAAACTTATTATACAATGCGCAAGAGAATATAACATGAGATTCATTTCCAACTTCGTTAGATTGGCACAAAGAACAAATTCTTAAATTTTCGGGAATTTTGGGAACAGTGTGTCTCCCTGTTTCAACGCGAAGTCGATGATTCCCCAAGCGAAATTTATTAATGGCAGTTCTGTGTAGAAGATTTTTTATAGCATCTAAGGATTCAGATTTTTTGGTGTCTGTTTTAAAAGCGTTGTAAAAAATAAGTTTTCTGTTAGTGTTAAGAAGTAAGAGTTGGTGGTTAATTAAGGCTTTGCGCATATTTTGATTGACGTGAGAGATAAACGCTTTACTATTGTTTTCATTTAAAATCATGGAACTTGAATTATATTTGTTACATAAAATTTTAATTTTCTGTAATATTCCCGCGGCTGGTTTTTATCAGCCATATCTTTGGAAATTTGTAAACAATCGGACGTGACTTATCAGTATTTAGGTGATTGACAAGTGGAACAGGATGCAAATAAAAAGTGTTGTGAAAAATAGGGTTTTTAGTAAGAGACAATGTGGACAACACAAGGAGAACCACGAGGCTGGTTATTTTTGTATTTTTCGTTTATTTTCTTAATTAAATACTGGATTTGTCTACAATACACTGTGAGTACTTTTGTGTTCCCTACCAACAGCCCAGACCGTAACCCCTAAAAAGTCCCTTTTTTCTCTACCAAACAAAAAAATCCTACGGATCGCAAACTCAAATCCAAAATAAGCCTTCGCACCTCTCCGTCCGCTGTATATTAATGAAGCTTATAGCAAATACAATATTTTTTATGTGATTTTTGATGTAATTAAGACTTTGCATTTTTGGCCGCCATCTTTGTGCCCCTGAGTGGGGCACAAAGATGGCCGCATGCCTGAGTATCCCCCCTGGGAGATTCACTGACAGCCATTTAGCACTACATACGGTGCCAATACCGACGCGTGAGAAAAAAAAAACCCGCTAAAGTACTTGACTCTGAGAGACCTCATAAAAGTGTAATTGCATGTCGTTGACACGATATTTTATTTTGAGGGATGCAGCAATCCGTATTGTAGTTGTATGTAGACCTTAAAAACAACAGTAAAATAAAGGCAGACCCGGCCTTTCTGGCTGCCGTCTATGGCATAACTGAGCGCAAACAAAAGCGCTTATGTTCCACATGATTTTTTTCCTTTGATCGTTCTTGGCTCGCGTTTTAATTTCCAATAAAAAAAATGCGAACAAAAATGCAACCATGGATCGACAAAGAATGCAGTCAAGCCCACAATATTAACTAGTCAAATTTAAATTAAAATTAGTTTGGCAAAATCAAATTAGTTTGGCCTTTTTAGTACCAAGGTTTATAAATCAGAAATCTTATTTTTCTTAGCAGAGAAAAAAAAAAGAAAAATCGTGATTTGGATCTTTTTTTTGCATGCATTAGCAATTTTTCGATTTTTTTTTTTTACTATATGATTTGTTAGGAAAATTATAGTGTACAAAGTTCTTTTTTTAATTGTAGTTGACAGAAGACTTCTTTTTCGTGGTCCATTCATGAACAAAGATATTCCATTTCTCCTGATATCATACAAAATTATTTCTGAAAAAATATAATTACTTTTTTCGGCGATAAAACCATCGGGATATAACCGCGATAATAACAGTTTTTTTCCGCCATAAAGAAATTAGGGGGAGCCTTATCCTGTAAGTGATGTCGTAAAAATACCAACTGTATCAATTTCTTGTTGGCGATCTCTTACTTTTTACGTTTATACTGTGTTGATTTACCAATAAAAGGTTTTCACGCCCTCCATTGCAAATCAACTATCATCATGAATGCCTTAAACCATTGGTCTGTGAAAATACAAAACTGAATGCAAGGCTGGCACTACGGCAAAGGGCAGATTAATTAATGGCCAATATTTCGACTAATAGTATTAGTCTTCCTCAGGGCCAGGGCTGTACTGAAAGAAAATATTGTAACGGCTCCTAAAATGTGAAAATTACATGGTTAAAAATGATTGGCTAGTACATGACATGTAGACAGCGCACTTGTAAACATAAGATAAAAATAATATATGACATATATAGTGTATGATATAAAAATGATTTCAGCGTTCGTTCCTTCGGTTAATGCCTAAATCATTTTTATATCATACACTATATATGTCATATATTATTTTTATCTTATGTTTACAAGTGCGCTGTCTACATGTCATGTACTAGCCAATCATTTTTAACCATGTAATTTTCAAATTTTAGGAGCCGTTACAATATTTTCTTTCAGTACAGCCCTGGCCCTGAGGAAGACTAATACTATTAGTCGAAATATTGGCCATTAATAAATCTGCCCTTTGCCGTAGTGCCAGCCTTGCATTCAGTTTTGTATTTTCACATTCAAGTGACGCCTGGCACGAGATCTTTCACAAGGAAGATCCGGCAACTACCAGCACGTTTAATTTCTGCGTCGTGTGGACCTCTGCATTCAAAGTTTTTTCCATTGGTCTGTGTTTTATAATGTTTGTCCAACTGTTAAGCAGCCGGCGAACAGCTTTTACAACGACCAGTCGCCTGTCGCCTGTCGTTGTTTACGCGAAAATGGTGGTTGCTGTGACTAATATGAAAACGACGTCGACGGGGGTGCTCGTCGTACCCTTTAAGGCCCGGCCAAACGAACGCAACATTTCAACGCAACATCTTGCAACATTGTTGCGCGCAACGTTTGGCCACCCTGTTGCAACATGTTGGAATGTGTTGGATCAAGCTAGTAAATGGTCAAATTTTTGTTGCAACATTTTTGGATTTTGCATGATGTTGTACTCGTTTAGCAATGTTAACGCAACATTGTTGCACTAATGCATGCGCGCTAGGTCGATATGCTATTTCAAAGCGCCAGAGGTATTCTGGGTTTTCGTCTTGAAACATGGCGGACAGTAATGCCCAAAAAGAAAACACCAAGAAAGTGGACAGTAACCCTTCTCTTGTCTTCTCTTAATCCATTTCCGAGTTTTACCTCTTGCCTACGCTGATATCGATACCACTCAAAGTCCTCCATATTAAATATGGCGTTTACGTCCGGGCGTGCCAGGAGCCTGGAGCACATAAACTTCGACAAACCCGTAAAAAGGTTGCAAGATGTTGCGCGCGCTTGGCCAGCTCCTTCACAACACGATCCAACAATGTTGCAAGATGTTGCGTTGAAATGTTGCATTCGTTTGGCCGGGCCTTTAGGGGTTAAAATTTGTAGATTGGTACCGCTTTGGGTGCTATAATCTAAAATGACCATGGTTAGAATTATCACGGTACTTTTTAGTGTATTGAGCCGAACGAATATGACCAAGAGAAAATAATTGGATTATAATCTCTTGATATGACACAATATGTCATTTGTTGTTTAAAATTGGTGCCTCTTAGAGGAAAAATATATTTGAGCCACGCCTATCAAACGAGATTCTAGTACCTTTGAGGGTGTTTTTTTGAAAATTTCTGACGAGCACACCCGTTATTTCTATATGGGTGCCCTCCCCCCGAGACGCGACGAACTTCATTAACTTTCTCATCATTAGTCAGTTTAGTTTATCACCCGTCAAACCCTTCACCAATCATATTCATTGTTTTTGTTATTTTGTTTTTTTCAAAACCACTTGTATAACGTTTTTACATATGTAATCATTTTCAGTACTAGCCCCTGAAGAAGCTTTGTTTTGCAAAGCGAAATATTGGGCACTATTATATTAGAAATGAAGTTAATTACGAAATTAAATCTACCAAAGAAGAATACTATAGAAATTACTTTAGAGAAAATTCAAAGAACGTAAATCAAACATGGAAAAGGATTAACAATTTACTGGGTAATAATCTGAGTACAACGTCCATTAAAAACATAACATATAACAACACAATTTATACTACCCCAGACGAAATTGGGAATGCCTTAAATTCCCATTTTACTGAAATTGGACCGAAACTATCTTCTCAGCTGCCATCCTCCTCAAGGCAGCCATCAGATTATATCTCCCCAATTCAGCACTCCTTCAGTATTGAGGAAACGTCCATTAGTAAGGTTCTTAACTTGTTAAGAGCTCTGCCTAAAAATAAAACTTGTGGTCTAGATGGCGTTCCTGCAAGGCTGTTAAAGGAGGCCGATACAATAATAGCTCCATTCCCTTACCAATCTATTCAACCTTTCTATTAGAACTGGAATTTTCCCAAGGGATTGGAAATTACCAAAAGTGACACCGATATACAAAGATGACAAGAAATGCATTCCTGATAACTACAGACCAATTTCTGTATTGCCAGCTGTCACTAAGCCGATAGAAAGAATTATTTTTAACCAACTTTACAGTTATCTGACAGAACATGGTTTACTTTCCGACTCTCAATCGGGTTTCAAACCCCTACATTCCACTTTGACCGCTTTATTAGATGTCACTAATGATTGGTTTCTAAATATGGATAAAGGCCTATTAAATGGTGTCATATTCTTATTCGAAGGACAAGACAATTAGCCATAATAATGTATAAATTGAAAAATCGAAATGTACCTGATCATTTGGCTCAAATTTTTAATAGTACAAACTCTATGTATTCTTACAATCTAAGAAACTCAACACATAATTTCTTTGTACCAAGACCGTATACTGAGGCTGGAAAAAATAGCTTCCACTATAGAGGGGCGGTTCTCTGGAATAGTCTATCAAATACTATTAAAGGACAGACAAGCCTGAAATCGTTTATATCATATTTGTAATTTAGTATAATTTTAATGACCATATTTATTTAATATTGTATTTTTTTATTGCATGATTTTTGCACGGCTCTCTGGAAGAGCATTTTTATGAATGAGATTCCGTTACTAAATGAAGATGATTGATTGATTGATTTTTTCCACTTTTATTTTATTTTATGTTATTTTATTATTTGTTTCTGCTTCTGTTTTTCTGCCGTAAGGATAAGTTTGCCGTTTCTTTTGTTTTACGTCAAGTATTAGTACTGATCTAGGTCTGGAAACCCAGATCCGGCCATTCTCAACGGCTTGTTGCAGTGATCGTGCATTCTATGTTTCATTTTATAGAATTAGTACCAGGGGTAAAAATCCATTTGAGCCACGCCCACTGAAACAAGATCACCAGTAAACTCAAACTGCATATAAGGCTGGCTCCACGGCAATGCGCTTGGGCTAATATATTTAGTGGCCAATATTTCGGCTAACAAAATTATTAGCCTTCCTCAGGGTCAGGGCGATATATAGATATATTTTCGAAAATTTCCAAGGGACACCCTAGCTTGCGTAACATGCGCATGACCCGTCATTTTTATATGGGATTCCCACTACCGGAAAGTTATTACACCCGGATTCAGGCATTGAGTCCGTTTCTTGAAAATCTCCATAACTTTTCGGGTCCTGAAAGCTATTTTATGTGAGCAATGTTTTTATTAAGGTCGCAGTATGCTTTTGGGGTAGTCTCCCACGCAGCCGTCATTTGTTTCGTCACGCAACGCTCTAGTGGGGAGGAGCGTTGCGTGACGAGACAAATAACGGCAGCGTGGGAGACTACTTTTGGGGGTGTCTTCAGTGTAACAGCTCTAGCGTCTCGAGATTACCCTTAATATACCCTAATCCCTATACCAAATTAAAGCTTATTAAACCTTGCTACTGTCTAAATTTGAGGAAAATCGAGCAAATTCCCTTTAAGTTGTAGCCGTTTGAAGTGTCCGATACAAGCCAAAAATCAGTTCACTTTGAAAAAACAGCGCTTATAAAAAAATATCGCGCGTCATACGGACAAAACGTCATATGGTCTATCTGAAGGTATTCTGCAACTTTAAAGATTTAAATTTTGTTGGTTTTGAAAGCTAAGCAAACTGTAAAATTCTAAGTTAACGACCTGGTTTGCGAGCTAAAAACTACATCACTATTCTATAGATTCTGATTTTACTATAGCTCCGAACCAGAAAAGTTATACGTTTATACGGACTTTCGGCCCACACTGAAACAATCCTTATACAAACTGAAAATGATTACCTTGCTTCACTTTGTACTAAGAACTGACATTTTCACAGGTCACTAAGTATAACTCAGCATCTTTTAAAGGTAACATTGTGTGCAATTTGGCATATAGACCATATTAAATTTGTCAAATGCACTACGTCGGTCAGTTAGACCGGCATCAAGATTCTGTTAGTTTGGTTGAAAGAAAATAATGATTTTGTGCAGTCTAAATTCAATGTAATGTTATTCGGATAGTTTGAAGGAGGAGGCCTTCATTAATTTTAACAAGTTCGTCATAAGACTATGGTTTTCACGGTGGCCATTTCGGTTGGTGGTCAGAACAATGAAATTTCCATCCTTTAGGAATATATCTCTATTCTTATGCATTTTGACCTAGAAAAAATTATCGATTCAATTTCTAAAAGACCATTTTTCCATAACTTTCTGAGACAAATGACAGTTTACTTTATTATCTTGAAATAGGAAAATGATTTCTTGACAGCCTGTCACGAAATCAAATTTGATGAACTGAAATCCACTTCCAAACTGCTGCTCTGTTTTGCTCTTTAGAATCTTCTGATCTTATCCAACCAAGTTGTATGTTTGGTGGTATTTGACGATATCCCATGGAAATAAGATAAGCGAAAGTTTCAGAAGTGTGTTTCTGGGTTTCTGGAAAGTGTATTTTATCAGCAATTTTATTGTACAGGAAGACTAAACCACCAGCTGGAATGAAAAGCACTGAACCGAATACATCCTCTTTAAGATTATTGCTTTTGTGTTTTTCTCCCATTCGCGAAAACAACGTGAATGCAGTGTTAAACTCCCGTTAAACTCAAAGGTTCCTTTGATTTCAGATCCAGTCCCCTCGCACTGGCCATGGCGAATTCCTCAATCTCATACCTTTGTCTGACGCGTGGCAGATGAACACGCATCAGATCTATTACGGTGCCGGGTGTTCTTTCCATAACCATTCACACAAAAGTCTATAAAATTCCCCCAGACGAACCAAAACAGGCTGCACGAGATCATACTAACACCTACAACCCTCAGATGTTCAGATCCAAAACGATCGCTGCATCCTATTGAAATCACTATTACCCCAGTGGAAGCCGTCAGTAATGGGAGAATACGTAACAAGAAAATCCTGAATGAATTCTTGCAAGACGAACCACATTCCCATCTTTCGTCTAGGGGGTTGATATCTGGCATCCTTGTTTTTTCTTGGTTTAAATTCCTCTGAGTTTCTCAGATAAGTGAATTGGCTTAAAACTATGGCAGATAGCTAGAGTTGAAAGAAGTCGGCTACAAAGAACTGCCGCACAAAAGAGGTTAACAGCATTAAGTGAATCGTGGAATGCACGTACATACAGGGTCGTTTGTGACGTAATTACTCAAGAGCACAACTTTAGAGCCCGGGGGGGGGGGGGGGGGGGGGGGGGGGACTCCCATATAAAAATGACGGGGATGCTCGTCGTACCTTTTAGGGGTCAAAATTTAGAGATTGGTACCGCTTAGGGTACTAAAATCTAAAATGAAGTATCGTGGTATCTTTTAGGGTATGAGCCGAAAAAATATGACAGAATATGACGTGTTGTTTTAGAACTGGTACCGTTTTAGGGGTAAAAATTATTTTGAGCTATGCCCATCAAACGATCAGATTCTGGTACCTTTTAGGGTGTTTTTCGAAAAATTCCGACGAGCACCCCGTCATTTTTATATGGGAGTCCCCCCCCCCCCCCCCCCCCCCCCCCCCCCCCCCCCCCCCCCCCCCGGGCTTTAGAGTTCCTTGGCTGGTTATCACGGAAGCAGATTGAGCACGTTTCGACAACTTTGTAAACATGATAAACTAGGTAAAGAGATTATTTTGGCCCTGTACCATCGCGATTTTCAATTTCCTAGTTGACAAGACTGCAAAACAGTTGGTTTTGTCCTCTCATGCTCGGGGGGGGGGGGGGGGGGGCGGGGTGGGTGAGATGCGGGAGTGCCGACACTCACGAGGAGCTGTGCAAGGCGCCAATCCTCTGGCCTTCAGTTCTTTTCGGCTGCTTCACTATTTCCGCTTTTTTCGGTGGACTCTTGCAAATAATACGGACTATTTTGCAGTCTATGGCCACAAACGCAGATGGATTTTAAAAATGCGAGCTCCATGCTATCTACGTATACATATTAATTATCCCGATGTCATGATTTAATATAATCCTCAAGTTCTAATTGCTCCGACACGATGAGAGATTTGCGAGGGGCAGTAATTTCCGATATGGCTAATTAAAGAATGTTGTCCAAGTTGATCCTCCTCAGGTCTCTCTTTCGAACACACCCCATCAATTTTTCAACAATTTGTTAGTACTGAGTAGACCAATTCTAGCGAATCAAAACAATGGTTTGAGAAGCGAGACGAAATCTCAAAATGCAAGATTTTCATTCAGATTTATCATTTGTAACAGTATTTTTACAGTAATACGCATGGTTCCGTGCACCCAGATAAGAAAAATTAACTGAGAATAAATTGTTTTCATGTGTTATCATTTGACAAATGTCGTTGTTGTTGTTTTTTATATTTTTTTCATTGTCTGTCATCCTGACTGAACTGCCGTGTAGTGAAATTGGCTACGTGTCGACAAACTGATTACACATGTGTCTCACTCATGGTCTGTTTTTTTTTTGTGAGTGAGAAGTTTCGGGAAGTTCGGTAAAGTGATAGACTAATTACCGAAAAGTTATCAGAAGTCATCAAGAACTTTAATGCATTTCATTGCCATTGTTTAAACTTATTAATCATGTCGGAGGTTAATAAAACATTCTCAGAAGAATATAACACTGAATTTGTTTTCGCCACGGGCAGTTTTGCCCCATCCCTTGCGCACCTGCTCGCCAAACGGGTTTGTTAAACTGGACGAACCGGTTCAGACTAATACTGTGATGTATTGCACAATTACTTATCTTGAAATTCCGCTTTATATTGGCTTTCCTTTGCATTTTGCTCCACACGCCCCAGTCCTCATCTGATTCGAACGCACTCATTCGTAAAAAGTATTTCACTCGCAGCACGCTGGCTGATATTTTTCCAACTGTGTTGTAATATTTACAAACTAACTACTGTGTGCCTGCCTTGTAATCATAGTGTTAGCTTACTGTATTTTTCTGATGTATTTTGTTTTTTGGCCAAATCGCACGACAACGGTAGCTCTGTGCGTGCGTGAAAGGTCAACCCTTTCACTCCCTGAGTCAATTTGTAGGTTTTTAACTTTCGATTCTGTGGATGGAATTATATGATGTGACCTCTTCGACAGAATTTTTGCAAGGTACCATTTGTTTTTCAATGTTTTACAATATGCAATTTGGATTTTTCTTGAATTTTGACGAATATTTGGCACTCTTGGGAGTTAAACCTATCTGCGTGATCTGTTGAGAATTGTTTATAAAGCCAAAGGAAAACCACAAAATAGCTGTGCCCTTTTGACCTTGCATGGTTTTGTGTATTTACAAAGGATCTTCGTACAACAAAACATGAAATATTAACAGGGGAAATGGGTTTTTGTACTTCCTTGGAAACTGTAAAAGGGAAGAAAACGAAAAACAGATAAATAATCCTTTTGTTAGCTTCATAGTAGCTGACCGTTGTTAAAGTATTTTTTTCTCAAAGTTAAGACTTTCCGGATTGACTTCCAAAGTTAAATTTTGGTCAAAATCCACTTTTAGTGTATAAAAATAAAATAAAATTGGGATAACTGTAAACAAAACGAACCAGCTCAAGTTTTACTAAACTTATAAATGCAATTTCTCGGGCGATTTATAATATCTTTCTGTTTTACAAATCATCGATAGCTTCGATTGTTGACCTTACTCGCTTTGTGTGTTAAGTACGTGACGTATATCGACATATTTCCGGTAGAATTACCGCAGCTTGGGCAAGATATTGGAATAAACAGTCTTCGGCGTACCACGCCACAAAGAGCTATCGCGTTAAAAGAAGCAAAACTTGCGGTGAACCTTTAAGCAATGGCAGAGGTTAAAAAACCCAAATTGGATGAAAATTCACACAAACTGGAGTCCGAGATGGGCACAAGATCGGATGCAAGTGCGTTAAGCTGTCGTCAAGTGTTCTGTCACCGTTTTTGTCTTTACATTTTTCCAGCTTGCGCATTCATTACGTCTGTGATGCTCCTCTCTTTTGCGTTCAGAACACCACGGCCAGGAGTATCACTTGGATTTAGTTTTATACTGTTGATTGTTGCGATTTTTTACTGTGTGATTGGGAATCTCGTCAATAAGTGCTGGCTGCCTCAATCGGAACATGATAGATGCGATTCGGACAGTGACATTTATGACATTTCATTTGTTGTTGTGACTTCAGCAGAATCACTTGGGGAGAAAGTGTAAAACTCCGAAGAACTGAAGGAGTTGAGTGGCACGCAAACTTCAAAGTCACACTGAAAACCTTGTCAGTTTTACTTCCCCAGAAATCTATGATGCTATATAACTTACGACATTGTCAGGATTTAACATTTTTGTCTTTATATAGCACTCTAAAGAAGGCGGAAATCATGTATACAGAAACAAAACAAGCTATTTTACTTCGCGCCTTTACTGAGTTAAAACTGTTATTTTTTATTTTTCTGTCAAAATATTTACGGTGATTGCTTTCAGTGAAAGGCTGTGTATCGGGGCAGAACAGACATGCTTGGTTGCTAACTCAAGTCGAGTAATACGGCTTTTGAATCAACTGGAAGCAGTTATCCTCGCTGTCTGTTTTCAAAAGATTCATGGACAACAACAGTTGGCTAATATAGCCTATATAGCCAGTTGTACCTGAAAATCTTAAGATTGTTATCATTATATGGCATAATTAATCATTTTTTATATCAGTTTTCAATAGTAGCTGAACAGCCATAACTGAAGTGAATTAATTAATTTGTTTCCTGTCTGCCGAACCAATATTAAACCCGCATCGCTCTTCATATCAGATGATTAATGGCCACACTCCCAAAATCAAGATCTATTAAAAAATGGCTCTTATAATTTTTATTAACATAGTAATTGTAAAGAATAAAAATAGTTCTTGATTATTTGAAAATAGCATCTAAGTCTAATTCCGGAAAAGCTTTTATTCAGGTAATAAATCTAGTCATTGCGTGGGTTGGGTCCGGATGGCAGCGGACTGATTACTGCCGCGTAAGCTAAGTATTCACATTGAATATTGAACCTATTTCACCAATTCATTGAGCCATTTCATTTATAAAGGCCCGTTTGAAAGGTTTCGACATTTATTCAACAACCTTCACCATTCGTTGAAGGGGAACTGATGAAACTTGATTTTGTGACCGTAAAAAAAGGTTGTTTTAAAGCCGCTCGGGTTTCCGGCATCCAGCCAACATTTCGCAAGAAACTGAAGCTATATGATAGAGCGCAAACGGGAATCCCTGCATGGATTGTCACTTGCGGTTTATTTGTCGTTCACCAGTTGACCTATTAAAAATGCAAGAGGTTTTGCGCTAAAGCTACTTTGACCGGAAAGATATGGTTGACGGAAGGAATTCCTTGCCCATCCGCCATTTAGTTAGTACTTAGGTTTGTTCCGGGGTTTGCTCATCAATGTACAACGAAAGCTATATTCTTAGCTTTGCTTCGAGACTGAACACAGATAGAAAGAAGTAACTCAAAAGTCTAACAAAGTTGAATGTCATTAATATATCAGCTAAACTTACACGTCTGTATATTCATGATGGCTTCTGAACTAGACAAAGCAAATCTCAGTGGTGGTCGAGGTTTGGCCGTCTAGAATAGGGTATCACTTACCGGCAAACTGATCAGTGGTATATTATGAAGATAGAATTTCTGGAAAATACCGTAGAGCGCTCCGAAAATAGCGCAACTTTCGGGCAGCCGCTACTTTCGGCCGAGCCGTTATGGCTCCGTCAATTCCAAGCCCGCCCATACCCCCCCCCCCCCCCCCCCCCCCCCCCCGGGCATTTGTCGGGCATTTTGTACCTTTTCCTTTCCAAGGGTGGGGCATTTGCTAAAACAGGTCAGCCCGGGGGTGGCGCATTGTCATAACAACGTTATCTTTTGGATTTTAAAATTCGTACATGCTTCCTTGTTTGTTTTAAATTTCCTGATTGCCTCCAATATAAAAATATAAAAACTGAGTTGATAAACGTCATTTGGGTCCCGCACTTTTTAAGTGAACCGGAGCAACAGACCAAACGCAATGATATTCCATTTTATCAGTTTTAAACTAAGTTTCACACAATTTTCAAAACAGGCCAGCTAATGCTTTACCTTTCAATTGCCACAAAAGATAATATCACGGTAAATCAGTTTTCAATTTTTGTTAACGTCTTATTTGCCAACTTTCGTGGCCATGGTGTCTTTCCATCAGGATATGTCGCAACAGAAGAATCTGGCTATTTAAAAATTCAATGGCAACTTATTTGAAAAAGCATTGCAATCAACGGCGACCTTAAATGGATTGAACGTAAGCATAATTTTAATCAAAATTAACAGCATTAACAACGAGAATCGACACTAAAATTATTGGAGTCAAAAGTTTTGCAGAAACATAACACAAATATTTAGAACGAATGAGGGAACGGGTATAAGTAATACTGAGGTAAAACGAAAGAATTTCTAGCATGAATAATGATCCATTTATTTGTGAACAATTATTGCTCCCATCAATAATCATTAAAATAAATTTTTGATCTTGTCCCATGGGTCGGGCATTTGCACTCTTCCAGCAGTGCCCCACCGTGGGGATTTGTACGTATAAGCTGACCCCTCCGTGGGGCATTTGCAACATTGATTTAAAAAAAAAAAGACAAATGCCCGGGGCGGGATGAGCGGGCTTGGAATTGACGGAGCCATTACTTTCGGGCGCCTAAAATACGTGAGTAATTGAAAAAAAAAGAATGATGACAAACCACCGCGGAATAAGGGTCAATAAGCATAATGTCACTTTAATTTCTTTTTTCTCATTGATTCTTTGGCATCCTCGGCATTCTTGTACAGTACAACACAAAGCTATATATTCCATGTGTAGGAGACGTTAGACCTCACTGGTATTTTCGATTGGACCGTTACTTTCGGGGGCCGTTACTTTCGGGAATTACTGGGAAGGTGTAGCCGTTACTTTCGGGGGGAGGGAAGGGGGCGGGCGCTACTTTCGCCGGAATATAGGATAAGGGTTTCAGAGTCCCAGCGGTACACCGGCCATGCACCCAAATATATACAGAGTACCCCTCCCCCCGGGTTGATCTTATGGTCAGCACCGGGTCAGGCGCAATTTAGCACAATCGTTCAAGTGAGACACCGAAATGACAAGAATTTCACTTCGTAACCATAGTAACCGGATAAAAGACTGAGTGACAACAAGCACTTGGCTACTTTTGTGTGCGCATGCGTGCGTTTATCAGTTAACAAAAGTTAAAAAAAAGAATATTGAACTACGTTGAATCAAAATTTAAAGCAACTTAAGGCCCTTTGAAACAGTTTCAACATGCATTTGCTCAACATTCGTTCTACAAATATATTTTTTTTTGTATTTTATTGCTTTTTACGTTTTTATAAAAACATACATGTTAAAACACAAGATACAAAGATAGTTACAAAACATACTGACATACATACTAGGAAAAGAAAAAGAAAAAATATAGATATAATTAGTTATACAGTGTAAAGGTAAGAATCTCTCCCACTCTTTGTAGTGGCTTAAAAGCTTATCGCTTGGTCTTGCGATCTTTTCTTCAATTTTAAAAATATATTTGAGTTTGGCTATCAGCAATGAAATATTAGGAATAAAGGCGTTACACTTACAAATCATGTTAAACGAATGCACAAAGGGAGCCAATAGCTTATTCCCAGTTCTTTAATTTGCAATGAATTTCTTCAATGAAAATGTTGAATGGATGTTGAAACCGTTCATTTGAACGGATCAGTTCCACATAACTTTATTTTTCGGTTTCACCATTTGTTCATTCACTCAACAACTGTTGAACGTTTGTTGAACAAATGTTAAAACCATTTCAACAGGCCTTTAAATTTGTTTCAACACACTTTCAATCTTTCAACAACATTCAACACGTTTCAACAATGCTGAAGGACCTCATGCAGTGTCAGGACCTCAGTAAACATGTACAGTATAGAGTTCGTTCAGTTCTACAATCTAAACATTAACAGGTGAGCTCACCTAAGGCCCTGTCACACTATTGCGTATGAGATAAATGTATGAGTTGCGTATGAAAATTCACAAAATAATTTTCATACGCACAAAATGCCCTTGAAAATACAGCGTATGACCAGCGTACTTGACCTATGAGTAACGTACCTCTAGCGTAACTCTCGCGTATTCAGCGTATGCCTAGCATATGCTTAGCGTATAAACCATACGTCCGAATACGTACAAAATTGTCTCGCCGTATGCCAGCGTATGCCACCGTATGCGACCATGCTTGAAACGTATACAACCTATGCCTAACGTACCCCTAGCGTATGTCAGCGTATACCAGCGAATGAGTGATATTTTTCATACGCTGGCATACGCTAGTACGATACGCAATAGTGTGACAAGGCCATAAAACAAATGTTGACGAAATTGAAGCAGGTGTTCAAACTGCCGTTTCAACAGGCCATTAAATCTGTGTCAACACACTTTCAACATCTTTCAACAAATGTAATTTCTGGCTATACCGGGTGACGTAGGAACGAACTGGTCAGAAATAATTATTCTGACGGCACGGTATAGAGACTTGCTTGTCGTCATGAGACTTCTTGGGGCTATTTAAGGGTATGGCGGGAGATATTCATCAGGCTACGTCGGTCATTTTTCTCGAACGTTGCCTTTTTTCGTTTAAGTTTTTTATTTTAAATACGATGGGTAATCTTAGTAGGCTCGATTTCCGCCGCTTTCTCGCGTCCGGTCTCTGAGGCTGGTAGTCGAGCCTATGGGTAATGAAATGTTAAAAAAAGGATCAAGTAATGTTATCAGTTTTTGTACCTTTTCCTCGAGGTCCTGTGCCACTGCATTTACAGGGTTAATACGTTTTCACATTATTTTTTTGGCCAAGATCCAAAAGGTGGTTTTTAGTGATTTTTCGTAGCTGGCGTGGCACAATTTTCTGAAATTTTGAAATATAGTGTAAGTGAAATGTAACTGAGTAAAAGGATTAGGAGAATAGATAGAACTTATGTTTTTAGGATACATTCATCAGATGACTGACTGACTCAAGAGCCGGAGAAAGAAAACAAGAAATAAACAAAAGAAACTGAAAAGTAAGACACTAAATACGAAGTGGAGGTCTGCATTCTACGCATATTATTATTTGACAAAAAAAGCAAGACTGGTAATTGGGTGCGTTCCTTTGGGATGATCGGGATCCGGATCACTGATCCAAGATCACTCGGATCATGAGGCATCAAAGGAACCGATGAATCCACTCTGGACAAGGATTCATCGGTTCCTTTGATGCAGCATGATCCCAGTGATCTTGGATCAGTGATCCGGATCCAGATCATCCCAAAGGAACGCACCCTATATAGATTAGCAAATATAGTTTCCCAACCGTAAATCAGCCTTGCTTTTTTGTCAAATCGTTTCGTTGAAACATCTTTTAATTAAAAATATGGGATATATTTATTTACACGTGCGCGCGAGTTTTTAGCCTGGGGTCAATTCAATAAAACTTTTACAAGTTACAAGTGTAGCCATTGTTTCAGAGGTTGAAAACAATAGCTACACTTGTAAATTACACTTGTGAAAGTTTTATTGAATTGACCCCTATTGTTTCAGAGGTTTTAATCCAACGTATTCCAGTTTTCAGTGGTGCAGTAAGAACTGGTCAAGTGTGCAGGTCAAGCTCGCAGATCAGGAGGCCTCTCTTGTTCACGCTCGAAGATCTGTACACGACGCAAAATGATCCCGACGCAAAATGATCCGACGCCAAATGATCTCAAATAGAACTAAACACGACGACGTGTTTAGTTCTATTTGTGGAACATTTTGCGTTCCGGGATCATTTTGCGTCGTGTACAGATCAGAAAGCTTTTTTTTGTGAATGTCAGTAACAAATGATAAATAAAATTCAACTCGCGTTCTCCACGATGTTATAAGTGATATATTTCCACCGTCGTATTAACGTATTATCAACTACTGTTTACTGGTGAGTATTAATTTATCTTTCATTAGTGACTTATTATTAATTATATTACTGAATAGAATTGTCCTCGACAGGAGCCCATCGCTCCTGTCCTCGAATATTGCTTATTTTACAACAATTGCTTTAAATAGTAATTTCAACACTTTTTTATTTTATTATTGTTACTAACAATAAAAGCGAAATGCATTGTCCGCTCCAGTCCCTGAATGGCCAAAAGATGCCTGAATGGCACTCTAATTCAGGAAATTGGGGACGGTTGGACGCCGGGGTCTCTTGTGACGTGCGAGCTAGCGTGAATGGTTCAAAAACGGGTTATAACGGTTTTGTGTCTTTTGGCGCCAAGTGCAAAGTTATTTTAAAATTATAAAATAGGAATCCAAAATATTCCACCTCACTCCATTAAACTTTGTTCAGGATTTTGAACGCAAGAGGGTCAATAAATACACAATATTTCGCGTGTTTTCTTTTCCTTATTAGGTTAAATGACATCATAGTCGAATAATAAGAATAGTTAAATCTCAGTATGTCCATTAATTAAATACGATTCCTGGTTACCTAACAGTTATTCTAACAACTTTAATAATTTATGTTAATTTCGCAACTTTGACCGTGTGCGTATAAATTCGATTCGCAGCTATTTCTTTTTTCTAAACTTCGATTCTGGTCCTGTGATTAATCGCTGACAAAAATGGAAATTCTGAAATAACAAAGCAATTCTTTATTAATTTTGATATCCTTTTATCTAAAGGTGAAAATTGAATTGACGTAAATATAAATAGAAGTGTTTAGAAAAGACGGTTTTGTCTTTATTTGCTCTCAGTATTTTTGTTATATACCGTTGCCAGGCAACACATCGACTGCTTTGCTCCATGGGATGCGACATTTTGTATTGGCTCAAACAAAATACAGCATATGAATTTGGGAGCGAAATTTTTTATAAACATTGTCTCCTTCGGATATTGTACTTCTTTATCGCTTGGAAACTCCTACTTGCCGCCAAAGGATCATAAAATTGTCCAGTGGTTTGCAATGGCAACTGGACTTTCGTAAATTGACTTTTTTTATCACAGTAGAAGACCATTGTGTTCCTACGAGCACACGAGCCCGAAGAAGAAATGACGAGCCAAACGATGTTTACTTAGATTTCCAAGAGGAGGAACCTCGATTGGGATTTTCGCTTGGGTTCTAAAGACAGAAGCTGGCTAAAGATCTGTGTTCTCTTGGATAGCAAATTTTATGGATGGTTTTCATATGAGGAAAAAGAGGAGAAAAGATTTGAATAAGCATCCTTTGTGTTGAAAGTCACTTTCGGCGCGATATTGTGCATATTTAAGCTTATTTATTCCGAAAATTTTACTTTTACAATAATGAAACGCTACCATGTTACAAAGAAACTTGGAGATGGAACTTATGGATCCGTTCTTTTGGGAACACATCTCGAAAGCGGAGAGAAAGTCGCCATAAAAAAGTAAGCTTCGATTTTTGTAATAGTCTCGATCGTATAGTAAGCTTATTTCTGCTTCCTGACAAAAGGAGAACATTGGAGTGGTGAATTTTAAGCTTGTGATTTACGTTGAGTATTATGTATTGTCGACTAATCAGCGATATCCCTTTCTTTGCAGAATGAAAAAGAAATACTATTCGTGGGAAGAATGTATAAATCTCCGTGAAGTTAAGGTGAATATTTTTTTTACATAACCGTGTAATGAAGGACGGACACTGATTGTTTTCACCTCGTAAATTATAATGTGAGGTATTTAAAAACAGCACATAGTTGTGTAAAAGCCGTTTATAAAATCCCATCTTTACACAGATTATGTGACGCCGTGCATCAGAACTTTAATTATTAGCGGGCATTTTTAAGGTGAAAGAAAATGAAATACGAGCCTTTATCTTCTCAATTTTCTGTTCATTAACCACAAACAGTTATTTTTGGTCCGTAATCGTTAATGGAATATTCAGATATGCGTTCTGGATCGGTGCTCATAGCCTAAATTCTATATAACCAATGCAATTACTGAAAACAAAAGTTCAGCAATTGTAGACACCATATAGAAACCACTGTCCAGGTTGCTCACCATTTAACCAAAAATCTTTATAATTTTGGTTTGAGAGAGCAAATGGAACAGTCAATTTTCTGAAAATATATATGTTGTGGTTTAAATTTTTCTTTGGTTTGAAAATTTTCAAACCAGTTTAAATTTTGTTTTCCTTTTGTCTTAGATTATGATAATGAATCAAGGACAAAGGAAAATAAAAATTAAACTGGTTTGAAAATTTTTAAACCAAGGAAAAATTTGAACCACAACATATACCTACCAAGTCTCACCCATTATGCGCGAGTCTCACGCCTGCAGAATGAAAACATTGATCACGTGCATACAGGACAATTTATCATGCCTGACTCACAATTCCGAAAAAAATCTCGGCAAGGTCACACAAAGATTTCCAGCTTCGTGACACTCAGCAACCTTGGTAGATCATCTGAATCTTCAACAATGTTCGGAAGTCGTCGGAGCATCTTTGGTTGTGTTTGGTTGTCATCGGAACATCTTTGGCAATGTTTGGAAGTCGTTGAAAATTTTTTGGAAATTTGGGTACTATGGCTACAAAAATCTCACGCATTTGACTTAGGAAAAGTTGGCAGGTATAAAAATTGCAGTTGGTAAGTACCCAGGAATTGCAGTAATCATTGTCACAACGATCCCTAGAGCCAGCGACACAAACGTAAACATGGATTGCTGTGATTGGCAAAAATCACCAGATGTGGGCAGTACTGTGATCAAGATTTTCGCAATCGCTGCGATCAACATATAAAAGTGCTGATATCTAGATTTGGCATGTCAGATATCAAGGATATAATTTGCCATCATTTGCCTAGTGTGCATATTCCAGCGATTTTATTCACTTGTCACAGCAAATTGGCAAATTATTCAACCAATCAGATTGCATGATTTGATATAATAGACTTATGCATACATATGTAAAGATGCCATAATTTACTGCGACTTTCAGACTCATTTAGCCTGCAAGCAAGCTTTCTTGAAGTGGGGAAGGTGGGAGGAGAAGGAAGAAGAGAGAGCTTGCACCCTTGTCTTAGAATTTTGAATGCCAATCCTGACAACCCCTGATGAGCAAGTTGTCACTAAATGAAAATCAAGTTCAATGACATAATTAATCAAAGTTGCATGCGAGTTCCATTTTGTTTCCAGGACTGATATCCAGAGCTATGTTTAAGGTGGCCAAACAGAGTTGGCACACTCTCATGAAATATTCATTGCTGATGCAAAAATAAACATGACGCCAATATAGCGATCATTTTATTTTTGTTGATATGGAATTCAAATTGTTATTTTCCCACTTAAAATCACACGGTCTGTTATATTTGAAAAGGTTTGGTATATCAGCACGAAAAAGAAAGCCAGGTCGAAGAAAACCCAGCCTATTTAAATTTATATGAATTTGCTCTTTGCAGCCAAAATTTGGTAGTTTTGTTTTCCATATATCAGAGGGTCCATATTATAAAGGTTATTTTAATAGAAAATATAATTGAGAATTTTGCCGGGACCAGAAGAAGTGTCCATAAAAAAGAGGTGCAACTGTATTAACACAATGTTATCTTTCTTTCAGTCTCTGAGAAAATTAAACCATGCCAACGTGGTCAAGCTAAAGGAAGTGATCAGAGAAAATGATGAGTTATTTTTTGTATTTGAGTACATGAAAGAAAACCTTTACCAAATGATGAAAAGCAGGTAACCAACAATAATTATTGGAGGGCTGGGTGAAAAAAGCTACATATGTATACAGTTTTGCGTTTTTTTTTTTCATTTTGCTCCAAAATTGCCGTTTTTTGCATATGGACTCAGTTTTATGTGGTAAACATTGCCCTGTATTTTTTTGGCTGTTTTGCTCCTTGTTGAAGAGACATAAAAAAAAACAGCAAAAAAATGTTGTTGGCACCTCCTGTTTCCTTTTGTTTAAAACAGAAACAAAAGTTTGTGAAACATAGAATAAAGTCAGTGAAGTGGCTAAAGCTAAAGTTAGATATGAATGGTAGATAATAGCCAAGGGTGGGGGGGGTTACTTGATCAATATTTGGAAATATTTTGAAGGTAACAAATTAAAAGTGTACATGGCAGTGAGAGAGTCGTACTAAACTCAGGCTGTTTTGGCATGCAAGTGCGACTTTTGGTTGCTAACTTCGAGTCCTGCGACCAATGCAATAGACAAATTCGGCTAACGCATTGTTGTACCCAATTCAAACCTTTTGGGATTAGAACTCTTTGTTCGTCATATTTCCATATCAATGAAGCATTGACATGGAAATTATATGGAAATATTGTGAACAAAGAATCTTATTCCCAGAAGGTTTGAATTGGGTACAACAATGCGTTAGCCGAATTTGTCTATGGAAAGATTGTTCCTTGAAAAGTAATGGATTTTTTCCATTCAAAAAATCAAAATTACAGTAACTGAAATGGAGCAGTAACAAAAGGATCGATCCCACAGTTATCAGTAATATTAATATATTTTGGTGGCTAAAAACAATTTCTTGGCTACTTAACCAAAATAAGTTGGTTGCCAGATTATGGCCACTACAGAAAATCTTTAACTTGGAGTGTTAAAATAATAAATGTACAATATAGACTAATTGGCTCCAAATGCATTTGTCAAGTGCACCATATTGGATAGTTTCACAGTCATATATTATTAGTTACATTGTATGGGCTTTTGTTCAAACGTCATTAGATTATTTTTTAGTTAGTTTAGACAAGATTATAATTATGCGGGATATATTGCATTGTCTTTAAAGAGCAAGAAAATTTACATATTATGCCATACAATGTATATTTTAATGTAATTTTAATGGGGTTAAATGGTACTTTCAATTCTGTTTTAAAATGTTTATTTCTGTAATTTATCTATTTATTTTTCAGAGACAAATTGATTCCAGAATCTATGATTAGAAATATAATTTATCAAATTCTACAAGGCCTTGCCTTTATTCACAAACATGGTAAGTAAAATAGCAACTACAATGTAGTAAAATGGTAAATGTGATTTATTAAAAAAAAAATGATAAAAGTCTGTGAAGGTCTTAACTTAATCTACATCATATTCTTAAATTCATGAAGTGTCAAAGAGGACTGAATATTATCAAGTAGCGAATTCCATAGTTTTACAGCCAAGTGTCTAAAGGAATGAAGACCATAAGTTGTAGTTAGCGACTTGGAGAGACAGAAGTGTGTAGCCTGTCAGTCTACAGCTAAAAAATCTGAAACAGGTCATGAGTAAAGTCAACTGTCTTTCACTTTCTTGTTTGCTTTGACCTCAACAGGGTTCTTTCATCGTGACATGAAACCAGAAAACCTGCTGTGTACAGGACCAGAGCTGGTCAAAATTGCTGATTTTGGTCTTGCTAGAGAAACACGATCACGTCCCCCGTACACCGATTATGTCTCTACGAGATGGTAAGAATAATGTGCTAATTAACATTTGAAAAATTATGATCAAATGTACAGTATATTTATAAATAAAGAGCATAAATTGAAAGATAAACTACATGAGATAAGATATTTTTGCAAATAATGTTGGGATACAGTCTGTATGATTGAATCCCAAACCCAACCCCCAGGGCCAGGGTTTTTCTGTCGGGGTGTTCTTCACTTAGCCGCAGATTCCAGATATTTAAAGGTGCTGGAGGCTCACCTTTTGCCATTGCCACTCAGCTACAAAACTGTATTACCAGGGTCACTGAACAAGGAGGTGTGGCATATGACTTGCTGGCATAACCTTTTGGAGATTGTAGGCATTTCCCGGCTTTTGCGAGAGCTACCTAGTGGCAAAAGTAGCTCCCACCGAGACCTTTTACCACTCTTTGACCCCACATGAGATTGTTAGTTAATCCATGCAAATGTTGAAACAATGGTAGTCTTTACACTAGATCTCAAGTAAACTTAACGAACGTTCAAGTAAAGTACGATTTTCTTACTTAGCTCTTACTTAGCTCTTCATACACGGGTTAATGCAAATACTTAAGTTGACTTGAGCTAATAAAGATAGACAGTTAATAACATGTTACGTTGGTTCACATTTTGTCCGCAAATATATACATCATGCAATTAAACGTGCGTTACTGCCGTCGCAAGAAAGTTTTGATCTCGCTGGTTCTCTAATTTGAGTCGTCTGTCTAACAATGGATAGAAAAAATCTTTTAGAGGTCATTTCGTTTTTCATTTTTTTTGGAAATGCACCGGCAACAAGGCCATTTTTCTTTGGGAATTTTAAGAGAGCAATTACATTCAGCATTCGCTGTAGAACTAAATATGCTGCTGTTGTTGACATGTTTTTGCTTGCGTAGACGAACTTCTAGACTTGCCACAAGTCGACTGCGAAACCCCCGAGAGCGCGAGAAAGTCGCCAAAAGCGCCCGACCACCCAAAACGAGAAAACGAAAAACGGACTTTGAGAAAGTCTAACGAGTTTCGTGCCTGGCCAAGACCTCAGAACTGGTTCGATTTGTTGCTTGTTTCCTGTCGCCAGCCGAGCGAAGACGCTGCTCAGTTTACAACGCCGTATCTTCAAAGGAGACAGCCCGTAGACGTAAAACTTTGGACGAATAAATAACATAACCAATAATTTAGAACATGTTAAAAGAAATACAAGCTGTAAATTGTAGAATTTAAATTTTGATGACGACGTCTCGAGCGAAAACACTCGACGATTTTAAAGAAACATGTCTTAAACTCTCGACGATAAAGACACAAATAATTTTTTGACAACGGGTAAGTTTTAACTTACCCGTTCGTTGTCGTATGCATAAGGATCAAATTCGAAGAAAGGTGAATCGCGTCCTTCATGACCATCGTTTGACATTTTGATAATTTCGAAAGAACTTGCTGCTACCAATTACCAAAGGTCACCAAACAGTCGGAAACAGTGATGCCATGATGTTTGCGAAGGCATGGAGTTAATTGGCTTGATTAGCATGGTGATCCACCCAACGGCACGATAAGTCGACTTGAGTTTCGATAAGGATGGTTTTGCAGAACCTTAAGTCTTACTTGAATCCTTTCAATTTGCCGACTTTAATGAGATGCTAAGTCAAGTGCATTCAGTTTTTACTTAGGCCTTCACACACAATCTTTTGGCTAAGTAAGACTTAGGCGCTCTTAAGTCTTACTTAAGTGCCCAGTGTAAAGAGGCCCAATATATTTGAAATGAGTTTTTTGCATTTTAGTTATTTCATGGCATGTTCATGAAAATAAGAGACATATTCACTGTAAATTAAATAGGAGACTATTACAGTATTCATCACTCAGCCAAGTTGCATCACATTACTTGAAGCATTTCATTGAATACAATAGATTTAATAGTTTTGAGTGGTAACATTTTTTATAAAGGGGCCACTACTTTTGCAGGGATCATTATTTTCAGGGATTAATAGGGGGGCAAAAAATTAATGTTACAATCGGGGGACCGTTACTTTCAAGAAAATATATATGTGTGTGTGTTGTGGTTCAAATTTTTCTTTGGTTGGAAAATTTTCAAACCAAAGAAATATTTGAACCACAACATATAAATGTTTGGTGTGCAGGCAAACAGATTGGGAACATGTTCTTTTGCATATTAAAACAATTACTGGAAACAACTTACTATTGTTAATAATAATGTTGTGATTGATTGGTAGGTACCGTGCTCCTGAAGTACTGTTACGATCTACAAACTACAGTTCACCTATTGATGTCTGGGCAGTCGGCTGCATCATGTGTGAACTATACACGCTTAGGCCTCTTTTTCCTGGGAGTAGTGAAATTGATACAATTTTCAAGATAAGTGCAGTTCTTGGCACTCCATCAAAGGTTTGTTTTGTTTTGTTTGTTTGAGTTTGTTTTTAAGCAGTTTGCAAAAAGCAGTCATCTCAGGACGCTTTACTCTCACGATAGTTCTTTTCTCGATCCAAGTTTGGGGGGGGGGGGGGGGGGGGTACTTCAGATTTATAGTAATGGAGAGGTGCAATTGGGGACATAAATGAAAACACAAGAAAATCCCTAGGGCTTGAAGCAAAACCCCCGAAAATACCTTGAACCAAAAATAAACCCCCAGAAAATCCAAAATCCCATGCTGACTATTCGTTTTTGCAATATTAATGAGAAATAAAACAACAAAGATCAAGTGCTTACTGCAGCAGAAGATGTTCATGACAATGCAGTGGAATAGAATGTGAATAGAGTATTAAAAAAAAACACTTTAATAAGAACAATTGCATGGACTTGTACTATATATATGCAGCTACGTTACAAAGTCTAACAATCCAATCTTCACCATACCCTCAGCTGGCCTTCTTTTCCATCCAAGAGTGATTCTCAGAAATGCATGTTTAAATGGCCAAGCACCAACATACTAGCTCAGTTGATTCAGGGACTTGTGCAGGGTCCAAGGCTCCTATGAGCCAACTCATGAATACGAAATAAGAAAGATTCTGCACACCTTCGGACCCTCCCCTCTCCTAGGCATCTTGCTCCACTGACCCCACCCTCCCAACCCCCCGCCCCCCCACCCCCCCCCACCCCCTGCATCCAACTCCCCATCCTCCCCTCCCTCAAACACCGTCCCCATTGGTAAGGCAGGTGACCATTACATATCCCGGGTTCAATGTTCACCAACCCTCCCTTCTCCTAGTAGTGGTGTAACGATTAATCGAATTCTCGATTAATCGTGATTATAACCATTCCGTTTGATTCACAATTCTTTGCTTCCACGTTTCGATTTTGGCTCGATTTTTGCAAACCTTTTCCAGGATGCCCTCAATGAGTTATTATATTGTGAAATCAGAATTCATATGTAGTTCGTGCACCATTTTGTGTTGCCTGGTAAAAATGCTGTTGTTCTACCACCCCTTGAGAATTTCCAAATAAGGCAAACCATGCGTGACATGCTCATTGCTACGTTCTCAAACATGGTGATGTGATCGTGAATCCGCTTCCATTTTTTAGATCAGCTGTAATATTATGGTTTTCCGGCTAAAGACGGCACAACAGATAAGTCTAAAACTATTTGCATAATCAAATCGAAATATTTAAAATCGAAACGCAATCATCGAAATTGAATCGAATCACAAGGAATATGAATCGTTACGCCCCTATCTCCTAGGCATTTTGCTCCACCAACCAAACCCTGTGTCCAACTTCCCCCCCCCCCCCTTCCCCTCCCTCCCCCTCCCTCAAATGCCATTCCATGGGTGAAGCAGGTAACCATTACATAATTATCATGGGCTCACTGTTTACAGCTGATCAAGCAAGCGAGTGATCAAGTGAAATTTCTAGCCAAATGCTTCAACTCTTCACAAGATAAAAATGGAAATTAAATCCTAAACTATCAAACTGTTAAACTCCTTACCCCTATCCTTCACTTTATGCTTCTACCAGCAACCTCACCATACAGGGCCTATGATGCATTGCAGTTGTGCATCTGTTGCTTATTTTAACTGCAGCTACCAGAAATATCTTTGCGACATGTAGTATCATTGGATAATGAAATCATGCAGTATTGTTATTTTAACATGTTATTCATTATTTGTCTTTTACCAGGAGGACTGGCCAGATGGGCATAAGCTAGCTGCAGCCATGAATTTCAAGTTTATGCCAATGGTATGCGTTCTCTAAAATAGTCAGTAGTTTTACTGAAGAAAATAATCAGAAAGTTATGTTTGATTTTAAAAAGAGAGTTTCTCAAATTCTTAACATGAGTTGACATTATAAAATAATGGTGGGTAAAACCTTGTCAAATTTCTTCTTGTCCCAGACAATATTGGGCAAGGGTTAAATAATGGTGCATCCTACTTTAATGGTAGCTCAAATGGTAAAGAGTCAGTCATTTGAGCAGGAGGTCAACATAAGTTTAAATCCAATCCAGACCAACACTCAAAGTGTTGAAATAACTGAGGACGACAAATAGTGTGTAATGATTAATCAAATTCTCAATTATTTGCAACTATGACCATTTGATTTGATTCACAAATCCTTGATTCAAGACTTCCATTTTCATTTGATTCAAACATTATCCACTCCATACAATGCTTGAAAAATGTAACCATGCGACTTGGATGGCAGAGTCTCAAAGAGCACAGGGCTGTCTGAGCCACCTATTCCTAATGTATAAGATTGTCCATGGCCTTGTGGACGTTGAAAGTCGGATTCTGGTCAGGAGTGGGCATGCTATACTAGACAATCCCAAGGTCAACACCACTTCAGGAATATCCTAGCGCTCAAGAGTTGTTACAGAGCATCATTCTTTGCTTGCACTGTCCCAGAGTGAAACCATCTTCCCCCTTCACATTCAGAACGCTTCTTCAGTGTTGACTGCTTTAAGTCCTCCATTATGCGAGACCAAAACATTAACAATTTAATCTGTAAAAGTCATTACTATAATTGAATGACCGCTGACCATTCCCTGTGCACATATATCCCATGTGGGAGCTTTGCGCAGTATTCGATTTAGATTTAGATTTAGATGCCATAACATATGAATGGTCACACGATATAGCTGGATTTTGTTGACAGAGTCAAAAGTTAGAACAACAGTACATGTCTTTATAATTGACCCTGGAAGTGAAAGGATTGAAACTTATAATATATTATGATGACCTCTTTCAGGTGCCAACAAATCTGAAAGACTTGATACCAAATGCCAGCCCAGAGGCCATTCAGGTGATGAAGGATATGTTGATGTGGGATCCAAAGAAGAGGCCCACATGTGCACAGGCATTGAGATATCCTTACTTTCAAGTGGGGCAAAACTTGCCAAAGCCTGTCCCGCAGATGCAAGCACAGCGGAAAAGTCTAGTCTCCCAAGTACAGCAACAACATATCAAGGCAGCTCCTCAGGTTGAGAGACACGATTCATTTGGATCAGCCTTTGGCAGTGGAAAAGAAAACAGAAGAGGGTCTAGACCAGTTCCCCAGCAAGAGAGAAAGGATTCTGTCAAGTCATTCTTTGGCAGTGGAAATGACGACAAACGAGTTCAGCCAGATTCTGGGATAAGGGCTGCACCAGCCAAGGTCAGCCATGCCCATGGTCATGGAAGTGGACGGAAAAGATGGGGTGAAGGATTTGGAGTTAAAGACAGCACTGATGAATTTGAATCATTGCTTAGTGAGATTGCCGACAAGGTTTGTGTTAAAACATGTGATTCTATGGCTCAGTTCACGTCAACACTTAAACATGTTTTAAAACTGGTTTAAATACCTATCTCTAGATGGTCTGTATCATACTTTTAGAAGCATTAATTATAAAACATGTTTATAAAAAAAATTAATGTGGTTTTTTGTTAATCGTGGTGTATATTAAAGATAGGTGAACACTTATTCATTGTCTCATGATGGAGTCACTTTGAGATGTTGATCGCGATGTTTCAACTGCTATTACTGCTAGTCTTCATGTCTAGTTGGTATGAATGTTAGTGCCACAAGGTTAGCTGAGTTGGTAAGGCACTTTGTGCTGAGATGACCGAAGGAACGCAAGATGATAAGCCTATGCACATACACAACATAGCATGCATTGGTGTTATGGCTGTGTTATACAATGTACTGTACAGATATAGTCAACATTGCTGAATCTAAGGAGAATCCCCAGACTGTTCTCTTGAAAGAAATAATTCCCAAAGTGCCAAAAAAAAATCAGTCTCGAACATCCCCCCCCCCCCCCCCCCCCCCCGTTCAATCTAGGGGGCGTTAAATTTAGTGTTTAATACAGTTGCTAATTTTTTTTTTGCTTTTGTAGCCTGTTGCTCAGAAGACAGATTCACTTGATTGGCTTTCAAGGTTGGTTCTCATGCTTTTAACACTTTCACTTCTAGGAGTGAAGCCTATAATTCATAAGCCCCCGGCTTCTCAGTATATAGGCTTCCTTGTTGCTACCACCTTAAACATTTTGTAGTCTACGTCTTTTAAGTTATTATAAATTTCTAGTGTATTGTATTATTATTATTATTATTATTATTATTATTATCATTATTATTATTATTATTATTATTATTATTATATATATTTTTTTTAATGTGGTTAATGGCAAAATAAAATGAATGAAAAATGAAAATGAATGAAATGAAATAAATTTACGAAATTTTCAAATTTCATTTTGTATTACCGTGCCTTTCAATCACATGCAAAATCTGAAGTTCAAAGCCTAACGTTTTATGCTGTCGTCAATCATTTTATGGCAACAAGCACTGGACCCCTGAAACAGAAACTGGCAAAATGGATCAAAATCCACCAATCATAACGGAGGTGGTGAATAGGTTCACCGATCTAACCTAACCTAGGCATTGAAAAGCCCATGGATTGTGGATTTTAGCGATAAATTAAGCAGATACGCAGATTTGAAAATTACTTTGGATCGCGGATCAGCCGAAAATTTTGGCCCGGATTCCAGACTTTGTCTATCTAAAAGTTCGGATTGTGGATCTGGCCCCGGTTGTTCAAAAGGTGGATAGCACTATCCACTGGATAAATCACTATCCAGCAGATAACACAATGGATTTTGTTATACTTATCCACTGGATAGTGATTTATCCGATGGATAGCGCTATCCACCTTTTGAACAACCAAGGCCTGATCATTAATTTTTTGGTCGGCGTTGGACGGTATGTTGGTGTTTTGTCAACTACTTTTTTCAGTTTCACCAGCAAAGGCAGAAAACTTCAAGTAAAATTTAAGTACTGCACAAGAAAAACAAAACAAATCAATATATATGTTGTAGGTTAAAATGAAATTCAGGTTAAAACGATTTCAACCTAGCTTGATTTTGAATTACCTTTGTTTCTGATTTATGATAATGAATCAAAGACAAAAGAAATTCAAAATCAAACTGGGTTGAAATCATTTTAACCTGAATTTCATTTCAACCTACAACACATACATATACTCATGTGCAGTATATTTATATACAATTTCAGCCACAGACTTTAAACTAGAACCATGACGTTACATGAATCAAGGTTACGATCTGGTAGTTTAGAATTTTCACCAACTCAATGCCTTCTGTTTCACAGCGCACAGCGAGGTTCCGATGTCCCAAGAAAGACCCCGCCTAGTGCTAAACAGCATTACATGAAACAAGCACGATACCATAATGGCCAAAAGATGATGAAGGCACAACCCCAACCATACTCCTATGGAGCAACAGGAGGAAATTCTTTGGGAGGACATAATTTTACTTTTGGTGGAGGGAATTCTCTTGGGGGACATACCAGTAATTATGTGTCATCTTTTGGTGGAGGCACTCAGGCCAAAGTTTTGGGAGCAGGACGTAAGTTGCTTCAGCTGTGATTGTCACCTTTGAGAATAAAAAGAAATACATTCCCTTTAAACGCCCTTGTCATTAGCAGCACTTTCAATGGTAACTTCAAATATGAAGTCACGAAAGCCTATGGGGCGTGTGTATGCAGGAAATCGCTCATACACGTAAAAATTCTCAGGAGTGAATGGGTTAACAAGTACTTCATATTTGACAAAGTGGTTTGTCGTTTTCATGTTGTACTTCATATGTGACAGACTTTTGTGTGTTTTGGTGAACTTTTATAGGTAAGGACACTTTGTGATGCCAGTCATGGCATGCATGCATGCAGTCATGGCATGCATGCATGCAGTCATGGCATGCATGCATGCATTTCTGGACATATCTCCAATTTCTCTACCCGTTTTCAGACCAAAAACATACCTGTAAAGGCATCACATACCTAAACTGTATACAGTCAAACCTGTATATAACGGCCCTGTATATAACGGTCACCGAACAACTTCCCAAAAATCGTGCCTTATATTTACTGTAAAGTTTGCCTGTATATAGCGGTCACCTGTATATAATGGACGCGGTCACCCTTTAGATTTCCCGAATCCACAATTTCATTATTTTTTTACCTGTATATAACGGTCACCAAATTGGATTACGATCAAACTAATCATAGCGAATCGTAACAAGCCTTATTCAACAGCTCATCTGCAAGATGCCATCATTCCAATATAGACCATGACTATCGCAAAAGACTTGGATCTTAGACTCTTTTAGCCGTGATGAAGAAACACTATCTCGCAAGTTATGCTAACCACAGACGTTACTCATTAACTTCCAGTAGAGTTTAAAGGAAACCTGTGTATAGCGATCACCCTGTATATAACGGTCACCTGACCATTTCCCAAGGGTGACCGTTATATACACGTTTGACTGTATAGCTTATGTAGGGGAGTAACCCCACCACCAACACCCTCCCCAGGGATAGAGGGCTTACATATGATTCATTTAAAATATCATCCTCTTATCTTTTTTTCGTCTCTAGACCCCAGTTTGAAAGCACAACTGACCAGACAACCAAGTGGTGCTAATTTTTACAAGCCCCCAGGTGCTACAGTGGCTAACCAGACCTTTGGCAAGTCTACATTTGGTCGAACAGACTGGAGTCAAAAGTGAGTTTTGTCAGTTGAGATGGAGTGAACATGACTTGAACATGACTTCTGAAAACCAATGTTTAGTAGAGTTCATTTATTAAAAATGGTCATGCTTGAGGCTTTCATGCACAGATTCAAACGTTAGGACCACCTTGTAAAGCATAATAAACAGTACCACAGGAAAGTACTGCTCAGTAGCTTTCATTTGAATGGTCACACTTTAGGATTTCATTCACAGACTCACAAGTTAGAACCATCTTGTACAGCATAATAAACAGTACCATAGGAAAGCACTGCTCAGTATCCTTCATTTGAATGGTTACATTCATACACAGACTCAAGTTAGAACCATCTTGTACAATGATATGATCATATAAACGGAGATGATATGTTGTGTACTGCCAGCATGATCCTGCCGGTTATGCATCATTCAATTCAAGCAGTGCCCATGCCTCTGGCGAACCTGTAGCTGTCCAAACGATGTCTGTGATTGGCGAACGATACAATTGATATATCACTTGAACAATGCCCCTATCCCTAATCCCTATCCCAGCGGGACAAATCTGTTGTTTTCTTAGCGAATCACAGACATCGTCCGATGCCTCCCCTCCCCTCCCCCCCCCCCCCCCCCCCCCCCCCCCCCCCGGACAACCCCCGGGCATAAACATTTTTGTAAAAAGAATTGGCTGCATATGCTGTGCGCTCCATGTCATCTTGGTAACATTATGCTATTTTTGTTTCAGATACAGTCGATCATGAAGACTGTACAAATAAAGCGGACAACCAATCATTGCATTTGCAAATTGTGGTCGTGTACATGTACATTGTCATGTTTGTTGGTTATATAAGAAACAATCATCAAACATTCATCTTTCTTAGTTGATCACACTTCCTGATGTCAATGTTGTTTGGTCAGTATATAGGTAAACGAATTATCGTAAATAAATCGTTACCGTCCCCTCCCCTCGTTCATTGTAAATATAGTTTTCATAAAATTTCAATTTTAATGTAATTATTTTTAGTTGTTATAAAAATCTCTAATAAATAGTAAATGTAGATATTAACGATCTATTACATGTATGTAGTCAATAGCACTTATGCATACTTACGTCAGACTAACTAATTTTAACCCCAAGCCTCGCTTTCGAAGTGTAAACCTGTCACAATCTCATCAATGATCTGGAAAGTGTCCACAATTAGTGCTCGCGTACAAAATACTTTGACACTTAAATAAATTGATTTGATTTGATTTGAATTTTTGTATTCCCAAAGGAGCAAAGCTGTAAAGAATTAAAAATGCAAAATGCATTGAAAATGCAAGGCTAGTATAACGGAAATTAAAGGCACATTTAATGGCCAATATTTCGACTACAGTGGGACCTCCGTGTGCGACTGCCTCTCTTAAGCGACCACCTCTTCTAAGCAACCACTTTTCAAAAATATCAAATTTCTTGCAGTCAAATCACTATAGTCCAAACCAGGGGCGAAGCCAGGATTATTTCAGAGGTACGCACAATCAATGTTGTAACACTCCCCCCTAACTCCCCCCCTACTCCCCTCCCTACCCCCCCCCCCCCCCCCCCCCCCCCCCCCACCCTCAAGTCCCAAATCTTTCTTTTTTCCGTCTTTTTTAGGTACGCACGTGCGTACAGGTAGCTACGCCCCTGCAAACCTCTCGTAAGTGACCACCTCTGTCACCTCGTAAGCGAGCGCGACCACTTTCAACACTGGTATTAATATTGTCTTTAACTCCTGGTAAGCGGCCACTCGCCCATATTTGGATGTCACGACAAACGCAAATTGACTAATGTGTCACAGTAAAACTCTAATAAAACGAAAACGAAAATTTTGTCGCTTGCATCAAAACTTCAATATGACACAATAGTTTGTGGTGATAGGTGTTTTGTACATTGAAATTACCACAGGTTCATGTGATTCAAAGTTGAGATCTCCTATGGTCTGATCTCCCGTAAGTGACCACTAGGGGCAGTACACAGCTCTTACAAGATCTTCTCTGTTTTGCTGAGAAAACAATAGAATAAACAACACAACAATGGACCCTAGCCCTGAAAACAATGGAGCTGCGTGATACCCAGGTCCATTGAAATTAGAGGTTGTTATATTTTAAGAGCTGCGTGGCTTGCATCAGAACTTCAATATGACACAATAGTTTGTGGTGATAGGTGTTTTGTACATTGAAATTACCACAGGTTCATGTGATTCAAAGTTGAGATCTCCTATGGTCTGATCTCCCGTAAGCGACCACTAGGGGCAGTACACAGCTCTTACAAGATCTTCCCTGTTTTGCTGAGAAAACAATAGAATAAACAACACAACAATGAACCCTAGCCCTTAAAACAATGGAGCTGCGTGATACCCAGGTCCAATGAAATTAGAGGTTGTTATATTTTAAGAGCTGCGTGGTATCTGGGTCGCTAACGGGAGGTTCATCAATAAGCCATTTTCGTATTTAAAATTACCGCTGAATTCAAACACCAATGACACATTGATACAGGGTTAGACTCGACCTGATGAAAAATATTCACAAATACCGGCAGAAGGTGCGTGAAATTTGAAAATTAAACAATAGACAGAGCTCTAAACAGGTCATCTTCTCGCCTGAATTTGTGAATTTATCACTTCAGATTGAGGCTAACCCTGTAAAAATGCGTCTACAATGCTTTCAGTCAGCGACCATAGCGAATTTTAAACTGGACTATTGTCACTGTATTGTAATAGCCAAATCTAAGGTCTGCATGGAATTTCGTACAAACGAGGCTTGGTGCTGAATTTTGAGCTGGTGGTAACATGCACAAGGCCTACATTGAGCCAAGGAAATGTTGGTAGAGGGTGGTAGATAGCCTATCTATCTAGATCTAATAATGACGTTGTAAGTAGTTGATGTATGATAGGCTGGGAAGGTAAACGCAAAATGCATGCGGGACGAAGTTATTAATTTTATTTTAAGTTTACCTTCCTCGTGGTTGTACTACATGGCCAATTTAAGTTCTATTCAGTAACACAGTAATTTGTAAATATTGACTAGTCATGAACTTATCCAGTGTAAATGTTACAACTACGGCCACTTAATTGAGAAAGCTATAGTGTTTCTTTTTTAGGTTTTACAGTCCGTTCAATGGAACGCTGCAGTTCGTTCTGTTTTATTTATTTAATTTATTGCCAGATACTGGATAACAATAATGTTAATAAATAAAAATACAATTATTAGCCTGAGAAGTCTCTCTTTTACCAATGAAGAGCCAGTTTACAGTGCACATTTCGCGTTTGGTGTGGTTATACACCTTATTCCAAAATGGTGGCCAATTTATTATTCTTCTATATGCATATTAATTAGCCCTCTTGGCCTCATTTTCGCTTGAAAATTCTTTTGTATCTTGCACATGCTGACGAGGCCTAATTTACATGGATATAAAAGAATAATCAAATGGCCGCCATTTTGGAATAAGGTGTATACCAGCGCTTGGCGCCGGCTATATGTATTTGCTTCGAGTTCTGATTGGTTCATTGGATTGTCTGCGTCTGTTGTGATTGGCCAGAGTTTACGTTGTTTTTGGTTTACGTCATTCAATAGGCGAATCTTTGTTTACAATAATTGGCAGCGGTGGGTTTAGGGGGGGGGGGGGGGGAGGGGGGGTGATAGACACGGTAGGGTTTTCTCGAGCCAAGTGACCCACATCTACCGAAAGTGATGATGGTGATGATGATGATGATGATGATGATGATGATGATGATGATGATGATGATGAAGAAGCTTGACCCGGGTTATGTAGCATGAAGCGACTGAGAGTATTGCTGCCACCCCCACCCCCTCCCGCCTAGTCTATCGCAAGAATACCTCCATTACATTTGCTACCGGTACCAATTTATATACCTGGCGGGAGAGAGAATGTGGAGCAAAGTTGCTTGCCTAACGAAACAACATGAGGACAGTGACCATCCCTCGAACCAGCGATCTTCACTAGTTGCATGTGAAATGGAGGACGTCGACTTCGACTTACACATAAGGCAATGCGATATAACCAGAATGGTGCAACCTCTTGTATGGTCTTCTGGATATTCAAAATGGCAGCGACAAGAGATTGAATATTCGTGACGTCAACTCCTGTGATTTACGTTCTTGTCCCCAGAATTACTCGTCAATTTGTAGCTGGCGGGGTCTGAGCACGAGCATCAAGCTTCCGTGCACTCCGTGCACTTTTTTGTGGAAATAGGACACTCCACTTGAAAGACATTTGGATTTAGTCATTGATAAGAACCATCATGGTCAATAATGATTTCGGCATCAATAGCTCTGCTTTGAAATTGTGCGGCATGAACTTTAATCTCGTTCATGAAAGGGAGGGACATAATGGGTAACTATATTAGTCTACTGTATTTTCAATACCATCAAAACACAACATCCGTTCAAGTTATTTATTAGTACGGCTGCCTTGCCCCTTCCTGGATAATTTGTTGAACTTTGTGTATGGTAAACAATAAGCACATCAATGTTTTAGGAAATCATTCCCAACTCAACTAAAATTAACACTAAAACCGAATTAAAAACAACGTAAGCACTCACATTTCCGAAGCCAACAATAATAGCGTTCAATGACCGTATTTTGCTAGGCAAATGATTTAGTCTATTTTCTCGCATTTGTAAGAATAAAAACATATTAAATATCCCTAAATGAGCACGGACAAAATTAAGAAAATAAAATTTTGAAACATAAACAAGCACTTACCAAGGCAAAAATAACTGGCGCTAAGTAAAATTTAAAATTGTTAAACAATCTGAACTGACTGAGTAGCCAGTCTAGTGAAGCGTGGTCCTGTTAGACTACGGGCAGTCTCTCTTTCCCAGCTTTATAGTCCGTCGAGCGAGAAACGAAAAAACATTAGCGAACGGATAATGGCCGTGCGCCCCCAGTTTCGCGCGGCCATTATCCGTTCGCTGATGTTTTTTCTTTTCTCGCTCGACGGACTAAGCTGGGAAAGGGAGACAGCTCGTAGTCTCAGTATGGTCCTGTTAAATGCCCGAAATCGCGCACTTTTTTTAACAACACGCAAATAATTACAAACATCAAGAATTATTTAATTTAGGATGTTATTAAATTAACAGTTCCTTTTTTTTTCCCTAAAAACTCAGCTTCGTGTCGATTTACAACTGATGTGTAATTCATTTTCTTTTCTGTCTTTTTTTCATTTTAAAATTTCCTTCTCTTATTTTTCTTTTTCCCTCGTTGTGAGTGCGTGTGCGTTGGTTGTGCGGCTTTCGATGTCGTTTAAAAAAAACTTCAGTATATTTTATCATTGTTATTAAATACAAGATCTATCTAGCTTTTTCAATCGCGGTTTAATTACCAAAGGAAAAGCTGTATGCTAAATTATGCAAGGGTCACGTTTTCATGCCAACAGCGGATAGCAAAACTCAAGCACCTGGTTCACAGATCTCGGTTCCTGGTAATCAGATCAAATATATAGAACTATTCAAAGCTTATTCGTCGATTTCCTCTCAAGGCGACCCTTAAAAAGCTTTCATTTACCCATTGTTTTTGACCATCGGGTTATTCTTTCAATGCTATTTTAACCGACGTCTTTCTCCTAGAAAATTCAAATTTTTGCAATTAAAATTCGGTGAGAAACCCAAACTGAAAGGCTCTTCCGCCTAACCCAGCTGCCCGGTTCTCGCTGTTAATTCTTCGGAGAAAATTAATGTTTTTTTATGCAATAGTTTTCTTTTGACAGCGAGCGACATAATAACTGGTGAAAGCAAAACGTTATGTAAAGCTATACATTCAGCCACGTCGCTTTATTCGGTATTAACGATGTCGCACCTTTATTCGGATCGACATAGCCATTCCTCGCAGAATAAGATGCCTTACCAAAGACGTATGCCACAGTTTGACTTTAACAGTCGTGTAAAATTACCCCCAATTATCAAGGACGAATTGCTAACCCAACGCGACAGGAAAGTTTCACTGCAAACTGCAACATGTCCGACTTCTGTGTCGACAACCACCGTGAGCGTCAGAAGTGTGCGTTTTCCGCAAATCATCGAAAGTCAGCCACCAAGAAGTTGGAATCAGAATGGTCCTTCATCGCAGCCCGTGACAACAGTAAAAAGACGAGTTCCTGTAAGCCATGTAGAAAAGAGCCCGTGTCACTTTCCAAACTCTTACACTGTTTTGCCACCCATTGGGCAAAGCCGATCATGGCCGCATTGTGGGTTTAGTTCCACAGTGCAAACATCTCCGAGAAAAACCGAACAAGTTCCCAAAATCGTCCCAAACCAAGTGGCTTCACGGAGAAAGCGCTCGGAAAACCTCCGATCCTCCGTCCCACGACTTAGCGTCGAGGGACGGAATGATCATGAAAGAACCAAAAGTTTACCAAATGCACCAACCAACTCAATTGCAGTCGTACATGGATACAAAAAGGCTTCAGTTTCGTCCGACACTTCCTTCGAGCCTAAAAAACTACAGGAGCAAAACGCTGAAAGCGGTGAAGCTTTACCGTTTCTGTCTGACGCAGACGTTGAAATGTCTGAATGCGACCCAATTAATGTGCTAGAGAGGCTTGAACTAAGCAAAGAGGCCGAAAATTTTCTTCTAAGCAAAAACAGCCACAGGCGAGGGGCGAAATGCATAGAAATTGACCCATCGCTTAGAACCGCTGTGGATATTATCCGAGATAACTTACTTCGACAGACCATGGAAGAGCTGTGCATGATGTGGTAAAAAAAAAAAACAATGAAATTATATTTAAAAAATAAACGAGAAGAAACGACTATGAATTTGTGGCAATAAAAAAATTAAAGTAAACTCTTATTCCAGCGTTGTTAAACAATTGTAAACGCTATGTAAATATTTAGTTTTTTTTGCGGAGGCCATTTTTTTTCTATGAATTGTACATGAGAAGCGATCTTAAATTCAAGAGGTTGTTGTGAATCGGTTCCGCGTACCAGCGGTGTGAAAATTGTAAATAGAGCAAGTAGTAAAATTGAATAGATCAAAATCAAAATTGTTGCGATAACTGCAGACGTAGAGTAAACGTTGAATTGTGTGTTTATTAAAACAGATAAAAGTTTTTTAGTCATTAAGAGAATGTTTGTATCTTGAAATTGTCAAAAATAACTTTGTTCAAAACGATGATTTTAAACATGTTCGTGACTCGAAGCGTACTCCCGGTTTAACGCCATTTTTAAAATGGAAGGATCCGATAAATTATATCCAAAACATCGAAAGACGCGTCAAAAGAAATAATGGTAGATGAGTGAATTTTGCTTCATATTTAAATTTTTAATTATCAATTTACTGGCATGTCTGCAACTTGAACATTATAAATAATGTACGGTTACTTGCTGTAAACTAAGGAGGTTTTTAATAATGGATTAAGATTTATTCTCTTCCGCTAGAAAAAACATCGACTCTCCCGGAAAGAGCACCTTTAAATGTTCGTTTTTCAAATTTTAATTTGATAGTTTTATTCAGAATAAGATCGAACATATTAAATCTGAAACATTCGCAATCGGCGATTAATGATAAAAATACACTCATCAAATCAATGAAATTACTAGTTTTTGATTGGCTAACTTAATGTTTTCATGGCAACGGCACGTCATCGCAAGCGCCAGTTCATTTGTGTTCATTCACAGGTTATCCAAGCTCAAGCTCTTTGGGGAAACCAAGGGAGAGATAATCACTAAAATTGTAGAAAATCAGAAAAAATAACCACACTTATTTTTTATTCACTGTTTGTAAATATTCCAATACAAGTCTTTGTAAGTCTACCGCGACTGCTACGATGAAAAAAGGTAAAAGCACTTAGGTGACTCACACCTTCAGCTTGGGCCGCCTGTGGTTTCACAGCCGGAAAAAAGGAAGAAAAAAGAAACAAGAAAATTACAAAACTTTCGAAAATGGAAGATCACCGTTGGACGCCAAACTGGATTTTGTTTATAAAATAATCAGTTCATTAGATTCTGGATATTGTAAACACATTTGGGAAAAAACGATTTTAATTGGTCTTTTTTAGCGATATCTGTAAGGCTGTACTCACAGATTAAGTACATCAAAAAGCGGTGTTAGCTACATTACGGAACAAAATTATGAGAAACTCCTACTACCGTAATGCATCAGTCAATTCCAGCAGTGCCCATCCCTTCCCCCCACCCCCGGGGGTATAAGTCGGGCATTTTTGCTCACGTTCGAATCCCGATGCCATTTTTAACGTCGATGCCAGTCATCATTAGCATTCATTAGTAACCAGGCCTTTTGTAATGGTCGATGCCATTTCTCTCTTGTTTATACCTGGATTGGGATGAAAGTAGGCTATCATTATTAGATAAAACTGGGTTTAGGTAAAGCGATTATTAGATCTAAGCTAGATTCGCGGTTAGGTAAGATTTAGGGTTAGGGTGACCCGTTATTGATAGATATTAATGGTCCTGGTAAGAAGTAGGCAACCTAACGCCAGGGAATGCAGAAAGGTGTTAATAGGCCATTTCCGAGTTGCCTTTAGCCTCTCTATCAAATCGAGGCTAGGTGCGAAACCTAGGTGTGAAACCGTCCACCTCATTGGCTAAAACGTGAAAATCTACCATAACTTAACCGGGAAGAGCATTTATTTCCCTCTAGTTTACTAATTGATTACCTTTTAGTGAAAACTATTCTGAGTTTTAATGCAACCAAAATTCTATGTGGGAAACATCTAAAATTAGAAGCCTTTCTTGGCCATTGTTTTGGAGTTTCACGATTGGATGAAATCTTGTAGCACAAAAGAAACATCACTTTAAGATAAAGTTCCAGTACATTTTATTTAAAAAACATGTTGTCCATAGGTTGATGCATTCTCAGTAAAAAAAACCTAAACGATCTTAAGTGGGGAAAGCGAAATGCCGCGGAACAATAGAGCATTGCCTACTTCTTACACGCATTGTTACTTAAGAAAAGCACCTTTTATAATTAAAATTTCCTTGGGTTTGCCCGGATCAACCCAGTGGTCTAGTGGTAAAGGAGAGATGCTAGCGTGTGAGGTTCCGGGTTCGATTCTAGGTAATTTATTGCATTTTTCTTTTTCTGATAGAAAAAAAATTCTAAAATTGGTGAAAATTTTTCTAAGTGTCGCTAAAATGACATCGCTTGTTTACGAAAGGGAAAATTACCCCGGGGTCGGGCATAAGCCTCCCGTCAGTATACCCCGAGTAGTGAGTGGGGAGCTTCTCAAATGCGGTTTTTTTAGCCGATTTCCAATTTGTTGCACCGATAAACAATTTTTCCTCACTTCGCTCGAAAAAATTGATTATCGGTGCAACAAATTGGAAATCGGCTCAAAAAACCGCATTTGAGAAGAGCTCCCCACTCACTACTCGGGATCCTCGGCCTCAAACACCCGTAAGATGGAGTCAAATGCGTTTTTCCCCGAGCCCACCCGCAACGGCAAGCGAGGCATCACCAATTGAAGAAATTAAAAACCCTTATATATACGCAATGCCACAACGGCGAAGACGGCGTGATGACGATCAACGTGAGTTGATTGCCTGGCTGGACGAACAGGCAGGAAATATCGAGCGGATCGAGCCTGCCGATGAGGTCGAGCCTCAAAACAACCCGCCAGAGCTAGATTTTGAGCAATTTGTTCAAATCTATGATCGGGTTGACCGACAGATTGAACATGGCAGACGAACAATCACGTTTCAGTTTGTAACCGGGCTCGAAAACTCTCTTGTCGCCAGAATTTTGAACAAAATCAAGCAAAATGTTCACACACGGCACGCAATCAAGTTAATCTCCACAGTCAAGCTGCGAAACACTGAAAACGAGGAGTTGAGAAGTTTTTATCAAAACAATCAAACCGGGCCTTGGCTAGCCACTCTCTCCGAGACACGACAGTGGTTGCAATCTCAGGAAGAGCTTCGTCTTCAAAACGCAAGACTCAAAAGGCCTGACACCAAATGGGTTTATGAACGCACCGTCCTGGTTGAGGTCAAAGTCATTCTTGACCGACAACCCTTGCAAATAGGTCTCGGCCGTCTTCCTGATTGGATTCGCAACAAAAGAGAAGTCATTGCTCTTGACACTTTCAACGACAATCTTTGTCTCTTTCGTTGCTTGGCTGTCCATCGAGGAGCTCATAAAAGGGACAACACTCGCAGATCCAGAGAACTCGCGGAAAGCTTCTTCGCAGTTTATCCGGGGCTTCGAGGCCAGCTAAATTTGCAGCACTTCTCCAAAATCGAAAGGCATTTCAAGCAAGGAATTGCCGCATATCTTGTTCACCGCAATGGTGACTTCACTTTATTTCACACCCCTGTGAATTACGACAAGGTGGGCACTCCAACCATGACTGTCGGTATTCATGAGGGCCACTCCTTCTTGATCACCAATATCAATAAAGTCACAAACAATTACACTTGTGGCGAGTGCGGCGGGAGGTTCACGCGGGCTGCTAATTTAACTTGCCACTCCAAGACGTGTAATCGAGGTCAAACCAAAATCGACTGCCCCGGGAAACGTATCCTCCCTCCAGAGTCAGCTTTTGAGAAAGGCTTTTACCCAGAAGGAGGTTTCGGTGTCAAGGGTGTGTGCTGGTTGGAGTGGGAGGCGAAGCAGGCCGGCATTCACATCCACCATCACAGATGCGGTCATGGTGGTGAGAGCTATATCTTTCGGGCTCCAGTCGACGGCTATCACCCAGAAAGCAAGACAGTTTTTCAGTTCCACGGGTGTCACTGGCACGGTTGCGAGGAATGTTACCCCGAGGGAACGAGGGACGAAGCGGTTTATGTTGACCGAAGGGGCTACACAATCACAAGGACGATTGCTTACCAAAAGACTCTGCAACGAACTCAGTTTCTTCGAGATGCTGGGTACACCGTGGTGGAAAGGTGGGAGCATGAACGGCCTGCCCCCTGGTGGAATGATCGTTGCCCACAGAAAAGAAACAAAACATATCCCCACGCGATCGTCTATGACTTCGAAGCATACCAGGACAAGACCAAGGCAGCGCGTCCGACACACGATCTCTCTTATGAAAGCGAGCATGTGCCCATCTTAGTCTCCATTGCCGACACGTTGAACCCTGAGCCTGAGTACATTTGCTCCAAAGATCCTGATGAGCTTATCAGGCTGTTTTATACCTCCCTGGAGCGGCGAAGCGCAGCCATCCGAGAAGACGTTGCTGTAAAATACATGCCCCCAGACCTTGAGAATCTTCCTGAGAAGCAACTGGCGCGCATCGACAAATGGTGCAACCAAGTGCCTGTGGTCGGCTTCAACTCAGGCCATTACGATCTCAAACTTATCCGCAAGTACTTTGTCACTCATCTCGCTGGCGAGAACGGAGTCTTCGCCGCGGAGAAAGAGGGGCGCATCATGTTCATCAACACCCCCAGCTACAAGTTCTTGGACATCATGAATTATTTGGCCCCAGGCATCACGTACGACAAGTGGGTCAAGACGTATGGAGCGGCACAGACCAAGTCCTGGCTTCCATACGAGTGGTTTGACAGCGCTGACAAGCTGGATTACCCGGGGCTTCCTCCATACGAGTGCTGGTACTCACAACTCAAAAAGGCCTCCGTTCTTTCTCCCAAGGAGCACGAAGAATGCAATCGCATCTTCCACGAGGAAGGCATGAAGACATTCGGAGACTGGCTGGAGCATTACAACAATCTCGACGTGGCTCCCTTCCTCGAAGCTCTCCAAACGATGAAGGGCTTTTACACGGGCCTCGGGGTGGACATCTTCAAAGACGCGGTCTCCTTGCCAGGAGTATCAATGCAATACGTCTTGCGAGGTTCATTGAGAGGCCGCAATGCTCCAACCCTATACGCCCCCGGCCCAGAAGCGTACGCCATGCTGAAGGGGGCTGTGGTTGGCGGGCCAAGCCTGGTCTTCACCCGCAAACACGTGCGAGGCGAAACCCGCATTCGTTCTCACAAACATGGCGCCTTAGCTCGCATCACGAAACGGATTGTGGGGTACGATGCTAACTCCCTTTACCCAAGCACGATGCTGCAGGAGATGCCCTGTGGTAAAGAGAAGGTTGTGCATTACAATGCCCCGGTGCAGGCAGCGAGAGTTCTTGAAATAAAGCTGCATACAGGCGGCTGGTTCGGGTTTGCGGAAGTGGACATCGAAGTCCCTCGAGAGTTGTGGGAGCAGTTCGAAGAGTTTCCCCCTCTCTTCATCAACCAAGCAGTGCCTGACGAATTTGTTCCACAGCATATGCACGATTACCTCCAAGAAAGTGGTCGAACCCGCTTTCCCGACCAGAAAAAGCTTCTGGGTGTGTTGTCAGCGAAAAAGATGCTGATCTACGCACCCCTCTTGAAGTGGTATCTCAACATCGGGCTTAAGATCACGGCAGTCTACCGCACGCTCGATTACATGCCCAAAAAGCTCTTCGACTGGTTCGTTCGCGAGGTCGCGCACAATCGAAGGAAAGGCGACGCTGACAAGGAGAAGGCCCTGCTTGCTGAAGTGTTCAAGCTCCTTGGCAACAGTGCTTACGGCAAGTTCATCGAAGCTGTGGAGCGCCAGCTAAGAACGATGTACACAACTGACGAGGATGAGGTCGACAAGAATCTCCGCTCACCCTTGTTCGAAGATCTTGAAGAGATTGGAGATGCTTACAAGATCGAGCTGCGAAAGCAAAAGGTCACAATCGACCGCCCCTTTCAAGTGGGCATTGTTGTGTACCAACTTGCCAAGCTACGCATGCTGGAATTCTATTACGACTTCCTAGATTACTTCATCGACAGGCGCAACTTCGAGCTCATCCAGATGGACACGGACAGCATGTACTTAGCTCTTGCGCACGACACTCTGGAAGAGGCCGTTCGTCCTGAACTTCGCGCCCAGTTCGAGGTGGAGAAGAAGAATTGGTTGGCGTAGGACAAGTGGAGCGGTAGAGAGCCTGGCTTGTTCAAGCTTGAGAAGGAAGGCACACGGGCCATCGCCCTGTGCAGCAAGTGTTATTACGTCGAAGACGAGGACAGTGGCGAGGCCAAGATGTCCTCCAAGGGCGTCAACAAGAAGCAGAACGAGCTTCGCTGGGAAAGGTACGACAGAGCCCTGGAGGGGCACAGAGACATGGCCACCAACAGGGGCTTCCGAATGCACAACGGTGCAATGTTCACTTACGAGCAACACAAGCTGGGCCTCTCTGCTTATTACGACAAGCGTTGGGTGCTTCCAGACGGCATCCACACAGAACCAAACGAGTTTCACAACCCAGCTGGGGGCAACTGAGTGCCCGGTGGCACAACCATCAGCTCCTCACGAACAAACCCTCTCTTAGGCCCGTCGTAAAGGTAATAAACGACAGGCGCATCTGGCTTGGTGACAACCTTCTCAATGTTGTGGACCTTCAAAGACCAGATCGGGTCGGTCGCACGCCTCCCACCACTCTCTAGCTCACCGGGGTAATAAAGATATCTCACACTCACCCGGGGAGGGAGCTTCTTCTCATTCACCCCAACAGGCCTAGCATATGGAGTCGCAGGCTTGGAGGATATTGCTTTCTCTTTGATTGCTTGAGCGGGCTTCTTGCCAGTGAGTCTTGTTACTTCATTGTTCAAGGCCGAGACAACATCTGGCAGTCTTTTGACCCATGCAGTCGAACGGCCAGAGGGCATATTCATTTCAACGGCATACTGATAACCAAACAACCTTTCAGCCAGGGTGCGATTGAATCTCTCCACAATTGCTTGGTCTCTGTGGATATCAATCCGCCCGCGACGAATGGTCGTTTTGTTGTTTTCCATTGTCTTTGTCACAGCACCCATAAACTCTTTCCCAGGGTCAACTTGCAAGAGTTGCGGCCATTTCAAAGGCCCACGTCTGTAAATCTTCTGAAATGCCCTTGAGACTTCTTCAGACTCTTTCGAAGTCAATGGTTCTGCTGCTTTGTAACGGCTAGCCACATCCACAAGGGTTAATGGGTATTTGTAAACCTTTCTCCCATGTGGAAGTTTGTCGTGGGGCAGGAAGAGAAGATCTGCTTGATGCACTGCATTGGGTCTAGAGACATCAAACTTGGGACGAGGGATAGCGCGTGGCGCTGGGAGGTAAACTTGCCAAAGGGCTTGTTTGACCAGCCATTTCTTTGCGACATCATCAGAGACCTTGGCCGCTGCAGCTAGCTTTTTTACAGCGGCAAGCCCTTTCCAATACCCTTTCGGGCTATAATAGATCTTAGAGAGTTTGGCCTACATGGGGTATATATGTTTGTTTACAGAAAGCGATAAGCCACATACCCCCCCCGCAAGCAGGGTGCCTCCAATGAACGCAAGTTCGCCATTCTTCTGTTGTGTGCTGGGCTTGTAGAAGTCAGAGAAGACAGGCTCTTTGTTGTCTTTGATTTGTTTATCTGGTTGCGTTTGGTGCATCTGGTTATACAAGACCAGGGCTTGGTCGGTGGTTTGGAAGTTTTTGCTAGCTTGGTGTTCCTTCCGATCATTGGCTGCAATCCAGTCGAGGAGCTTGGTGCGGTCCTTCTGGTATTTGGCGTAAGCCGCTTGGTATTGTTCAAGGGCGTGGTCATGTCGGATTTTCTCATCCATTGCTGCCTTGCCGTTATCACCAGACAGATATTTTGCGAGATAATTACCACCCGTGAAAGCGGCCGCATTGAGAACAGCGCCAAGAGCCATTATTGCGATCGAAGCCATTGTGTATACATATGGTTTTACAAGTTGTCTGGGAGGATTTTCTGGTCCTCGAGATATTTCTTCAGCGCGATGGTGCCGGCCATGACCGCTGTGAACTTGACGTAATTCATTAAGCTTGCACTGGGGTCGGCGGTTAAGTTCTCTTTGATGGTCTTTTTACCAATCCAACCAATACCAGCGACAAGGCCAGTGATTGTTGCGGCGTCGAGGATAGACTTCACAAGCTTGTTGTCAGACATGGTTTGTATCCAGTATACATATGATTTTTTTATTTTTCTGACTCAGACTCGACCTCGGGTTCGGACTCGTGGCTCCTCGACTCGGGCTTGTGGCTCCTCGTCTTGGGCTTGTGGCTCCCCGACCCGGGCTTGTGGCCCCTTGACTAGACTGACTCGGACCTCGACTCGGGCTCGGGGTTCCTCGGCCTCAGACTCAGACTCAGACTCAGACTCAGACTCAGACTCAGACTCAGACTCAGACTCAGACTCAGACTCAGACTCAGACTCAGACTCAGACTCGGGCTCGGGCCTGGGATCGGGCCTGTTGTGCCTATTCAAGGCTAAACCCCAAACTGTATCCAAGGCGACTGAAGTAAATCCAAACCAAAGAAGAACCACACCACTGATTGCAGCAGAATTAATCAAAGCTTGGAAAGGTTTCATGGTGCAGTATATATATGTTTTTTTATTCCATATTTTTTATTCCTTGTCTTACAGGAATTCGAGATGGTGGTGTTGCTGGCGGTGTTGCAGCGGGTGTTGTCGTGGGGGTGTTTGCTGGCGTTGCTGGTGGTGTGTTTGATTTTCTCCCAAGCCTTTGCATTATAGCTTCGCGCTGGTAATAAACACCAGCAGCAGAGACAATCAACCCACCAACCCCCAGAACATAAACGATTGAGTTGCTGTTGCTGTCACTTGTTGTGTCATTTGTTGCAGAATTGTTTTCGCTTGTTGAGGGTGCAGGCTTTTGTGCTTGCGCCTTTTTCTTTGCTTCCCCGGCCATGCGGTTGCGTTCTGCTAGCCTTTTGCCAGAAGCAACACGGCCGGGGTTCTTTTCTGTTGCAGGCTTTGTTTTTGGAGCCTCAGAGGTAACCCGTGCAGAAGTTGGAGTTGGAGTTGGAGTTGGAGTTTCTTCAGGGATCGTCTCGAGTGGTGTGGCCATCCTGTATATATGTGAATTTTATTTTTTTTACAAGATGTGCCAGGTTGCTGACAGGTTGCTGCCAGGTTTCTTCAAGGTTGCTGAGAGGTCGCCACAGGTCCCAACCCAACTTCATCAAGTCCCTCAAGTGGATAGCCTTCACTGTCTCTGGTTGGATGTGTGGGTTCCAATTCTATCAAATCAGGCTTGTGATCAGGCTCTCGTTCAAACTTGATGTGTTTTGTTGTGATGAGAGCAGCATTGGCAATCGCCAGCCATCGTCCGCATCGCACGGCAATAGCTCCAGCAAGATTTGACAGCTCCTGGTTGATGATGTAGTCGTTCTTGAGTTCTTTCTGCAACTCCACCACATCCTTAACCGGGGCCACCATTCCAACGCCTTTGGATATGAGCATGATGCCAGAATCAACTAGGGATTCGGTTGTCTTGTTGCCAACGTAGGCCTCGTACCGTTTGCAGTACTTGTCAACGTCCTTGTCTGACAACCGCTTGACATGATCGTGTGTGAGCTGCACGCCGATAGCTTCTTTGGCCTTGCCAGTTGAAACAAGGATTGCCAGCTTCTCACGTTTGGCAGGAATGTCATTGTCACCAACTAGCCCTGTTGGAGGTGCGGCACCAGGGGTGGCCTCCAGCATCTGCATTACTTCGTCAAAAACGACCTGGTCTTCAGCAGCTTCAGCCATCAGGGTATACATATGTGTTTTTTTATTTTTCAATAATTCTCTTGATGTCTGGCAAAAGGGTTTCAAGCTCTCTTACCACCCCCGCCATGGTGTCTGGCATAGGTCAACCGCAAGTAGTCTGGCATAGTCAACCGCAAGGGATATCTGTTGAGAAGCATGAGGCGCAGATCTTCCTCACCAGCGGCTTTGATAATTTTGTTTTGCGCCTCAAGGGTGTGTTTGTGCAATTCATCCAAAAGCTGTGAAAGCACACACAGTTTGTGTAGGCTGGTTGGCGCATTCATGGTATATATGTGTGTTTAAATCTTGTACTCAATTCCATACGGGTGCCTAAGAGAGAAAACCAGGTGGGAGAACTTGCGGGATTTGAGCCTTGTGATAAACTCTTTGTACTCCTCGTGGGAGAGCTCGCCGGCATAATCTTCGAATATGGCTTTGGTTGTCTTGCTGGAGGGCGTGTAAAAGAGCACGATCGCTGCAATGTTATCACGATATGGCTTGGCAATGCTGGTTATCTGCTGGGTCAAGACCCACACGGATATGCCGTCATGCCTTGCGCTGAACCCAAGATTGACCAGCTGGCCCGTGCGGCCTTTGACATCTTTGGAGGCGGCGCAGTCATCGAGAATGAATAAAGTGTTGGTGGATGTGAAAAAGAAGCTCGCCAGCCTCAACCAGTCTTCGATCTCGTGCTGTTGGCAGACAATCACGAAAATGTGTGGATCGCGGTCCACAAAGCCATCGTATGTCTTGTTCTTAACAAATGTGGGGCAGAATAAAACGATGTAATCAAAACAACCCCTAAAGGGGCCCACCAGTTGGGAGAGAAGATACTGTGTCTTGCCAGAGTTAGTGGGGCCCACGATTAGTGCATTGAATGGCAGCTTTCTTGGGTCCATACCCAACACCTATATTAGTTGGGTTGCAAACTGGCGGGGAGGGGACCTTTGCCAGAAGTCTTTGTATTTGTGTGTGTGACAGATATCTGGTGGATGGCAGGGGAGCCGGCTTAGCAATAAAGTTGATCTTGTTTCTTGTGGCTATGGTATATTAGTACTGTACAGATTCCAGCTGTCTGTCCATGATGCTCATCTGTGCGTCTGAGAGGGTGAAGATGTGGCAGAGTGCGTTCCCCGACCCTGTACCGTTTCGTTCGATCTCTAGTTGCACGCCATCTTGTGTGTTGACGAGCCGTTGGCCGCCGCCGTGCAGGAATGTGTCAGCCATGGTCCGCAGGTCAATCCAGAGGCCAAACTTGTTGCCTGTGAGATATTTGGTCAAGTTCATGTTAGGCCTGCCGTCCGTGTGTGGGGTAAAATGCCGGGTTATCTCTCTCCACATGTCTGTACCACTGATGCCCTCATTGTAAAGCCTGTTTGGAACACCGTTGACTGTGACCTTCACTTTGGTGATGTCGGGATTGAAATAGTTCTCAGAGTCCCGGGCACCAGCTGTGTAGGGGTTGATGAACAGCAAGAGGATTCCCTTGAGAGACCGGCGCTGTGGGTTAACCCGAAGATTCAACCGAGTGTCACCACTTTTTGAGAAGGGATGCACCCGATCTCGCATTACCAGGTCATAAGCGAACCCCTTGCCACTGGTGTAAGTGCTTGTTGCTTCGTCTGCCAGCTCCTTACTTCTGATCGTCTCATACTCCAGCTGGATGTTTTCCAACTTGTACACGAGCTTGCTTGCGTCTGAGCCTCGGACAACTTGGTTTGCGGGGGCGAGGGTTAGTTCGAAGACCAGATCGTTATACAGTGCTTGAGGATATATAACACCGTGGTCAGTTAAGATTTGGTGATCCAGCTTGATGTGATACTTATTCTTGTATATTGTCTCAAGCTTGTTCTCTGCATCCACGCCTGAGCTCTTTTTGTCGCCAGCACCAGAGCGGATCTTGCACAAATCCACACTCTGGATGCCCTCCATAAGCATGTTGTCCCGCTCATCGATTGATCTGAAGAGATCTTCGAAGATCTTGTAGATGTCGTACCCAACCGTGTCCTGGACAGTGGTGGCTGCAAACTTTACAACGAGCCTGTCCACCAGGGCCCGAGAAACATTTTGCACGAGATAGTTGTTTGCATGACCGCCGGCTAGGCTGATGTTGAACACCAGGGAAAGTGAGCCGGACACAATAACATCGTCAGTACCTAGCTTGGGCACAGAGACATAAAGTGTCTCGCCGGGGTTGGCCTCAGAGGGGTTGAATGTGATGCGCTTGACGGTTCGCTCTGCTTTCATGGCGCCCAGTGTCTTTTCACTGTGTGATGGGAGTTGGTTCGGCTGCACAGCCATTGGTATATATTTGTGTTTTTAAAATTATATTTATATACCCACGATGGCTGAAGGCGGATATGATATACCTAGTGATATGCCCGATAATCCTTGGGTTGACCATGGAATTGACCACGATGATGACGACGACGAACAAGAAGTTGACACAACAACACCTTTTCAACCAGGTGGTACATCCACTCCATACCATGGCGGTGAGCAGCACGAAATGCATACAATGCCTCACGAACAAAGTGGGTTAGTTCCTGACATCCCCAATCTTAGTGACTTCACACATGAAGAAGACAAACAAAAAATGGTTGATAAAGCTAAGGCCTGGATAAGAAGGCGCTTTCCAAAAGTAGCCTACGACAAATTACCCCCAATTTCTTTCGGTAAAAAACCAGGAAATGAAGGCAGAATGGTTTCCTTTGGGCCAAAGGGTGGCGAGACTCCCATTTTCAAACAGGATGGGTCTGGCCTTCTTAAATCGTTCACAGACAAGTTCAAAACATCCCTTGGCCCAAGCGCTGAAGAGCTTGTCTCTGAAGAAAATGCATCAATAAGGGAAGAAAGTCAAAGATTGAAGGAGACAGAAAAACAACTGAAGGAGGATGAAAGGGCTGCTGTGGAAAAACAACAAGCAGCAAATGAGGTGCAAAACCTCAGAAACAGAATTGAGCAAACTCAAGCGAGGAGGGAGGCTCTGGAGCAGGAACACGGTTCAATCGTTGAAAATCAAGCCGAGATAGACCGCCTAAAACTGCTGGAAAAGAATCTTCAACGAGATCCTGAAAACCAGAAAAAAGAATTAGGGGCCCTGCAAAAAATACAAAAACGAACAGACAAAGAACGCGCCCAAGTACAGGCAAAGGTTGACAAAGCCAGAACACGCCTTTCTGCTATGGTGAAGGAAAGAAATGAAGTTGAAGCAGGGCTAAACTCAACTCTCCCCCTTGATGAGTTAAACGAAAGAGAAGCCGAGCTTGAACGACAGAACGCTGAAGACAAGCGCGTCATAGAGGACGAGAACACGTCTCCCTCTGAAAGAGAAGCCGCGGAAGCCCGAGTTGCTGAACGGGAAGAAGAGCTGGCAAGGCTCCGACCACAGGTTGAGGTGCGTGAACAAGCCCTGTCTTTGAGAGAGCGGGTCAGAGAAATCTTCAAGAAATACGGATGGACCCTGCAAGCGATTGTTCTGGCAGCTGGCATCACCATCAGCGCTGTTGTACTCGCCACCTTGAACGACCTGGCAAAGGCCACACGAGCTATTGGAAATGGGCTTAAAGGGCTTGCCAAAAAGGCAGCCAGCGCCTTGCCTGGCCTCATTGGCTCAATTGTGAGCTTCATCTTCAAAACGGCTGGGTCGGTCATCTCCTTTCTGGGTGAACACGCATGGCTGCTCATCCTTGCCGTGGTGGCCTTCCTTGTTGAAAGGATCACCAAGCGTTCGAAGTCTTGAACACTTATCTCAACCAAACGAAAAGGCCTGCCAAAGCAACCGCGCCAACAGCAACGACTGCCTTGGAGACGTGATGCGGGTCGGGCTGTGGTTCGGGTGCGGGGGTTGGTGCTGGTTGTGGTGTGGGTGTGGGGGTTGGGGCTGGTTGTGGTGTGGTCCTTGGTTTGGGCGCAATGCCCTGTGCCTGTGTGGCCTGTTTATGTATCGGGTTTGATGGGTGGCTGTTTGGTGGATTAATCTTTGTCGGGCCACCGTCCATGTGGCGAAGGGAGGCTTTTTTTGTGCCCAGATTAACACCACTGTTCACGCCCAGCTTCATCCCTTGCGTTGCCTCCTGCAGATTGTTGTTATACCCTATCACGCTCTCTGTGTTGATAATCATGCGCGAGGGCATGAGCCAGCTTCCGGGTGCTGTCGCAAAGTCCAGACGCACTTTCGTTGCTTGGATGGCAAGCTGGTAACGCTGCACGCTTGTTGCGATGTCGTTCAGGATTATGGCCTCCTCTAGATGGACCAAGAAGACTCTCTGCGTTTCGAACGCCCGGCCTCCTCTTCCAATGATGCTGCTGCGGGTTTTGGCTTGTGAACCAAGAATGCAGTACACAAAGGCCTCGATTGATTGGTTCATACGCGCGAGCCCTGGTTGTGTTAGCCCTTGTGCATAATTTGGCACAAAATGCTCGAACTGGGTGTCCGCCCCTTGATCATTGCGGACGAAAGTTATTCCATTGGCTTTATAATTGGAGTCTTTTCTGTCAGTGACGCGCTCATCATCGAACAGAGCCAGATCAGAGTCTGGATAAGTGTAATCGGTAGATGTGGGGCCATCTCCATAAACCCAAATGTAGACATTCCCTAGACCGTGGTTCTTGCCGTGTGTGAACCGGAAGTCAGAACTGGGGTCGATACCGAACTCGATGCAAAGCTTCTTGTACGTGTCGATGTTGTACTTGTTGTCTTTCTGGTTGAATGGGGGATCGTCTGGCAAAGCACTCACGCTTTGTTCCCCGCCCATCTGGTAGAGTATTCGCCTTGTTGTGAAATAAACGTGAAACCGGTAAAACGACCGGAGCTGGGGGGTTAGGGATAGACTGGAGTTCTTATCGAAGAGAATGTCACGCGAGATCCCACAGCCGGTTGTTGCACACCACAGGGCGAAAGAGAGTTGTTGTGGCCAAAAGCTCATATGGGGACCACCCATCCACTTTCGGCCGTATTTTGCGGTTGAGAAGGATATCTGTGTGTCCCTGAATATGTTTCTGTATTTCGTTGTGAAATAATCAGTTGGCGTGACGTAAATCTTTTGCTCTTTGTCATTTAAGATTGCGCCAATTATCATGTCTTTGTCAAATGCGGTGTCGAAAGCAACAGCTGGGATTGACTTTTCTGGTTGCCCCAGCGATAACTGATAAGGGAAACCCCCGTCATAATGAAGGCCAAGAGCGTCTCTTTCAGCGCCAGTCCAATCTTTGCGGGCTATTTCTGTGATAAGTGCCAATGAGCCTTGGCCCTCTTTGTAAAGCACTTCTCCTGTGGCTGTTTTGTGGTCGTCACCATACTCTACTTGCACTTCAAAGTGAGACATATCGGCGCGAGGGAAACGCCTTTTGAAGTCTGAGATCGCCTTGGCCTTGGCCGCGGCGTAGAGCTTGACAGCCTCCGGCGATCTCAACCAAGCAATTTCAGGATCAGGGGGTGGTGGCGTTGGCGCAACATGGGTATAGGCGTTTGGAGGCGAATAAAAAGGAGGTGGGGGCCCGTAATTGTGGCCGCCGATGGAGATGCCAAGATTTGAATTAGGATTAAATCCACCAGGCCGTCTGCCAAACATGATTGTATATAATTATAATTATAAAATGTTTTCCTGTGTATATTTATGTTTTTCCAATAAACTTACATATACACACCATGGTTGTGCTTACAGTTACCACAACTTCGAACCCCTACACTCTGTACTTTGATCACGTGATCCAGAATGCACACTTCATCCGCCTCCTGTCTGCCTCGTTTTACAATTCGTGGCATAACTTGGCAGAAAAAGTGAAAATAGCCGCAGTCGTTTCTGGTGATAACCCCAAAGACTACCACCATTGACATTGGCCCTGGGTTTGTTACTCCTAATAGCCTTGCAGACATGATAAATGATAAATTTAAAGAAAAGGGTATTGCTCTGCAGGCAAAACCATATGAACTTGGCGTTCTTTCTATTTTAAACCCCGGACAAAAATACATAATATGGGTTTCCCCAAATATCTCAAGATTGTTTCATATAGACATAAAAACATATCCTAATTTTACCATAAAAGGTTTCAAACTTCCGGGCACGTACTTTGTCTACTGCGATCTGCTTGACAAAGGACAGAACCTTCTCAATGGTAAACCTTCAAGCTTATTGGCTCGTTTTGATGTAACCGGAAAACCTTTTGAGAAGATAAGTTACCAAGGGCCCCAACATGGCGTCTGGCATATTGTCGATTGCCTTGATAAACATGTAAATGACATCACACTGTCGATAAGAGATGAAAAGGGCAACCTCGTTGACTTCAAAGGAATGCCCTGGGAATTTGAAATTGAAATAAAATAAACTTATATATACTCGCATCTGTCATGGTTGTGTTGACATTTGTCACGACTTCGAACCCTCACACGATCTATTTCGACCACCCACTGCCGAAACCGAGTTATATCCGGCTCCTGTCTGCCTCACTCACCAACTCGTGGTACAACTTGAAAGAAAGAGCAAAGATCTCAGCACCTCGCGGTGGTGGAGGGGTTACTGAAGTATTCGTAATGCCGGGGTTTTACACAGTGGATAACATTGTGAAAGATTTCCTTGAGATAAAAACGAATAGACCACTTATTAATCTAACAGTTGATACAATCACAGCAGAAGGAATAATGTTAATTAAAAGTCCCAATAATGTAACGTTTAGTAAAAATCTGATAGATTTTCTTGGTATAAGTGGTACCCCGTTTTGGAGTGCAACTGTCAAAGGGTTTACATCTCCAAGCACTTACTTTGTCCACTGCGACCTGGTTGACAAAGAACAGAACTTGCTCAATGGCAAACCTTCGAGTGTGTTGGCGCGCTTCGACATTCGTGGGAAATCATTTGAAAAGGTTCATTACCAACCAACACCACAGCATGTCTTGCGTGACGTATCGTCTAGTGATTATGTCTCCAGCATAACACTGTCAGTGAGGGATAAAGATGACAACCTCTTTAACTTCAATGCCGCGCCTTTGGAATTTGAAGTTGAGATAAATTAAAAAATTATATATATACCCCATGCCATGAGTTCTGCCAATGTGCTGCCATCGGCCCCCGAATACAGCGAGACACAACAGCTATACCCCATGCGTGAGATCACTCAAATCAATGCAGAAGACTTCCGGCTCAAAAAGATCTCTGACTTGCTTAAAGAGCTGTCTGACGAAGCCGAGCATTACCGTCAGGTCGCAAAGAAATACAAACGAACCCAATCATTGGTTCATTACTCGGCGGTTGGCCTGGGGTCGCTTTCTGTTGGGCTGTCATCAGGGGCCCTAGCCACTGCATTGACTGGGTTCGGAATTATTGCAAGTCCAGCACTTGCGGGCATCGCGACCCTCTGTGGACTGTCCTCTGTTGGCTTTACAGCTGCTAACAAGCGATTGGAGCGAAAAGTGACCAAACACGAGAAAATCTACACACTGGCCCTGGCTAAACGCAACTCTGTCTATGAACTGGTCTCAAAGGCTCTGGAAGACAAGAGGATCAGTGATGCAGAATTCACCATAATTACTCGTGAGGTGGAAAAATATCACGAACTCAAAGCTGCAATCAGGGATGGTGTTAAGGCTAAAAAAAACGTTGGCACTCAAACACAAGCGCCAGACCTCGAGAAACTCAAAAACGAACTTCGCAAGGAAGTCAAACAAGAGTTTCAAAAAAAGATAAGTCTTCTCACCGCAGCCTCCAAATCCGATTTGAGAGATTAAATTCAGGTTTTAATCTCTACATTTCTAAGGATAAATCATTTGCGCCCAATTGAATACATAACCCGGCTGTACAACCATGGAGAAGTTCGCTAAACAACTGGCTAATGTTCGGGCCTTGGACACTAAAGGCGAATACAAAACCAAACTCGATGAGCTTGATAAAGAATACAAATTTATCCTCCTGCGCTCACTCGAAAGCTACACCAAGGAAATACGGCGTTCGAACCTGTCAGAACGCCTTCATATCATCAAGGAGTATCTTTCTCCCGAGGCACAATGCCCCCAACACTCACCTTTCACCCTTGTGAATGAAAGGACAAAATTTTGCCAAAACTGCAAAGGCAAATTAAACCTCAGGATGTTTTCATCAGAACTTTGCTGTGAGGACTGTGGCCTCTTAGAACCCTTGGCTGGTGTGACCTTCGATTACAACGGGCTCTATGGTGGTGATTACGCAATTACCAAAAAAAGAATGACCACCAAACACTACAACTTCAAAAGCTATCTCAACAAACATCTGAAAATTTGTGAACGCCACGTCTGCTTGTCCAATGATGAAATACAACATGCAAATGATTCTTTCAAATTCATCGAAGAATATCTACCGAAAAGAATCTCCATGCCCTTTGTGGCCCACCAAATCTTGGTTGCGATAAAAGGGCCACATCGGCTTGTCAATTACTTCTGGCTGCAAGTTCCAGAAAAATCAATGTGGAAGCACGAACAAAGCTGGAGGATCATGCTTGAAAAGATGGATCACGTTTAGAAAAACCTGCCATAACAACTTTCATGAACACTTGGGCCGTCATAGTCTTCCTCGTCATAGTCTTCCTCGTCATCACTGCCGATGTCTGCAAACATCAATGCCCGCTGTAAAGCTCTATAAGGTGACAGGCCAGGACAGATGGCTCTGTGCATACCCATGTCCACTTCTGGCGAGAAGTGTTCTTGACATTCCTCACATGTTTGTGAAGTGAATAAACGGAAATAGCAAAGGTTTTCCCAGTGAAAATGATTTTTTATTGAATGGCATACAGATTTCATCCTGCGTTGATGAAGGGCCCTGGCAGCCAATTCACGCTGGACTTCTCTTTCAGACAATTCAAGGATGTAATCCTGGATCATGTCTGGTAAGTGGTCCCAATGAGATTCACCAAAAGCCAGTTGCTCCATTGGCTCAGTTGGTATATAGCCTGGGAGGGTATTTCTCCAATTGGTTAAACTTTGAGAGTAAGAAGGCTTCCGCAACTGCACTGTCATCACCAAAATTATTTGGAACAGTTTTCACATGGGCGGTTTGTTTGATGCTTTTCTCTTCAGAGTGTTCTGTTATCTTTTTTCGAAGGCTTGCCAAGCTGTTATGAAAACGCTCGACTGACGTTTGAATGTTGCTCAAAAAGTTTGGTTGCTTTGTCGCCCAAATCTCAGTTATATCCAGAAGCTTCCAGGCGAACACAGCCACTGGTTTAGGGCCTTCTGAACCCGCTGAAAACACTTCTTGCATATGGGTGTAACGCAAAAACTCCTCATCTTCATCCTGTTTTCTAAACGACATCCTTACAACCCCATAACAACACCATATGTCCTTCTCAGCAATGGAAGACATAATTCTCTCAAATAATTGTTTTGATTTGAGGGAACCGACATCGATGATTGCCTTTTGATTTCTTGTTATCGTCCGTTTGCTAAATAAATAACAAACTCCCCACGCAAGTGTTGTGTCGCCCTTCGTTTTGAACTTGTTTCCTCCGTTTAGAAACTGGTTGTGTGCAAGACTTGGTTCAAGCTGGTTTAAAGAGCACAATCTGAAATAGCCGTCAACAAACAAGCCTTTGGAGACCATGTCGCCACTCAAAGCAAGACCTGTTTGTATCTGATCGCTATAATAGCCAGGAATTCTGTTCATGGCTATTTTCCGTTTGAACGGACATTTAAACTCCAACAAGCTTAAGCCGTTATCTTTGTCTAGAAAATATCCGTCTGGGCTGCAAGTGACCTTTCGATAAAGCGGATGCTCTCTTGCAAGATTAAGAGAGATGCTGTGACCAAAAACGGAAACAGAATGTTTTTTCTCAAAATACTTGCGAATAAGCGATTCGAACAGATTGCCCCAGGTACAAGCCGCATTGTTGAGCATATTTGTTGGCTGTATTTTCTTCATGAGCAAGCTGCGCCGTGATTCAAACGGCGACGATCCTGTCAAGGCAGAGATCTCTGATGCCCCGATGGAGTTTTGTCTGGCTCTCACCCAGTCGGCGCTCTTTTGTTTCAGACCAGTGTTCCTCGATTTGAGAAAGTTCATGAAAGCTTGTGTTGTCGCCATCATTGGTATACGAAGGGTGAATGTTTTTTCAATTGGTGATAACCGCTCAACTCAGTTTGAAAAGCTGCGAGTGATGACTTGCCTTCGATGAAATCAGAAACAAAGCTCAAATCTAGGATCCTGGGTAAGGGGTTGAGAGCCTCCAGGTTTTTGTTTTTAAATGGTTCTTGTTCTTGCTCGTCAAGCCAGGCATTCAATTCATGCTGGCTGACATATGACTCGGCAAAAACATCTCGAACAACCTCTCGCTGAAAAAAAACTCGAGGGTTTCTTTTCGCGTAAGGGCAACCATTCCTTAAGTGTTTGTTAACCGTTTGTATAGATAATCTTCGATTGCAGTCGGAACAAAGCACTTTCGGACGTTTTTCTGTTTTCAGATTCTTGCAAGCGTATTTTTGATGCCCAACAAGAGAATGACCTTGGGTGAAGTTTAAACCACAATGTCTGCAAGGGTTGTATTCGAACGTCCCTTTGTTCTTTGCATATAAGTCATCACCTTCTTTCAACTCAATCCCACGCATTTTCAAAAACGCAACGGCAGTCATTGGTTCGTTGACGAGGGGCATTGTCACGTTATATGGAGGGTTTTGGCTTTCTTCAATTAGTGATGCCTCGCTTGCCGTTGCGGGTGGGCTCGGGGAAAAACGCATTTGACTCCATCTTACGGGTGTTTGAGGCCGAGGATCCCGAGTAGTGAGTGGGGAGCTCTTCTCAAATGCGGTTTTTTGAGCCGATTTCCAATTTGTTGCACCGATAATCAATTTTTTCGAGCGAAGTGAGGAAAAATTGATTATCGGTGCAACAAATTGGAAATCGGCTAAAAAAACCGCATTTGAGAAGCTCCCCACTCACTACTCCCCGGGGTATTTTGTTGCACTCGCTGGCCGGGAACATAATCATTTGTTTTCGCCGATTTCCTGGGCAACTCAAATGTCCCTTTTAGCGGAAATTGTAGTCATTTCTTTCCTTCCAAACTTTATTCCTCTTTTTGTATTGACTGTAATGTCTGTTATTTACGCGCAAATCTGCAAAATTTCGCTAAGGCATCGCAGGCAGATTTCTTTCGCCAACAGGGCGAACTTTCCGCACATAAATCGAGATGCAATGGTCAGAAGAGCGATGAATCTGTCAATAGCTTGTTTCTTGCTCTGTGTTTTTGTCGTCTGTTGGATTCCTTTCTATCGACTTTCAGTATCATTTTAAAAACGAGATATGATTCTGAGGTGGCTTGGCTCAAATGGACCCGGGGACAGTCAGTATATCCATTTTTAAACGTGGTGACTTTCTCAAACGCCGTCTTACACACCTCCATATATTGCTACAGTAACATACACTTTAAAACTGTTTTGAGCATTTTTTTTTAACTTCGAAGGTGGATCCTCTCTATCGACGCGTTCCAGTCCCGACTATCAAGACACCTTCAGGTCTATTTATTTTGAACAGTTAAGTCTGCTCAGTTGGTTTAACCATTTCACTCCTAAAAGTACCAAAAATAAAAATTCAAGAAAAATCTCAAAGTTAATTTTGAAAAATATTGAAAAATAACTTGTACCATGCAAAAGTACTGCCAAAGAGGTTTCATTTGAATGGTCACACCATAGGATTTCATCCACAGACTCAAAAGTTAGAACAAATTGTATCATGCAAAAGTACTGCCAAAGAGATTTCATTTGAATGGTCACACCATAGGATTTCGTCTACGGACTCAAAAGTTAGAACAAATGGTACCATGCAAAAGTACTGCCAAAGAGGTTTCATATGAATGGTCACACCATAGGATTTCGTCCACAGACTCAAAAGTTAAAACAAATGGTACCATGCAAAAGTACTGCTGAAGAGGTTTCATTTCAATGGTCACACCATAAACTTAAAAGTTAGAACTACACTGCAGTCTCCATTAGTGACTCTGGGAGTAAGAGGTTTAATGCTGTGTTCACACCAGCAGCGAAATATGTTTAGAGTAAACACGTTTCTACGAAACACGTTTCCCGTAAACATGTTCGCAATTTCATTGTTCACATTAGTTGTTAATTTTAAAACACGATAACTGTTTCGAGACGAGTTATGCTAGTTTATGTAGCAAGCATAAGCTCTCATGAAATCTTTATATTTACACACGAACGTTGTCACCAGTACACCATCTCTGCCACCCTATTGAAGAGAGATTTTTCCCATATCCCGCGGAACGACGCGATCCGTGATCTCGTTCGCGGCATAATCTCTCCTTGCGTTGACCCTGACTTGAAGCATAAGGAAGAATTACAGCGTACAAGTTTTTAAGACAATGCAAGGCGTTCATGGATGGATAGGACCGATGATATTGTGTTCGCCGCTTATTGCTGTGGGATCTTTGTTCCGGCAATTACGTTTTGTATAACTTGCCATTTCAGTTAGCGATCGTGGTTTCAAGCGTTGGCTACTGAATGTTGTGAATATAGTGTAGTCTTACTTTTTAGACGTAATTTTAGGCTTATATTTCTCCGTAAAGAGAAAGGTCATGGGGGTTCATGGAACTCAGTACGTAAATTGCACCGGCATCCTGATCCACTTCGGGGGGGGGGGGGGGGGGGGGGGGGGGGGGGGGGGGGGGGGTACTCAACAAAGTTTTGTACGGGGATGCTCCGCCCCGAGGTCCAAACCCTTACCTTTTCATATACCGTTTTTGACAGAAAAGGTGCCCCTTTCATATACCTTTCATTGAAAATGGTACCCCTTTCATATACCTTTCGTTGAAAATGGTACCCCTTTGCGTGCGTCTGTTTGATATATTTTGAAAGGCCCTTTTTATAATACTTCAATTGCAGTTTTCCCTACCTTTTTTATGCTTCAACTCGTGTTTTCGCTGCCATTTCCTATTCTTAGTGAAATCCCTACCCTTTTACATACTTCAACTCGTGAAATCCCGACCCTTTCATATACCTCCAGCGTCAAAAAGGTACCCCTTTCGGGCGGAGCATCCCCGTATAGCCCATTATAGGGAATACCCCCCCCCCCCCCCCCCCGGGGATCCACTGCGTATGTGTACATATCCTCACTACTTCAAGCGGTGAAAACAGATCACGAAATCTGTAAACCTTTCGTATTGAAGATGTAGTATAAACGACTTTGGCTGATTAAAAACAACAGAAACAACGTGGCAACAACAACAACGATTAGGCTTTATCATAAAAGTGCTCTTGGGGGATTTTCATTTCAACCGGGGTACCCAATTAATCAAGGGAACAAGTATCGTGCGTCACTTGTCAAGTAACAAAAATGCTGCCAAAAAAATATCATTGTAACTTTTTTTCAGATAATTTCTTTTCAAAACGTAAGACACTAGGATATGCACTGTCATAGCCAAGAGAAAATAATCTAAGAGATCCCCAATACATGGGCCTCTTCCATTGAAAATTCTTTAATAGTTCGGTGTCATACTGCGTGGGGTGACGTGGTTATTCCGACACCAAATTGGTCAGTTTGAATTACGTCGTACGGGGATGCTCCGCCCCGAGGTCCAAACCCTTACCCTTTCATATACCGTTTTTGACAGAAAAGGTACCCTTTTCATATACCTTTCATTGAAAATGGTACCCCTTTCATATACCTTTCGTTGAAAATGGTACCCCTTTCATATAGCCTTTGCGTGCGTCTGTTTGATATATTTTCAAAGGCCCTTTTTATAATACTTCAATCCACCGTAGGAAAAAAGATGGCGGCTGTTCATTTTACCACAATTCCTTGCGGACCTAACACAGCACATAAGGCACAAACAAGCCAAATTTTTACAATGTTTGTTCCATTGCTAAGGACAATGTGTAGATTAGGTTTGAAGATTTTACAACTTTTCTTTACATTTTTATGAACGTTGTTGAGGTTTTTGTGCGCTAAGTATTATGGGGATTGCAGTTTTCCCTACCTTTTTTATGCTTCAACTCGTGTTTTCGCTACCATTTCTTATTCTTCGTGAAATCCCTACCCTTTCACATACTTCAACTCGTGAAATCCCGACCCTTTCATATACCTCCAGCCTCAAAAAGGTACCCCTTTCGGGCGGAGCATCCCCGTATAGCCAATTATAGGGAGTACCCCCCTCCCCCCGGGGTTTATTGGTTTTCACAGCCTCTCGCATTCCACACGATTTCCTTTCGCTTTACATGCGAAATACCTCCAGCAATGACGAGAGCTATATGATATATGATATGTGGTCTCTGTGGAGAGACCGTGCGGTCATGGGAACGACGGATGCAAATAACCTTCACAGCATTGGCGCAAGCTAATATTAGATCATGGGGCACGGGGTTCTCTTCTTATCGATCATTTTCTCTTGTCATAGTGCAACATTATTGTTGATATAACAAGAAGAATTCCCTTCTATCTTTTAGATTTATCGTAACGCCAGGTCCTGACTATATAGTTCACTTGAGCGCGCGCTTCTTTGTATCGCATCGTATTTTTTTCCTATGAAACAGGGAATTCAAAATGAAAATCGTAAAGACTTGGCTAAAATAGGATTTGTTGCGGATGCGCCAAAGCTTGCTTCCCGGATGCAAGGAAATGTTATTGAATCAACCCGGCGTGGCCAATCGAAAAAATCGGTACCGGTAAAAATCGATAGAAATCAAGTGATTTTTATCGATTGGTAACATAAATCGGTAGAAATCGATAAAACAATTTGGTGTGTCAAATCGATATTATCGATTTTGTTTGATTTTATCGATTTCTAACGGAAAATGTTCTTTGTCTGTTTTTGGTATAAACATAACTGGTACACAATGAACAAAATGTACTTATTCAATTAAACATGTTTACTTCACCATTTGTAACGTGAAGGAGTTGCTTTTCATGTTCACAAGAAATACGAAACGATAAACAAAACAAGGCAAACGATAATTGCAGAAAAAATGTTACATTGCCAGCAACATAGAAATAACAAAACAGCAACTACATTATTCACAGGTAAATATGATGGGAAATATTTTTCTAGGTCTCCTAATGAAAGGTATATATGAATATAACAATTACTGTACTTAGTGAAATTGTGGTAAGATTCGGTCAGCTCCTTTTATTTTCCTTGGCCTTGGTAACATAGATCTACCACCATGATGGCTACAATTTGGCACCGAATAGATTAACAAGAACAATAACTATAATATAACAACAATAATAAAACTAACAATTAACTGTTTACATTAGCTTTAGATGGATACGTGCTCAGCTGAAGCGAATTGCGTTATATCTTCGAGACGAACACAGGCAAGTTTGAAACAAATAGCTAAAAACAGTTCTAGTAGTGCTTGGTAAATCAACAGAAAAGCGACCATGAGAAGTTCAGAAAGTGTAAAATACAGTCCAAATACATCAATAATAACACTGCTGGGACATTGAGGTCGGACGTCGCAGTCAACCGGCGTGGAAAAAGCCAGTCAAAGTGAAGCTGGGGAGTAAAACATTTGTTGCGTTGAATAAAAAAAAGATATTTATTTATATATTATAATCCGCAAAGCTGTTGGCATGAAAGCGGATATATAAGAAAAAAAATAATAATAAAATAAAAATAAATAAATAAATAAAAAAATATATATATTCACTTGTTGTCTCTTGGTTTTAATAAATAAGGCGATTATAATCGATTTTAAAGGCCAAAAATTCACTCGTTAAAAATCGATAACAATCGGTGAAAATCAAGAAAAATCGATAAAACAAATGAGTGTGTCATCGATTTTTACCGATTGATCGATACAATCGATATCAATCAAATCAAATTTACCGATTTATACCGATTTATCGATTGATAAATCGGTACCGATTTTTATCGATTGGCTACGCCGGGAATCAAGTCAAAAACGTTCTTGCCTCCCGGGCGCAAATTTGGCGCATTCGCAACAACTGTTTCTCACCCGGCTAAACTGGCAAACATTTGCATCCGCAACAATATTTCAGCAGCAAAGTTTCCTATTCAATAATCTCGTCCCAAGAGCCCGCGTTCTTTTTGGCCAGCACCAGACTGTCCCAGCGCCATGAATTCGGTCTTCATGACTGACCTGAAAGCGCGAACTCTGGGGACGAGATTGTCTCTTTCCGTTTTTTCTTGTATCATCACGCGCATGAGTATTTGCGCCCTTCACGCTGACGGGAAACACAACAAGGTATTGTCTTTCTTGGTATATCTCCGCGCCGCAGGCAAGTTGCTCAAGATTAACACTCAGTCCGATTTAATAGTGATGTGCGTCAGCCTTTCTTTAAATAACATTTCTTGCCGCAAAAGGAGAGCTTGTTTACTCCAAGTTCCGCGTACCCTGCTAGCAGAGGAAGATCGAAGGGGACTCTGCTAGCAGGGAAGTTCCGCGCATCAGGACAGATGCTTTTTATAATGCTATCTATTATTTCTTGCTTCTAGCCGAAAGGGAAACATAAAACGGAAATTCTACTTAGGTACTTAGTACTACAAAGTACTGACTTACGAGGCACTTGAATTTAGTTGTAAGTCGCATTAAACGATCAGGCTTAATTTAATTTAAGCGATTGTTGAACGATGTTGAAGACAAATATGATAATACCCCCAAAACATGACAGAGACCCCTAAAATTACCTGGTCGTAAGCTTATCAGCGTAGCAGGCCAGATGTTTTAGGCAATCAATTTATTCACTGATACTCGGCCTCGTTTCCCTAATTTCCTGCGGGTTAACTTGTTACAAGTGTTATCAGTATTTTTGTGGCGTCAAATTAGGACTATCAGATGTAAAAAAAAACAAAAAAAAAAAACAAATAGGACGCAGTGTGGAAAATATCACTGATTACAAAATTGTGTGTGCGGCGGCGGAGTACTCAGTAAAAAAGGGAACAAAATTGTACTTAACGCTTCAACTCCCAAATCATGGTCAAACATCAAAATTCAAGAAAACTCCCAAAATTCATTTTGTAAAATATTGAAAAACAAATGGTATCGTGCAAAAGTACTGTCGAAGAGGTTTCATTTGAATGGTCGCATCATAAGATTTCGTCAACAGACTCAAAAGTTAGAACTACACTACATGTCTCCATGATTCAGACACTGGAAGTGCAAGTTAAATTACAACAGAGCGACTTGAATCTATTTGATTTTATCCCGCGGGCATCAGGCCGAAGTTGTTTTTGACTGGGATATATATGTATCTGTATTTGAACGTAGTTTAGAATTTTTTTGCACAAGAATCAACTGACAGACGAAAGAAACGTGGGAAAATAGACAAAGGATTCGGAATTTTTTCAGTTTTCAATGAGGATGCACCTAATAAACCGTTATGACTCTTGTAGCTTTCCTTAAACAGGCACTGCCATTTCTATAAAGCCGATTATAATAATTATAATGAGAAGTTTCATTTGCTCGTGTGTACGACAAAATTGGCATTTTTTCTAAACAAGTTTTCTTGTTCAAACACTGGCATGCCAGCTTTTTGACTTTAACTCCCACGAGTGTCAAAAGTATAAATCCTAAATTTAATATTGTTAAATTTTGCAAAACAAACGGTACCATGCAAAAGTACTGCCAAAGAGGTTTCATTTGAATGGTCACACTATAGGATTTCGTCCACAGATTCAAAAGTTAGACTGAACTACATGTCTCCATAATTGACTCTGGGAGCGGTGAACGTGAAAGGAATAACAAGGAAGACCTGCTAGAGGGTTAAACGCTCAACAAGTATTCACTTGTCATGCAAGTTTAAGGAAAACTTGTTCAACGGCTTTAGAAATGATTGTACAAATGAACTTGTCAAGCCGAAACATTTTAATTAAGGAAAACTTGTTCCGGCACTCTCCACACATGAGCACATAAAGAAACTCGTTGTTTGTTTATACAGCTTGGAAAATGACGATGGTAAAAGGCTTTCGAGAATTTCGGCAGTGATCGCGGTGCAATGCAATTTGGGTGAAGATGGGCCTTTAACACTCCCACAGTCAATTATGGAGACATGTGTAGTTCTAACTTTTGAGTCTGTGTACAAAATCCTATGGTGTGACCATTCAAATGAAAGCTCTTTGGCAGAACTTTCACATGGAACTATTTGTTTCTCAATATTTTACAAATTTAAATTTGGTTTCAGGCACTCTTGGGAGCAATAAAGAGTCAAGGATAACACGGCTTTACGAGTATACGGCAAGTGAACTTGTGAAGCAAACTTTTTAAGGTTACAGTGTACCTTCAGATCGAAAATTTATTGAATTTTTTTTTTTTGGGCGTCAAAATAAAGTTTACAGAATGAACTTTCATCCAAAAAAAATTATCGAAAAATAGTGAAAATTGACGGCGAAATGACGGTATAACTTTTGTGGGCGGAGTTTGTTTATATAGCGATATGTTTTTCTAAGCGCTGTTTTCTCAAAGTTAATTTTTCGCTTGTAGGGGACACTTTAAAGAGCTACAACTCAAAGGGAATTCGTTCGATTTTCCTCAAATTTGGACAGAAGCTAGGCTAACATATAATCAACAAAATAGTGTCGGCGAATTTCTTATTTCCGAAAACTTTTTCGTCAAGAGCCATTTCCGTGCGATCACTCCAATTTTTTTTTTCTCCCTTTTTCGAAAATATTCTGTAACTTTTCACTGCAATTGAATATGGGAAATCGCCGACACGTTTTTTAGCGCTTCGTGTCCGAAAACCCGAGAACAAATCAAATTAGCAAAATACAATAATCGCTTTGAGTTATAGCGTTTTAAAGCTGATTCGGACGTTTGAATTTAGACGTCGTAAAAAATTCGACAATTCATTTTATTACCAAAAGGTTTCCATATTTAGGTAGCCAGCTCTATAAGCTTTAATTTGATATCTGGGTTTAGGTATATTAAGTGTAATCCTAAGACGCTAGAGCTGTTATACCGGAGACACCCCCGAAGGTACACTGTAACCTTAATTAAGAAAAACTTGGAGCAAATATAGTTTTCAAAAATAACTTGAAACCTGTTCATTGTCAGTACACACGAGCAAGCTAACTTGTCAAGGATATTAAATTAACTTTTCCACTCTTTACATATAAGCAAATGAAACATTTCTTAAGAAAACATGTCAACTTGTGAACTTCTCAAAGACTCGAATTAACGTGTCAAGGAAAACGTGTTTAGGCGTTTTTACATACGGTAAGTGTGTTAATTGTCAAGGAAACTTGTCAACACACGAGCAAGCGAGCTTGTCAAGAATAATTTTGTGCTCGGTTCACCATTTAAACACGAGCAAAAAAACTTGTTAAAGAAACTTGTCAAGGACAATTTGTTCAAACAAGAGCAAATGAGAACCTGTGAAGCTGCCAACTTGTTAAAGAAAATTAAACTTGCCGTTCACCTGGCTTTCACACACGAGCAAGTGAGTGGCAAGGTGTGACACATCATGGGTATTCTGTGACACATCATGGGTACCCTGTCAGAAGCTTTTGTAAATGATCCCCTGGCAAACTATTTTACTCATCAAAACAGTTTACCCACGGGCACTTTCATTTTTATTTTCGAGTTTTCACATAACAATTCTTCGTGTTAGGGGCATAATATATGTGGTCGGACTTGGAAGGACAGGAAAGAATTGCATGTCAAAAGTGGTGAAAATGTTACGCGGGAAGAGCATGTGTATTGTTCGAAAAGTACCCAACGCTCTCTTCGTTTGCTTTGGGTTTTTGCAAATAAATGGCTGTTGTGACATCAGGCTTCTTGGGCACGCAAGATTGAGTCAGTCACATTGCCCGGACATCGACAAAGAAATGTAGAGAAACAGGACGAGGTTTTGAGATGTGTTAAAAACGCCATAGGCAAAGAAAGATAAGGATATTGAGAGGATATTGTATAAAGTAGTAAATATTTCTTGTTTTAACGTCGCGTTAGTGGGTTATTGAGATTTGAATTTACAAAATGCTATTAAGATGACGTCAAATATTCAGGACTTATTTATTATGCAACTACTTGTTTTCACGTCCAAGTAATATTTTTTACGAATCAATTGACTATTCACAGCTTATATCAGTATTTCTTAAATTGGTCATCCTTAAGCTGTAAACTGCGTATTTTAATTTGAAGTAGAAATAATGGCAAAGTCAGGGTCCTGAATTGACGCCATCTTAGTAGCATTTTGTAAATTCAAATCTCTACAACTCACTAACGCGGAGTTAAAAACAAGGAATATTTCACTATTCAGTACAAAGGGTTGATTCTGAAAATATGTATTTAAGGGTTAATATGGGCACTTTAAAAGCTAAAAGGTTCTTTTCCATTTGCCACCTTCACAAGCGCACAGCCCAGGATTAAAGTTCTAATTGCAAACACCGCGCGTATCAAATGAGCATTGCGTGTATACATTAGATTGGAAGCCAACATGACAGAAGTTCTCTGAAACCATCCAATATCTTCACTTTCAGCTCAGTGCCTAGTGCATCTTAGGCCTCGTTCACACTTGGTGCCCGAGCACCGTGCCCGGGCACAGTGCCTGACGGACAATAATGTGTACACAGCTTTTTGTAAGTGCCCGTGCCAATAATTGGTCACGGTGCTCGGGCACGGGTACAAGGTCGATACCTTGTACTCAGGCACTGAATCGGGCAGGGGAACAAGTCTGCACACGATTCTGGCGAGTGCTCAAGAAATTTACCTACAAACTCCTGCTCCTAGCAGTTATTTTACCCTCTGCTCTACAGTTTCAAAATGGCGGAAGGTCAGAGGTGGGCACCGAATGTGAACACGCATTCAAAATTGGTACCGGTGCCCGGGCACAGTGCTCGGGCACCAAGTGTGAACGACCCCTTAGAGGGGGCGTAAGTAGGTTACGCGTGAAACGTAATCAGGAGTTTTTACTTTCTGTGAATGCATGCTTGTCGTGATACGTAAAGCCTGCACTTTTCCGTGAAAAATACTGAGAAATGTGAAGTCCTCCGGAATAAAGTAAGCAACGTTTTCTAAGGATGCCAGTTTGTGGACTTGAATTAAATCAGATAAAACTCATTGCAATTGTTGAACACAACAAGAGATAGCTTCCAAATGAAAACATGGACACCTGATTATAGTGGCGGAGAATAAGAAAAAAGCAATATGAAGTTTCAATCACAAGGCCTCGTAAGTGCATGATAATGTTATTTTCAGTAAACTGGCCGTGAACTGACTAGAATATTAATTAACGTTATTCGTTGTTTTCCAGTTTTAAGTCATGCGGCAAAGTTGAAATAAGGTCAGATTTGAAGACGTAGATACAATTGAAGTAAGCAAGGCTGATACTACGCGACAACGACATGATAGAGCCCAAACTGGAAGCCAAAAATGCAACCGTGGACAGCTGTTTCTGGTTGGGTCTCGTCAGCACTGTGTAGCAGCAAACAAAAAGAAAAAAATGACAACCAGCGCGAACGCCACTCGTTGCCGGTCCTTTGCCACTTTTAATGTAGATACAGTTAGTTAATTCCGTGTTACTGCACGAGTTTTTTATACCAGCGGTCACCTAAGTGCTGTCCGCAGTTTCAACATGCAGGATAAACAAAGTTTGTTATAAAATAGTCGCGAAAACCGTGTGCAAGACCCCCGTGTTCTGTATTTAAATATATGTATATTTTTAAAGATTCACAGGAAAGCAAAATGGGAAATCGACTAGCCTGTAAATGGGCTCATTTTTGGAGGTATATTGGGTTGAAAAGCCTAGCGCTACGGAAATACCACGAGGACAGTATTGATTTATTTCTCCACACAAGTCGGAAATGATGAATCTTTTTAATGAAAATGTGTCAAGAAAAGTCTTGTATAGCCTGTGAATACAGCCGCCTTTTATCGCTCCCGGCCGCTCCCCTCGCAGGCTGAGTCTTCTACTGCAGCTGAGCTGAGCAAACTGAACTCATAAAGGAGACTCGGTGGTTGTCCAGAAAAAAAAAACAGTGCTAAAAATTAAAATCATTCTAACTAAGAAAAATATATGTGTTGAGACAGGGTAACAAGGCACAGCCGTGTATACGTGTTTCTCTTTGAAAATACTGAAACAAAGGTAAATTCTTAACACTTATAACCTTAAAATGAATAGTTTTTCTAGAGGCTTACTCCAGCTTCTTCGATGCTCTGTTAATCACCTAGTGTATATTGCAACAACAACAAAAACACGCTTTATTAAAATGTTTTTATTTTCACACCTTTTCGCAAAACAATTCCCAGTAACTTGAAACTGTCTGGAAATCACTCTATACACACATGTTTAGTAATATTTACAGCATGTGACTAGTTTTAAAACCTCTTTTATATTACAAAACGCTTTTGATATATATTCCTTTTCTCGAGTCGTACACTGTACAAAGAAGTGAACACGATTTCGCCGCATAAACTCGCAGCTGAATCGGAAAAAAAGTCTTTAATATGATTTGCAAGATCGACTGTTTTCCATAATGCCTGTCAATCCTGCAAAATCAATCAAAAACACGACGAAAGCAAAATCGTGTCCTGAACGCATTTTGCATATGCATGTCATCTCTTTCAATTTTTCTTTCTCAGCGAGCTTCAGAAGTCCTTGAGGCGGCGTACAAAAACAGTTTTCATCGATTGGTCTGTTAATCCTTGAAGGCCATTAAGATCAGCTTTAAGTTGAAATGGATAGTTTAATTTTTTTATGTTTTGACGTTTATGGCGCTAGCGTGGGGCGGCCGTTGACTGGTTAATAGTGTTTTGTATCGCTTTCATTTGATGCATGGTCAGTAAAATTTAGTTCCTTGCTGAGAAACTCTTTTTCTGCTCAGTTGGAGATAATGCGTGCTTCTTTTCAAGATACATCTTTGATCGGATTAAATTTCATAATCTTTGCCAAACCGTAATGGCTAAATAAACTTCTAAATTTCTCTCTTTCAACGCTATGATCAATAACGCACTGTTGACAAAACAAATGTGGGAAAAGCATGTTTTGGGAAAATTATTTTCAAGATATGTACTTCTGTTGGTCAGTTCAGTGTTCATCTTGTACAATGATGTTTTAGCAAAAAGGTTGAAAAACTATCTCGAATAAAGGAAAAAAAAAACATTCTTTTTTCCGATCTATCTATATGAGAGATCATGAGAGGGTCAAACCTCTGTCAATCCAATAAAGAAATGAATATTCGATTTCACCAAGTCAGGAAGTATTGCCGGCAAAGTGAATTCGACCGCGCTAAGAGCATTTGCTGGTTGTTATGGAAATAACTAGCTCCTTTCTCACAGTATACAAAACTGAAAAACACGTGTGGGCATGAATTTTTAAAAAATGCGCTGGGTATTCGCTTTCTCGTTCTAATCCTTACCGAAACAACTTCCGTTAGGCTGTGATTTTGTCATGGCCTCGAGCTTGGGAAGTCGTGGGCCGGACCAGACGTGCAAACTCGTCCTTCCCTGAAGCGATTTTGCCTTGTCGCTTTTCATTTTTCCACTGTGTTAAACTGTAAACAAATACAGCTTTTGTCATCCTCGCACCTGCCCACTGTCGTCACTGTAAAACTAAATCAGGTACATTTCTTCCATATTTCTACGGAGAAATATCTCCTTAAGTTGTTCAGTGACATTGATTAAAGCTGGCTCGTTCTCCAAACATACTCCGACTCGGCGACCCAAGCGCTTTCCCTTCAAGAACAACACTGTTGTCGCACTAGGTTTTCTTTCCACAGTTTCTTTATCCTGATTTTCAGGATCTGGTCGTCGTTTCTTTTTAGAAGCGTTTTTTTCAGTACCCGAGTCTGAAATAACTTTATTATGATCTGTGTTTGAATTCTCGCTCTTATCTTCAAGTTTTCGCGCATCATTGAGTTTTTGTTTATCGCTTGATTTACCAACATCATCCGTCGATTTAAAGTCCGCAGTTAACTTTGTTTCATCTTGTTTGCGTTTATCCTGATTCGCAACTCTGGTTTTATTAGCAGACGGTTTTTTAATTTTTTGGATCGGAGGAAGTACCGTGTAGGACTGTGGAAACTGATGTACTATAGGTGCAAATTCGAGCGTTACTGATTCCTTGCTCTTTTCTTTCTCGATTGTCCCGGCGTTAAACGCGCATCGCTGTCCTGTAACATTCGATAAGTTATGGCCAACATGCGGACTTCTATATCGACCGGGGAATGGGTCTTTAGGGACGTGAATCACTGGTCGAGGTTTAACCGTCGATTGATGGTTCGGCATGGCCGCCGTGGATCTTCCGTAGTCGCGCGGCCATGTCTGATTGTTTCGGTTTGTTGGCTGTCGAAGGATGCTCGCGGCTGGCACGGCTCCTTGTATCGGTGGCAGCTTAAAATTTCGACTGGAGTTCAACGATTTTTCCATCATTGACCTCGTAATCCATTCGTGCTCGATCGAACGCTAACAGCACGCTGAGAGCTCGCCGCATCGAAAAACTGATTCAAGTGACATTACTCTCAACAATCGAACCAACAAATGTTTCAACGCACCGCTCACATGGTCCTGTTTATGGCGTTGCGATCAGACAACACATTTTTCAGCTTTTTTTAAAGCTGCATCCGCTACCGTCAGGAGTACTCTTTAGACTATAATTTTAATGTCTGTTCCAGTTGTGCTTTCGCTGACCTAATACAGTGTGTAAAGAACCGTTTACGCAAACGAGTTTTGCATTTCTGTCAAGTCCACACGCGCGCGCACTGGGGCCCAACGAGTCTTTGTGTGTTTTCCTCTCTGTGTTTTGTTTTTCCTTCATTGCTTTTAAAGATATTATTTCACTTAGACATATAGTATAATTATGCAAATTCTTCAACGAAAGGCTTCCTACGAGATCGACATTAAAGCCGGAATTTCTTAGGAAATGGATTACGACAGATCTTAGTTTAATAGCGTTTGTTATCCACTCAAAAATAAAATAAAATCGCCGAAAATCGACAAGCGATCTATCTAAGTATTAACGGTGTAAATTATATTTGGCGCAAAAACAAGCAGATAATACTGAGTTTGATTGGCATTTGGGTCTTCTCTATATCCTCTGTTGCCGTGATTAAATGTCATATTCTGATACCCACCGATTTATTTAAGTAATAAAAATAATGATTTTAAGCTAAAGAAAGAACCATTTCAAAGCCTTTGTAGTCTATTGCTATTTATTTATTTATTTATTTTTTTTTTTGCTCAGTGTGTTTCGCGTTTCCTTTCTTGCACGTCTTGCCTTCTGGTTTTCTATTTCATCCGAGCACCTGCAAGTTAATTGCGACTGTATTTGCAAATCGCTTAGCCAACTGCGACCAAAATAGAATTAGCAAAGCCGAGAAGCGTGGCAACGACAACAAACCACCCAAATAAATTCAAAGTTCAATATTACTAGAAGGCTGGAACAAAGACAAAGGTTCACCGGCGAGGAGTCGATCGAACAGGCAGACTTGATTGCCATTACACCATCGGCGAAACATTAGTGATTAATCTAAAATATTCCTTGCAGTCCGCAGTTTGACTTAATAACAGGTGCAAAGAGTATTTTTTTTTCGTTTTAATTTTTCGCGAAGGAGAGATAGGGTTAGGTTTATTTTAATGCCGGCAGCACTAACCCAGTAGTAAACCGCAAAAAAAAAAAAAAAAAAAAGAACGCTTCCGAGCTGTTAGTGATTTCCATTTTTTGTCGCCATGTGGTAGATAGGTATTAACGCTACTGAATTGAAACAATCTTTTTTTTAACGACAAGGTGTCGGTTGGAAACGGAACTCATAAGCATTATTCTCAAATCGCTAGATAAGATATTCCTCACGCGCCACGGCAAGTAATCTAAAAATGCTGTAGTCGAAGTAATTTGCATAAAGCTTTTCCAAAAACATTATACATTTCAAACAATGATGAAAGGGTTTCATTTTAGCGGGTGTTTCTTGGTGTTGCGGAAGCCATTGTTGGTTAGCTTTTGTGTTGTGGTGTGGGTATTGTTCAGTGTCTTTTGAATCTTTTGTTTTACGTCATTTGGTGATCACACCATCCGCAACACCAAGAAACTACCATTTTAGCGCTGTAGGCTGAGAAAAAATAACCGGATTGTTTACATCCACAAATATTTTTCCACAGGGCAAATGTGTTTTTCTCATCCTTTTTATGATAATTATAATGATAATGTGTAAAAAAAAACTTGAGACGTCGACAAGAATAACAAAAGTTGAATTAAGTTCATTAGCAATACGTTTGAATGTCGGCACTCAGCCGATAAAAGCTAGACGGAGAATTTCAATAAGTTCTAGATAATGGTTCGTCGACCAATTAACTTGAAATTTGGCTCGGGAAGATGTAGCCGGCGATTCGAGCATAATTTATTGGAAACAAAACGATAAGTTATTGCAGCTTGGCAAATATTTGATTACAAGAGAAAATGATCATTGTTGATTATAATTCGCAGTGTAGAAGTGATCTTTAGTGGTCATCTATGAATTCTACATAAAAGACTTCGAGCTGACAAGCATGCGCAGGCAGGAGCTATTTTCATCGAAACACGCACGCGCGCGTGCACGCGTACGCGGACATTCGGGAGCTATAAAAGCACGAGAGACTTTGAGGACGACGCCGCGGTCAGATCCGCGAAGGCCTGGGTCTGACGTCGTCGCTCTCCCGCCAAATTTTATTTTAAAGCACGGATGCTGTTTTGACAGGACGCCTCCATTCTCAGTTCCTGATACACTTTTGTATCTGTTCTGTTATAGCAAGTTTTAAAGAGTTTCGTCAGACCCTTCTTCTCTACTACGATGTTGATCTTACTACTGATGAGGATTTCATAATCTTGTACGAGTTGTTTTCTTCACGAAATCCAGATTTTGCTTATGATTCGTACGATCGCTTTGACTTTGACTTTCGTATAGACAGACAAATAATGAAATAGTTACACAGGTTTCCATTTTTTACCCTTCTTTTAAAATGTTAAAATGCGGTCGGTGCAATATGTCTGTTTTTCTCATTTGCAGCACTGTGAAAAATATTTCATTCTACTTACGATTTGAGGGGAGGTTTGCTCGTTGCATTTTGCTCTGTGGCCATTTCTATCTTCTAAAAAACTGTTTAAAAAGGGCAAAAACTGTTCTTAAACTCAACTAAAAATAGAATTGAGCATCGATTGAAATCGTTGAAATCGTATGAACCAAAAAGAAAAGTAACAAAAACCTACAAAGGCAATAAAATCTTATAAATCACTCACGTTTTCACTACGCCGTCAACTTCTTCAAACTCCCGTCGCCGCTGGCAAGACGACGTCATTTGTCAGGGGTATGTCATGCGCAATGGACCTAGTCTCAGTCTCAACCGCTCATTGACGGCGGCGTCGTCTTGAAAAGTCCTCGTGCTTAAGCTCCCGATTGTCTCCGCGCCGACCGCGCGACGTCGCAATTTTCCCTTTCGTAAACAAGCGATGCCATTTTAGCGACACTTAGAAAATTTTTCACCAATTTTAGAAGTTTTTTTATCAGAAAAAGAAAAATGCAATAAATTACGTAGAATCGAACCCGGAACCTCTACATGCTAGCACCTCTCCTTTACCACTAGACCACTGGGTTGATCCGGCAAACCCAAGAAAATTTTAATTATAAAAGGTGCTTTTCTTAATATATATCAATAACGGGTCACCCTAACCCTAAATCTTACCTAACGGCGAATCTAGCTTAGATCTAATAATCGCTTTACCTAAACCCAGTTTTATCTAATAATGATAGCCTACTTTCATCCCAATCCAGGCATAAACAAGAGAGAAATAGACCTATTTCATAATGGCGGCTGATTTATTTATTCTTTTATATGTATGTTAATTAGCCTCACTGGCCTCGGTAACATGTGCAAAATTCAAAAGAATTTTTACTCTGAAATGAGACCAGTGAGGCTAATTAACATACACATAAAAGAATAAATAAATCTGTCGCCATTATGAAATAGGTCTATGGCATTGACCATTACAAAAGGCCTGGTTACCAATGAATGCTAATGATGGCATATGCATCGACCATTAAAAATGGCATCGCTTATTTACGAAAGGGAAATCGGCCGCGGCGTCCGAGACTTCACACGCTCTGAGTGTACTGAAGTGAAAAAAAAAACAGCCAGTTTCTCTAACGACGACTTTCTTAAAAAAAGTGCGCTTTTAAGGCGGGGGTACACATGAATTTGAATAAAATTTGAAGAGGTTTAAAGAAGGGATAGAAGAAAGAAAATGATTTTTGGAACACCAACAGACAGTCGATACCCACGCAAGAGTATCCCAGGTTGCTAGTGGACTAACTTGGTGTCCGCCTATTAATTATTAACTACAAATTCTATTTTTAAAACTTCACTAAATCTTCAATATTTCTTATTTCTCTTAATTTTACCAACCCTTTGAGAAAAACTATTTCCTCCCAAACATACCCAAAATCACCCAAAAATTCACAAAACACCCCACAACATAGATTCACGGGATGAGCAGAGAGTTTTTGGATTGCTTGAAACGTGAACGAGATATTTCCATTAAAGCCATGTCAAGTGGCGGAAAAATGGCGTTCATGTGTACCCCCGCCATAAGAGAAGACATGTATTGTATAGTTCTAACGTTTTAGTCTGTTGAGGAAATCACTGATGGTGTGGCCATTCAAATGAAACCCGTCTTCGTGGTACCACTTGTTTTTCAATATTTTACAAAATTAAATTTTGGATTTTTCTTGAAATTTGATTTGTGCCCGAATGTTCAACAGTGTCTGTAGTACGTACGCCACGCATGCGCGCTACGCATAATGACTCTTATCGTCAACTTCCGAGAACTTGAAGAAACGATTTCCGGCAATATCGAGTCTCTGTGTGGAGTCTGACGCTTTTCGTGCTCGTTCGCGCGCGCGCGTTTTCATATTGATTCATTTTCCTTGGGATAAAACAGGAACGGCTGGAACGGCTTGATTTTTACGATAACGTGTTAATATCGTCATGAACTCTTAATTTGCCTCCAAGTATTGTAAACTATGAAATTATATTTAAATAGAAAATAATATAAGTCCAAAAGATTGCATAGCACACGACGAGTGCTCGGGAGCGATCGCGAACGACCTCTTTTTTTTTTATTTATTTATTTTTTTTTATTGAATGATACTGAACGTGTTATTAATATTACATAAATGATAGGTAAATAAACATGGTGTAAAAATACATAAAAGAAAAGGTGAGAAAGGTGACAACAAACAAAAGGAAATATATATACACATATACATATACATATAAAGGAGTTGATATTTTGACTATCCTATTTTACAGATTTATTTGCGTTTTTGATTTGTGCTTTTCTATATCGAGTTTACTTTTAAGAACGGCAAGGAAGGTTTCAAAGAAGTACTGGTCTTTCTCTCTCGAAGCGGTGTAAATGTAATGTTTCGCTATTATTAAACAGAGGTTCAAACCAAGTTGTAGGGCAAAATTTTTTGTAAAGCCATAGATGATATTTTCTTCATTAAGCTCGATGGAGTTATCATTTTTGGTATTCCACCAATGTGTAAATTTTGTCCAGAAGCTTTGGACATGTAAGCAAGATACAAATAAATGTTTTAATGTTTGTTTTTGTTCGCACAGGTGGCATTGATCTTGTTCTTTAATTTTATCTCTAAATAGAGTAGCGTTAGTTGGCAAAATATGGTGTACAATTTTATACTGAAATATGGACAGTCTGATATCTTTGGTGACGTTAAAAGGGATTTTGTAGATAGTTTTTATTGCATTGTCATCTAAATTAGCTTGATTCATTCTTCTTTCTGCAGTTGGAGGTTGAAACTTCTTGTTGATTAAAAATTCAGTCGCTATTTTACAGGAAAGTTAATTTGTTTATCGGTAATATATCGACAGTTTCTGGAATATACCATGTGCGATTTAGGGTAACACTTATTCTTTTGTTAAAACAATAGAATATTAGAGCACAAAAGAACGACAATACAATAGAATACAATACCATAGAATATATTAGAATACATAATTTTACCTAATACAATGAATGTGTACAATGTACAATAGAGCTAACACCCTAAATCGGGCATCATATGTTCTGGAACGGCCGGAGTAGGGGTTTGGTTGGTTTGTTTTAGTGTACGAATCCACTCGCGGGGGAAGGCGTTACACAATCCGAGATATTTAAGAAAGTTTGAAGATTTTAAATGAAACTTATTGCAGAATTCGTTAGGTGTAAGAAATTTGTTTTTATCGAAGATGTCTTTAACTTTAATGATTCCGGCGTTGTACCATTCTTGGTAATATACAGACAGACCTTCTATTTTTATATATTTATTATTCCATATGATTTCTTCCAGTATTTGTTTTTTGGTTTGCGGGGTGTGCTGATTCATTGTCTGCCAAATTAGAATTATATCCTTATAGAATTCAATTGGGATATTTACATTGAGATAATTTAAATCGTAGTTGCATTTAAATAAAAACGCGCCTCCTAAGTGTCGTATAAATGTTAGAGGAATGTGACTCCAGCTGACATATTCTTTGCTTTCAAATAATCTTCTTATCCAGACTACTTTAAGTGCATTATTTATTATTTCAAAGTCAGGCAAATTTAGGCCGCCTTTTGATATTGAGCCAATCATCGTGTTATGTTTAATTTTTGGATTGTTATTCCAAACAAAGTGACAAATAGCTTGTTTCACCGAGGCTATGAAGATCGCAGGAAATTTAAGTACTGATGTGTTATATATAAGTTTTGATAGAGCGAGGGATTTTAAAATAGTTATTCGGCCGTACAAACGAACGAACGACCTCTGAGTTAATCCATGGACTGCAGCGAGTGGTAGGACGTGACCAAGGCCGGTCTGGAAGTCAAAAACTATAACGGCAAAACCACAGCGACAAAGCAATGAATAGTGCTGGATCGTCTGTAGGCCTGGATCAGTAAAAATGTTAAAGTAATGCATGGTTCAATTCCTACAGTTACCATCCCCCCCCCCGGGCACACCCCCGGAGATTTGCCATTTTTTCTTCACTTGGCGTCCTATTCCCCACCCCCGGGCACAAAGAAAGAGGTAATTCCCCACTCCCGGGACACTCAACAGCAAGCTGCACTAGACTCGTATGGCTACAAAGATCAGGAAGCAGCTCTCCCATTGCTCGCTTTTATTTGGCTTTCATCGCTCCTCTCTTGCGGTTGTTTCGTGTACTGAGAATGTGTTCTTCCCATCACTTCATATCATCCACTGACAGGCAACACTCCTTCAAATACAGGCTTAACTTTGCCAAATTGTTTTCTTCCAGCCAATTACTAACAAATTGTAAGGATTTCCCAGCAAAGAAGTCCGCTTGTTGAGTCATGTCGTCCGCCATGTGCTTCGACGAAATTTTCGCCCCACAATTCCTTGCGCACCTAGATTATCCCCACCCCCTACCCCCGGGACAAGACTACTTGCAAAATTCCCTACCCCCGGGCCACAATGGCCGACTTTTTCCTAGCCTCTTCCAGGCGTTCAGTTAGTGGGGCGCGAAAGAAAAATTGGGCGCAGGAGAAAAAAACCGAGGGAAGGCTGGGGAGAGGGGGCGAAAGAACTTCTTTCGCCCCCTCTTCCCATCCTCGCCTCGGTTTTTTTCTCCTGCGCCCGATTTTTCTTTCGCGCCCCACTAACTGAACGCCTGGAAGAGGATAACTTTTTCCCGGGGGTTGCCCGGGGGGGTTATGGTAACTGTAGGAATTGAACCATGCATAATAAGCTAAAAACGGCAAACTGATCCTTACGGCAAGCCAGAAGAGATTAAGACAGAAGTGAGACAAAAAAAGAAACAGTTTAATATATTTGTCGACGTATCAATGACACATGTAAAAATTTTAAATCTAAGGACTTAATTTATTTAATTGAATATAAGCTGTATAAGCCGGAAATGTGCAAAAACGCCAACTATTTAACAACGTTTTGGGCAACATCGCCGCTCCATCCTCAACCGCATACTAATCAATCTAGACTACGAGCAGTCTCTCTTTCCCAGCTGTAGTCCGTCGAGCGAGAAACGAAAAAAATCATTGGCGAGCGGATGAGTTTCGCGCGGCCATTATCCGCTCGCCAATGTTTATTTTCGTTTCTCGCTCGACGGACTACAGCTGGGAAAGGAAGACTGCTCGTAGTCTATAGTCAACCCTACTCCCGTTTCAATACATTTTAACCAACCTGGCCACTCTATCAACGACATCCTCCTCATTCCCTTGGAATTTATTCACAACAACCGTAGCCTGCGTAGCTGGCGGTTTTGTTGACGCGCTATGCTAAATTGTTGGCGCGCACGATGTAGAGATTCGCGAGCGGCGAAGCCGCAAAAGGCCGGGAGAGGGGATTCTCCCCTCGCGGCTTTGCCGCTTGTGAATTCAGCATCGCGCGCGCCAACAACAGCAAAAAAAAAAAAAAGTCAGCTACGCAAGCTACTGAACAACCGCGACTCAGTCAGGAAGGCTCGCTCCAGGGAACGGGAAGAATGGAGACCTTGGAGACGAGGTGGGAAGTCAGGCTGTAAGGCGAAGAGCCGGAAGGAAATCCTCGCCCCCTCCGAACCCCTTTCTCTCCTTCCAGCCAGCTCCGGACGTTTTGCAAAACCAAAATGACGACCACAAACTAAACAAATTTTAAAATTCAGCACTTGCCCACCAAAACACGCCTGCACTGTAGACTAATAGGTACACTACAAGGGCTTTTTTCTTTGCACCTCTTATAGCCTTGCGTACGACCCCTGTATGGTTCTCTTCCACCACTTTTTGCTTGCTTTCTACGGATAATTAGTGGTCAGCTGCCCTCATGGGAATTACCGACTATTGTCTCCTTCATCCATGTCCAATACACTCCACTAGATTCCAGTCGTCAAATCTAAAGTCCACTGGAGTTACCCGAAATCAAGTTGTGAAATGAAACCGGAAGTCCAAACAGTTTAACTTTGGGGAAGGTAGAAAAATCGTCCAATGGAGTCCATCGGAGTCCACTGGAGATGCATCGAGTCCACTGCACTGGAGTTACCGGAAGTCTAGTCGTGAAATGAAACCGGAAGTCCAAACAATTTAATGTAATACCAGTGGACTCCAATGGAACACTTTTTCACAGTCCCCATACAACAAGAATACAATTTTTACTAAGTCTCACGCAAATAGAAAATCTTTGACTCCACTGGAGTCTATACATGACCAATGACTGGTAATACAATATAAACAGTGATAAGAAAAAACAGACCACTGCAAGGACCGATCAAACAATGTGAAAAGGCATTTTCTTGAAATGGCACTCATGGTTGGCCAAACCTGGCATGATTACCGCTCAAACTTCTAGAAAGCAAGCGCAGACAGCTGTTTCGGGCTTTTTGGAAGTGCCAAAAATCAAACTTTCTTGAAAAATTCCAAATTTCATGGTACCATGCAAGAGTACGCCACCGACTCAAAATTTAGAACTACACTTCACGCCGGTAGTTTGGCTAAAAAAATAAGCCTTCCACAGAGACAGAGAAACCTCCAGTTTAATAAACATTTATGTGTGAACGGGTCATTGTGCAATCTATTTACGACTTCATTCTTGTAGTCGTTTTTAGTTTGATACAAGCTACACCGCGCTGACGAGCTCCAACAGAGCGAAACAGCTGTCCGCGGTTGCTACCCTGCTTTATCGGTTTCTGTCGTATTGGTGTCTCGCAAAGTCTACTTTTTAACGTAGTCAGATCAGCCTTGCCGTTTTTTAGGTTATGTTTATTCATTTTTTGGCTGATTAGGTCTTTCGTAGATCCTACGTATCGTTTACAGCATTATTGTTTGCGGTCTTTTGAAGTTTTTAGTTGGAAAAGTCTAAATTCCAATTCTTTATTTACCAAGTGGAAACAGTGATTGTGCGTACCTCTGAAAAATTCCTGGCTACGCCCCTGCTTATGCATGCAATTTTACGTTAGACTAGCTAATTTCAATCCCAAGCCTCGTTCTGTGACAATGTCATCAATGCAATATTATTCTTAAAGCTGAAAAGAATACTAATAACAGAGCTAAACTGCAGAATACCCCTCCACTTATTTGCATCTCGTTGAAAAACTAGAGATTATTCATTTAATTAAAGCTCCTGGATTTCGTCGGGAAAAGTGGAAGACATCAGAGATTGGCATTTTTTAACCGAGAGGGGTTTTAGTTTCTCGTCAAGCCATTTTGTAAGTGCATAGTTGTATGTTCCTGTGGCGGATAGGATTGGTCTCATCGCTAGCCGTTCCTTATGCGTCTTCAACAGGCTATAGAGATAAGCTCCTGAGATTCGATGAGATGGGCTAATCTTGAGTCCTTCTTGCAGACTGAATCAGCGACATGTTTAGGACAAATTCTTCGAACCACTGAAGTAATATAATATGCTTTCTTTTCTCCAATAACGGATGGTAATGTTTTGGGAGTCTACCTGGCCTCTTACACTAGATCTCTCCAGGGAAACTGACTTTAATTTCGTTTGATATCGGCTTCACTTAGCAAGTCAATGTAGTCAGATTTGTCCAACCATATGACGTCATAAAAATTTAAAATGGCTGCAGGCGACAGGCGGAAACCCAAGAACCTGTAAACTTGTTAATCTTTGGAGAAATAAATAAATAAATAAACGTTTTTAAATTTTAATCGTGTTTAACCCTGGTTGTTCGTCCATTTTACATGAATCCGGTATCCTGTTCCCTCTGACATTGAAACATTGTTTCCTTGTTATTCTAATTAATTATCAGAACGAGGTTGCAAATAAACGTTAAATATTTCGACCTTATGGAGCGTTTTCACTCACGTGACCTTCAGTCCCGTGGGACTCAAATGACAAAGGCCATGGCAGCCATGTTGGTGTTCCTAACAAAAGAAGTTAATTAAAATTATTTTGTACGGGAACACCAATATGGCGGCTATGACGTCACGTGAAAACGCTCTATAGCAATAATATGCAGTGAGCTTGGGATGCCTGTGGATATCGCCGGTTGTAAATGCTGGAGGTCTGGGCCGAACAACACTGTCCAGCAGCTTTCGAAGAAGAACATTTGATGAGAAAAGGTTTGTGACTGCACGGCATAGTTTGAAGTGTTATGGCAGAAGCAACAGTAAATACGGCTGAAAGTCAAATGGAAACTCCAACTTCCTCAGAAGAGACAGATAAAACACCCACGGATGGTCAGTAGATGTCATTTTGAACGAGCATCGAGCTACTTCCCTCGAAGCATGCAGCTGTCTCTTGTTTTCAATTTCAAACCGCATTTGAGTTGACTTTAATTTGTACCCAAACACGAGCGAGTCTCGTCTTTTTTATATATATAAGTCTTAAAGAAATCGTTCTTGTTTGATTTTCAGGGCTGGCTGAGGAGGAAGTGGTCCAAACCGTAGAAGAAGTGGATTTTCATCCTGACTGTCCAGTGTGTTTACAATCTTGTTTTTATCCGGTTAAACTTCCTTGCGGTCACATCTTTTGCTTTCTATGCATAAAAGGTGTTGTTTTGCGAAGCCGAAAATGCGCTTTATGTCGCCACACTGTCGCTGTAGACTATCTTGAAAACCCAACGCTTATCAAAGTTGTAGAAAAAGACGGCAAGGAAGAGAAAGGTTCCAAAACTGACGAGAAAAAAGGCGAAGGAAGCGAGGAAAAAGAATTTTTGTGGTATTACGAAGGCCGCAACGGATGGTGGGCTTACGACGAGAAAACATCGCCAGAAGTAGAAAAAGCTTTCAAAAGTGGACAAAGATCTTGTACTCTTCTCATTGCTGGGTTCCTCTACGTTATAGATTTTGAAAATATGTTTCAAACGCGCAAGAACGAACCGGGCAGAAGGAGAAGAATCAAGCGAGATAAGAGAGACGTGGAGAGTAAAGGTGTTGCTGGCATACGCATTCCTCCTTCATCGAGGTCAACCGCTCCTACTCAAACGGTGGATTCCACTGATAAGAGAGATAACGGCGAAAATGAAGCCGAAGTTGAACATTCCACAACAGAAGTTTCTAGTGATATGTCCACTGGCACACCACAGCTGTCCTCAGGGGAGTCCTCTCAGGTGCAAAGTCAAGGAGAGACAGGGGTGGAGGAAGTAGCTACTAGGCTAGAAGGAGCACACCTGTAAACATTTATTTCAGTATCTGAGTGCTTTGCCAGTTTTGGTAAGGAAAATTCTAGCTTTTGAAGTATTGGTTTGATATACAGTCAACTTAAAAATCCTGTTTGGTATCCATAATACCAGGCAATATCACTGCTGATACATGTAGCAATCAACAAAGCCCAAAAGTTGTGAGTTTGATGACTGTTGATTGCTGATAAAAACGATTTTTGCCAGTCAATAACAAATCAATAATAATTTTTTCTGTGAGTTTGATTGTTATTGGTTGCCGATATTAATCAATAGCAATCGACAATTGATTTTGATTGATATCGATTGATTTCCGATATTTATTTATTTTGATTGACTATGCCTGGGTAATAGCGAATATACTATGAATTCTGTGATCCCCATTTCCTTCGGGCTAACACTCGGTAAGAAAAATATGAGTTGTTCTCAGAGATTGACTACAGATTTAATTATCAGATTTCCTGTTTCTATCACTTGTGCTGCGTGGCACCAGTAATATTCTCATTGCCACAAATTACCACCTCATCACCCATTATCTGCTCCTGTCCAGTCTTTTAGCTCAAATGGTAGAGTGACAAAAGTAATCCAGTGGTCATTAGTTTGAATCCGACCAAGACCAATTAATTTTTTTTTGCCGTCATGTGGTCCCCATTTGCTTTCTGAGCTAACGCTCAGTAGGAAATTTATGGTTTCTTTTCAGCACTAAAGTTTACCAAATAGTTAATTCTCTGATTGCCTGTTAGTGTTGACAAAATTATTTTTTTTAAGTTTCTCCATTTTAAAAGCCCTCTCTCAGAGGTACTTGATTATGTGAATCTGTGCAAAAATCACCTTCCCTCAAGAAGATGCGACTCTTGAGACAAGCCCCCCAAAGACTTCAACAGGAGAAAGCTCAATTTTCTGTTCTTAATGCATTGTTTTCCCTCCCTAGTTCTTCACTGGAAGGGAACATGTTACCAGTTAGGGATAAGTCTGTACAAGACAAACTGAAACATGGTCAAACATTGCAAAGACACTGAAAAAAAGTATAAGTTTTTTAAGTAATGCTCCACATAAGAACTATAGTAAACTTCATTGTTCTGTGGCATTGGCTCTTTCCCACATAGAATATCTTTGGTTTCAAGCATAGAGGAGAGGCTGATGGTTCATAATTATATTTCGGTATAAAAATAAAGAAAATCCATTTGCGTCAATTAAATTTTAGAAAATGTTCGTGCTTAACCAATCAGAATAGCAGAAGACAATAGCTAATAATTTTGCTTCTTTGATGAAGTTCCCCAAATACAATATCTTTTAAAACTTGCATGTTGTGTAATTGGGTCTCAAATTACTTGAAACCTTAAAAAAATTAGACAGAATGCATCTTAAACCTTAACTTTTTAGCAGTTTTTAAGTCTAGGCTAATGAGATCACTAGTTGTAACAATGAAAAAAGTTGACATTCCTCCGTGCATTGCCGTTCAGCGCTATCCTTCTTATGGGGATCATTACTTAATATTTAAACTAGTTCTCCTTTTGTTTGGCTGCTTTTTCTCCAGTCTCTTGCTGTGTTCACACTTGGGCAAAACATGTTTAGTCTGATCAAGTACAAAAAAAACATATTCATCATGAAAAGTGCACAAATCCTGATCAAAACTGCCCTTTAAACATTATTCTGAGTGTGATTAAAACAACCTTGATCAAAGCCAGAAGAAACTTGTTAACACAAATGTGGTGTCTGCATTGCCCTTCATTCCGGAAGAGCTTGACAAGTGAGATTAAACCACAAAATCATGCATTCCAATTTTTTTTCAGTTCATGTGTAATAGCGTTCCGCCCAGATTCTAAAAATAGAAAACTCGCACAGCATCATGGGATTGAAATGCGTACAAATATTCAAGAACTATGCAGGAAGCTACGAAAAAAGCAGGTGCTACGAAGCACTGTTCTTGGGTACAACTCGACAAGTATCCTCAACATGTACAGGCATCGCAAAAACTGGTATTTCCGAGGCAGCCATTTTGAAATATTTGTCCGCATTTCGATCCCACAATGCAATGCTGCCAAATATGACATCACCTGGGCGAAACGCTATTATAAAGATTTTATGTGAGCTTATGCCTCTTTCGTAAAACAGCATAAGTTATAGTCAACCAGGCATGAAATGTGTTTGGAAAGTAGCAACTTATGTGAACAATGAAATTGCAAACACATTTATGGGAAAAACATGTTTAAGGCGGGGATAAACATGAATTAGAATGAAATTTGACGGGGTTTAAAGAAGGGATAGAAGAAAGAAAATGATTTTTGGAACACCAACACAGTTGATACCCACACAAGAGTACCCCAGGTTGCTAGTGAACTAACTTGGTGTCTGCCTATTAATTATTAACTACAAATTCTATTTTTAAAACTTCACTAAATCTTCAATATTTCTTATTTCTCTTAATTTTACCAATCCTTTGAGAAAAACTATTTCCTCCCAAACATACCCAAAAATTTACACAACACCCCATAACATAGATTCATGAGATGAACAGAGTTTTTGGATTGCTTGAAACGTGAACAAGATATTTCCATTAAAGCCATGTCAAAATGGCATTCATGTTTACCCCTGCCTTAAACTCTAAACATGTTTTGGTGCTGATGTGAAAACAGGATCAGTTATACATCTATCTTTGTTTCTGTTTGCATATAACTTTTGTATAAATTAATCATTAGTCAATGGCTGCCAAGGGTACCCCTGATCAATTTGGTCAGCAAAACATTCTGAATTTATTTCAGTGTAAGATTGTTCTAAACTCAGCTGTATATAATAAAGTAAATGGCCAAAATTGTGATATGGATACCCGAGACAGTTTTATTTTGAGGAAAATAATTTTTCCTGTCAAAGTGTATTTTTGTCCTTATAACAAGACATAATGTTATTTTAAGTTTCTTTACTTAATTTTAACTTACTTGAATGCATTTAAGTTTTTTTTGCATCTAGTTACAATGTATATGTATTGAACAATAATTATTTTTCTTTTTGCATTGCTATGCTTTCTGATTGGCTAAAAAACATAGCGCCACTTTCTCAACCAATAAGTATTAACCAAAAGCAATGACGTGACTTGTTCGCACACTTGATGTCAGCTACTTTGATTTGCTTCAAGTTCTGATTGGTTCATCTGTTTGGTCCAAGTAACATGTATGTAGGTAACTGTAATTAATTAAAAACTGTTCTAATTAATGTAATAATATTAATAACTGACATTGTTGGCCATTGCTATTACCGTGTTGCCTATGAAAAGACTAACTCCCACTTAATTAAAAAGTGAAAAGACGTTCTCTGGATTAAAAATTTTAAGAAACTATAAGCTTTTGACAACCGTCCTGTTGTCTTAATGGATAGAAAAAGTAAAGAAAGTGAAGGTGCTTACATAATTAAAAAAGTTAAAAAAAAAAAAAAAAAGAATGCAAACACTAAAAATTAACTGGTATTTACTTTTCCCAAATCTAGGCCATAGGGTTATATATATTTTTTAATAACTTTTGCTCATAAACAACATACCATAAAATCTCTATTAAGCCATCCCTTTCAAATATGCCTCCCCCCTCTAATAAGCCACCCCTCTTTAGAAGAAGAAATTATTAAGCCTCCCCCTCTCTTTTAAGGCACCCCCACCCTTCCCCCTTGTTTACGTCAATACTCTTGAACCGTGATAAAGTCGCTTTTGTTATTGGTATACACCAGGCATAAACCATTACAATGAAAAATGATGTAATAACATTAAAGTTTAATCCTGAGATTACGATGCTTGAATAAAGTTTATATTATATCCTGGTAGTGTTCAGTGTTTATAGTGCTGCATGTTGCTAAATCAGTCCCCCCCCCCAATACGCACCCATCAAATAAGCTGGGAAAGAGGAACTGCTCGTAATCTAAAATTTCATTGAACTCCTAATAGTTCCAGTGTAGGACAGGGATTGAACCTCTTCAAATGAAATACATGCATAAGATGCTATTTTCAATGATTCATTGATTATTGTGCAACCTCATTTACCCATGATCTGACAGTGAGCACAACTGGGAAAATGTAACTTAACTTTGTCATTGTAATTTCAAAACAGCCCACTGTTAATTTCTCTATTAAGGTGGCTCCATATAGTTATTGGCATATATGTTGTGGGTCAAAATTGTCCTTGGTTCAAAATTTTCTTTTCCTTTGTTTTTGGGTATGAAAATGCATGATGTATGATAATGAGTTTTAAACAAAGGAAAGAAAATTTTGAACCAAGGCAAATTTTGACCCACAACATATACACATAGCTTAGGCTTTCTCCGTTACGTGGGAGTCTAATTAATGTGGCAGTCGTCTCATTACCATGGCAATTACTGAGTTGTTGGGCTTGTTGTTTAAGGCTAGCAAACCTCTTGACGGCTTTTCTCGGGTTTTGCATGGTAAATGTTCACGATTTGTAGTGAAACAGAAGAAACATTCAGTAAGTCTCTTCTGACAATGCCATAAAAAATCGGTACATAATTTCCAGCAATTTACTCACTTTATTTTTTACGTTTATTGGGTTGTGTATGTACAAAAATTGTTGTCTTTTCTTTGAAATCACGAACCAAGAAAATACCAATTTGCCAATTTTTTGTAAAAATTTACCCTTGGGAAGGTATGCAAAAAACGTTTTTGCTACCATATAAACCTCTGTTTTCATGACATCAAAATAAACAAATACGCGCTTGCACCATTTTTGTGCCCATGCCTCGTGCGCCAAAAAACTATATGGAGCCACCTTAAGCGGTCACTAATCAAATTCTTGAAAATTGCTCCCCATGCTTACTGTAAACTTGATCTTTATTAAAGGGCACTGTCCTGGCTGAAATATCGTGTTCATAATTATGACCAAATTCTCGCTTTATTATCAACAGGAAAGTTGCCAAAAAGTGATGAATGCAAAGAAAATTAATATGAACTAAAAAGACAAAATAATGACTGAAAAAAAAAAAATTCCACCAGAAAGAAAACTTTGATTTCTTGACCGCCTGTCACCAAAATCAAACTTGATGAACTGTAATCCACTTCCATCCTTGCAATCCTGCACTTTTTTCTCCAAACTACAGTGTCCCTTTAAGCGGTTAACCTCTATTAAGTATTAAGGGTCAGTTGGCTATATCCCGAGGGTGACCACTTCATAGGCGTTTGACTGTATCTAGTTTTGCAACATAACCACAGAAACTGTATAATTAATAGGTGATCTAAACAGGTTCTTTTGAATGATGTATTAACTGCTTTAAAAGAAAAAAAAATCTTATATTACATAATTATTCATGTAACCCCACTAAAGCAAAAACAATAACTTTTTTAAAGTGAAATATTTTTTAATATAATCATTTACAGCTGTCTGATGTATAAATTAACTTTTTGCAGCATACCGGTAATTATTTTAAACCAACGTAATAACATGGCACCTGTTGCCCCGTAACAAGGTTTTGACCTCTTCAGATGAAAACTCCACTTAAAATCACAGCATTCTATACATTAAATATGCTCTTTTCAGCAAAATCTCTGTATGCAAACTCCAAGAACTATTACATAATTTCCAACTTACAAGGCTCTGATTTTTTACCACTTTATTCGACTTATAGTCAGGGGCGTAGCTACCTGTACGCACGTGCGTACCTGAAAAAGTTGAAAAAAAAAGAAAGGTTTGGGACTTGAGGGTGGGGGGAGGAGGTGGGGGGAGGAGGTAGGGGGAGTGTTTGAGAACAGTGATTGTGCGAACCTCTGATAACGTCCTGGCTACGCCCCTGATAGTATGATTTTTTATGACAAAGTCCTTGACAGAATGTTTGTAACATCAAATCAGATCAACAAACTGTGCGACTGAACATTTCTTTACATCAACGCTGCACTTTCCCAAACAGTAACATCATGTAAGACACGGTCCCTAAACTGGAAACAAGCCACATTTTCCAGTACGCTGATCGTCCCCACTTGGTTGCAAGAAAAGGAAGTAACGCTGCCATGAAAAACACAAAGGAAGGAAAAGTTCTGAACCAAGGTAACCTCCTCCTGCGCGCAACCCCAGGCATCTGCCCTCCATTGTAAAATTTGTTGAGAATCCTAGAAAGCAGAAATCAAAAGTTGTCAGTCCTATAAATAATGACAAAGGCTATTTTACTTAAAGTTTTTTTTTTTTGCTGTTTTGAGGTACATTAAACTTTGTTAACGGGACACTGTCCCGGCGAAAAAGCAAAATTTCGCTTAGCTTATTTCCACATATCTCCAAATGCCACCAAATATACAACTTACATGTAGTAGACCTGCCAAGTCTCACGCCTTAGGCGTGAGTCTCGCGCCTGCGAGTCCAAAACTCCAATCTCACGCCTACTCACGCCTGACGTACAGATTTGAGCTATGAGCCTGAACTGATCGCATGATCCAATTCAAAATATAGTTACGTTCATGAAAATATTGCACTTTTTTGTAGGTTATTATCGTTCTGAGGTCCATGGAAATTTCCGAATTCTTCGGAACATCTGCGGATAAATTCGGACCTCTTCGGAATAGATCGGGTTGTCTTTGGGTTTGGTTGGGTCGCCTTCGGAAATCCTGGCACTCCCACGAAAAAATTCTCACGCCTATCACTCGGAAAAAGTTGGCAGGGATAATGCAGTTGGATAAAAAGATTCTATAGAGCAAAACAAAAGCAGTAGTTTGGAGATAAAGTACAGGATTGCAAGGGTTGAAGTGGATAACAGTTCATGAAATTTGATTTATTGACTGCCTGTCAATAAATCAAACTTGCCATTCTTGTGAAATTTTGACTTTTCTTGCCATTATTTTATCTGTTTAGTTCGTATTTCTTGGCTTCTATCACTTTTAGTAATGGTTTCTTCCAATTTTAAGATCATATTTAGTAAGCTTAAAGCAAGTTCCTGGCCATAATCATGAAAACACCATATTTCAACCAGGACAGTGGCCCTTGAGATGATGGACACCCCTGTAAGATGGACATCAATACAGTAATATTATTATTGGCTGGTTCTGGCCAAATTTCACTTGTTCGTTTGTAACTAAACTCTCTATAAGGCAGATTCCTCTGTAAGTACGTACCACAGGAAAGTACTACTCGGTAGCTTTCATTTGAATGGTCACACTTCAGGAAAACATACAGTGTAACAACCTGATATTACTTTGGAAGAACTTTGGAAATTATGTTAACTTAGCTCCCTCCAGTATTCTAGAAAGAGAAATTATCACTTGACGACTAAAATACTACCTTACCTGTCTTTTTCTGCAAAGCTTTCATGAAGCCATCGTTTTGTCTCTTCATTATCCTGAAAGTAAAAGAAAAAAACAGTGAAAATGGGGGCAAAAAATGAGCAAGATGGCAATACTATCAAATCGGATGATAAAGGCAACGATGCAAACAAAAGAAAAAAAAAAGACAAGAAAAGAGAGAAGGAAGACTAAAGAAAGTGAGTCAATCTACATGTATGTTTCACTACCAAGAGTGGTCAAAATTTGAAAGAAGAAAATAGTTTCCATTTAATTAAAGTTAAAACCATGTCGTATAGAGTGTTTTCACATGATGTCATAAAAAATAAAAAATCTAAAGTATAAATCCTACAAAGCTTTTTCTAACATGGCATGTGGATACCAGTGTTATAATCTTTCACAAAAAGTTTCAGGTTTTAACGATGTTTTCGTTTTCAATTTATAAAGGTTGTAAATGTGTCACGCAATTCGTCACACTATTTCAGATAAGCTGTTAAAATAAACAAAATTGAACTAGTTGAAAGTTATTAATGAATTATACATGCTTATAAAGCCAATTACATGCCTCTTATAGTCAATACAATATTTTGTGATGAGATTTTTGGTGTTATTAAGACTTTAAAGTCTTTAAATTTTTGGCTGCCATGTTGGTGTTCCTAAGTGGGACACCAAGATGGCCGCTCCATACATTTCTTACTAAAAAATGTCTATACTCATTCGCCTATAACTCTTGAATGAAATGCTCTTGCGCTTCAAATTTTGGCCCAGATGTGTAGTTTTAAACTCTCTACAATTCCGTAAACATTTTAGAATCGAAAACTGCTTCTGAATTTTCATATGATGTCAGTGAAAACACTCTTCAGCATAATAAACAGAAGAAAGTGCATACATACATACATACTTTAATCATCCCAAAGGGGCCCCAAGTACTATACTGCTCAATTAGTGGCTTACATTTGAACAGTCACATTGAAGGAGTTCAAGTCAAGTCACATTGAGTTCCACATTGTTGGAACCACCTTGTACAGCATAATAAACAGTACCACAGGAAAGTACTGCGCAGTAGCTTTCATTTGAATGGTCACACTTTAGGATTTCATCCACAGGCTCAAAAGTTAGAACCACCTTGTACAGCATAATAAACAGTACCACAGGAAAGTACTGCTCAGTAGCTTTCATTTGAATGGTCACACTTTAGGATTTCATTCACAGACTCAAAAGTTAGAACCACCTTGTACAGCATAATAAACAGCACCACAGGAAAGTACTGCTCAATAGCTTTCATTTTATTCCTGCACAGACTTTTTATACATTAGAACCATACAACATTATTTTGCAGAGCTGACTCTGTGTAGAAATAAAAGCCAATTAGGGCTAAATTAAACATGAATCATGTTTTTCTTTTTCTTGCTGTTTGGCTCTTCGGGATAGAAAAGTCAATAGCATAATTAAACAAAGAATAAAAATAACAAGAAAGTACTAACTTTAGGAAGATCATGTGCTGCATGCCTGCGACAATACACATGGACTTTCTGGCCTCTTGAAATAAGGAAATCTAAAGAGACAATTTCAAAGTACCACAATGAGTAATTGTGAGAGAAAAAATGATTTGCCAAAGACATGTTCACTTTCAAAGAATCAAAACCTGCCAATCATCACAAGATTTGGCATCCATGCCTGAGTTCTAACATCATTGAGGTTTATGGAAGATTGTCATGTGAAAACACAAGCTTGCCAACTTATTAAAGTTTGCTGTGTGAAGGCTGCTTTAGGGTTTCTGATCAAAATTAACAGCATTCTCTACCTGGTACTTTCATATGGACCAATGTCCTCCTCTGGGTGTCACTCACCTGTCATACTTGGTGCTGGTGTGCGAGGGACAGGACTCTCATATGCATTACTGTATGCAATGGTGAGATCATATACCGCATCCAGATAATCTGGGATCAACACCTCAAAACTGGCCTGAAAAAATGACAAGAAAGGGGCTAACTTATCAACATGTCTCCTATTAACCATTTCACTTCCAAGAGTGCCAAAATGTTCAAGAAAAATCCCAAATTTCATTTTGTAAAATGTTGAAAAACAAAGTTAATGGTACCATGCAAAAGTACAGTGTACTGCTGAAGAGGTTTTATTTGAATGGTCACACCATTGGATTTCGTTAACAGATGCAAAAGTTAGAACTACACCACACCTCTTAGGGGTAAAAATGCATTTGAGCCATGCCCATAAAACAAGATTCTGGTACCTTTTAGGGTGTTTTTTTTTTTAATTTCAGACAAGCACCCCTGTCATTCTATATGCCTTTGGGAGTCACCTCCCCACCCCTCCCCCCCCGCCTCCCCTCCCCCCCCAGGGAAAGGTGGGGTTGCACTGTACTAACTTCGGTAGCTTTTGTTCTTGGTGTGAGGACATGTAATAATACTGGTAGGCCTGTGGAAATAAACAGATAAAGGATCTGATTGATAAGACTGATTGTTAAGTTATGTTTTAATATTTTCAGATTTGAATATGAGATATTTTTGTAGTAAAAACCAGTGGGATTAAAACGCGGCATTTCGACCGTTCTACGGTCATTATCAAGCAAAAGTGAGGATAAGAATTTACATAAGTACTAAATATATGGTTGAACAAAGAAGTAAAATATGAAAAACGGGGTGTTAAAAACAATAAAAGCATGCAATAAGAAATAATAAATTAAAACTATGTAAAAACTTTTGCACGAATTGAGTCACTTTGAACATTGAGACTTGGTCTCAGTTCATGAATAAAAAACATCTCATAGACGAGACAGTCAAACTTGTTCTTGCATTTTTTAAGGATGGTGAAATTCTTGGTGAGATCATCTGGTGTACAGGAATGCTTATCCCGAAAATGCTTGCCAATACACGAAGACGTGTGTCTGTGTTCGTCCAGGCGTTGATGTAAATGCCGTCGTGTGAAACCAACATAACCTGCATCACACAGGTCACATTTAAATTTGTCAACAAGACATTGTTGGTTAACAAGCGGCGAATATGAGATAAACAAAATAATTTTGTACCTCGTTCAGCAGCAAACTTTTGACTGTTTTCAATCACTGCTGTATTGTGTACATTGTATCTTGTGCCTTCAGGGAAAATCACCAGCCATAACTACAAGCAAAATAATATTATAGAAGTTAATATAAAACAGATAACAGGCCTGTTGACAGTTTTCATGGGATTTTTAAGTAAGTACTAAGTAACAACTTTATTTATAGAGGGTGACACATAACAGTTTTCACTGATGAACCAGTGGCCCTCTATCTTAAAATTTACAGGGATTTTACATGTAAAAATATAGTGCTATGTTACTAAAAGCAGTGATCCATCTACCTGCACGTCCCGCGTCTCAGACGCATAAATTTCCATATAGTTTTATGGCTGGGTGAGTCCCAGGACTCACTACAGCCTGTTTCTAGATGGATCACTGCTAAAAGATGAAAAAATATATTATATAGTTTTACATGACCTCAAAATAAAATTAAAATTTTGAAAAAACTAGGCTAGCAAATATTTTTAAGGCAGACTTGCAAATAAAAGAACCAGATAAAGATTTTATTTATTTTATTTTTTGTTGTTGTAAATTATGAATTAAAATTCACTACACTTACAGTTTTGTACAATTCATAATTTACAATAACAGAATTATATATGGTAATATTATTTACTATGAAGCAAGAAAAAAAAGAAAAAAACATACATTGTATTAATGCAAGATAAAAGATACTTGAGTTTTAAGGAAGCCTAAAAAGAAACCAGAAGTACTCACAGGCATCTTTCGAGCTTTCATTTCCTTAAGTTTTCTAGGAGCAAATAATAGCATGACAGGAATTGTAATATTTTATCCATGAAAAGCCATGTCAGGGGGGGTGGGAGGGGGCAGGTTGAACTTCCCACTACCCATAAGCACTCTGCACCTGCTCGCCAATGCAAGTTTTGACCCTTTAAGGCGAGCACAAATTGTATATCAGTCGCCTGGTTTGGCGAGTTGGTGAGTACAATTTTTCCTTTTGGATACATAATTCTTATTGTAACCATAACTAATTTACTTTCTACAGTTCAAAACCCCCTGAACTGTATTGAAATGCTTGGAAAGACCTTTTTACCTGGTACAGCTGTAATTTCATATAAAATATTTAATGTGTAATTTTTTACTTTTTAATGTTCTTCCGTCTCAGAGAGATTTTTCATTTAGTGGAAGTGAAAATGGATTTACAGTCAAAATACTCAGTGCGTTTCCGCTTATCATTTGGGAATGACTTTCATTAATCGGGAACGGATTGCATTATTGATATCAAACTTCAGGTTTAAAATTGATTATAGGAATCTTCCAACAGTAACCTCATTAAAAATAACAAATGTCGATTGCTTTATTTACTGACATCAGTCCCGGGTGGAGGGGTGAGGGGGGGGGGGGGGGTATTCCCTATAATGGGCTATATGGGGATGCTCTGCCCGAAAGGGGTGCCTTTTTGAGGCTGGAGGTATATGAAAGGGTCGGGATTTCATGAGTTGAAGTATATGAAAGGGTAGGGATTTCATGAAGAATCGGAAAGGGTAACGAAAACACGAGTTTAAGTATAAAAAAGGTAGGGAAACTGCCATTTAAGTATTATAAAAAGGGCCTTTCAAAATACATGTATATCAAACAGAAGCACGTAAAGGCTATATGAAAGGGGTACCATTTTCAAAGAAAGGTACTTGAAAGGGGTACCTCTTCTATCAAAAACGGTATATGAAAGTCATTCTCAAATGATAAGTGGAATGCGCTGAGTATTTTAACAGTAAGGAGAAAAAACTAATATTGGTGAGTGCTTTTGATAGTCACTAACCCGGCCAGTGAGTGACATGTAGTGTAATTCTAACTACTTTTGAGTCTGTTGATGAAATCCCATGGGAGGGGACGGATTGCGGATTTTAGCGATAAATTAAGCGGATTTGCGGATTTGCGGATTTGAAAATTACTGTGGATCGCGGATCAGCCGAAAATTTTGGCCCGGATTCCAGACTTTGTTCATCTAGAAGTTTGGATGGTGGATCTGATCATTAATTTTTTGTTGGCCTTGGACGGTATGTTGGAGTTTTGTTGACTACTTTTTCAGTTTCACCAGCAAAGGCAGAAAACTTCGAGTAAAATCTAAGTACTGTACAAGAAAAACAAGACAAATATATATACCCGTGTGCAGTATATTTATACTGCGAAACTTTTCAAGTAATGCAGATCCGGATTTGAACGAAAATAACGTTGAATCGACGGATCTGGCCAAAAAATAGCTCGGATCGGTGGATTTGCATACCGGCAGTCACCCCCCTCCTATGGTGTGACCATTCAAATGAAACCTCTTCTGCAATACTTTTGCATGGTACCATTTATTTTTCAATAATTTGTACAAAACAAAATTTGGGATTTTTCTTGAATTTTGTTGTTTGGCACTCAGGGAGTTTAGGGTTTAAAAACTTTCCAATCCTCATAATGTTATTGTACTTATTCAAAAAAAATTAAAATCTTACCTTGTCATATGTGCTTGGTCATTAGTGCCACTTCTTTTTACATATATACATGAATGCTATCAATGAACAGAAAGTAAGTGAGTGAGTTTAATATATTATTGTATATTCAAAATTTATACTACCGGTCAGACTGATGATCGCCACTGAGCGTGAAACTGAAGTTACTGTTTTGTAACATCACATTGTGTGAAAAATATATTCCTGCTCTACTATATGTATAGAGCACTCTCTGTCCAAGTGACAACAACCACATATTATTATCATATTATAATAAGTCATATGTTCTTTAAATTTGCATGTATTATTTACCTGTGCAAAGTAACATCCATATAAAGGTAAATATTTCAGTCCACTCTTCAGAATGTATCTTATTCTTCCCAACGAACCCTGTCTGATGCCGATGAAATCAGAGACAATCCAATCAACTGTATAAAACAAAAAGGACAACTGCTATATAAGATCACAGCCTAAAATCCCCTGATATACACCTCCTGTAGACAGACACCTCTTGTAGACAGACACCTCCTGCAGACAGACACCTCCTGTAAACAGACACCTCCTGTAAACAGACACCTCATGTAGACAGACACCACTTGTAGACAGACACCTCTTGCAGATAGACACCTCTTGCAGATAGACACCTCTTGCAGACAGACACCTTGTAGACAGACACCTCTTGCAGATAGACACCTTGTAGACAGACACCTGTAGACAGACACCTCTTGTAGACAGTCACCTCTTGTAGACAGTCACCTCTTGTAGACAGACACCTCTTGTAGACAGACACCTGTAGACAGACACCTCTTGTAGACAGACACCTGTAGACAGACACCTCTTGTAGACAGACACCTGTAAACAGACACCTCTTGTAGACAGACACCTGTAGACAGACACCTCTTGTAGACAGACACCTCTTGTAGACAGACACCTCTTGCAGACAGACAATTCTCATAAGTGGACAATCAGATGTGATCTCAGCCATACAAACAATCATGGAAACAATGGTTCAGAGTCAGACGAAGTAGGATGCAATTGTCCAATTGTTGCATACAAAGGAATGCTGATTCTTAACAACCACACGACGTCATAAAAATCAAAATGTTGGTGCGTGGGAAATTTAAAGGGCAATTTATTAGGAAATTTGACTTTTTTAAGGGGAGGGGTGGGGATTTTCAAGCACAGAAATTTATCCTAAAACAATTTTGGTGGTTTGCGCATCGGCCATGTTGGGGGTCAGAACAATGAAATTGTCATCATTCGGGAATAAACTAAAATTTTATGCAAACAATTTCTATTGATGAACCAACAACATTACATACATCTGATGGCACTGATTTGGAGTGGAAGGATGACTTCAAATATTTGGGGTCATGGGTTGATAACTCAGAGAAAGATATCAGCATAAGGAAAGCACAGGCTTGGAGAGCTTTGAATGGTATGACGAAAATATGGAAGTCCAGTATGAGTAGAGATTTGAAAATCAGATTCTTCATAGCCACCATTGAATCAATCTTACTTTATGGGTGCGAGAGCTGGGCTTTGTCAAAAGCACAAGAAAAGTCGTTGGATGGAACATACACTAGGATGCTGCGGAAAGCTTTAAACATCCACTGGAGCAGCCATACATTGTATATCAAACCAACAACTGTACGGAGATCTTCCAGCAGTCAGCAACAAAATTGCCTCTCGTAGACTACATCTAGCGGGGCACTGTTATCGCCATCCAGAGTTAAGTACCCATAAATTAGTCCTATGGGAGCCCACACATGGTCATCGTGGAAGAGGAAGACCGAGAACTACCTATATTGACACTCTTAAGAGGGATACTGAGGTATTCGAAACAAGTGAGATTGCTGCACTGATGGCTGATAAGAGGCTGTGGAAAGACCTAGTGGTTGCCCGCCTTCGGGCGCCCTAGTAGTAGTAGTAGTATTTCTATTGTTTTTGACCACCAAACAACCGTGATGGAAATGAATAACCAACACATATTTCCATAACTTCACAGCTGTGTTCAGCCATGGGTCATGGCTGTGCAGCTTTTTTATAATGTGTTGATCCAGAAAATATCCATACCACTCCCAAAGAAGGTTGTTTTCGTTTGTACCCCCCCCCCCTCACCTCCCCCCCTGATTTTTTTTAGTAAAAACTTTGCCTTTAGTGACCCCTCCCTCTCAGAATTACCAACAACCTTCCTTGGGGGCCGGGGAACCACACAATACCTGAACTTTGATGGTTGCATAGTACAATCACATTTTCTTGTTTGTCCCAGGGAATTGGATCACCATAAAAGATAACCTGACAAAAGAAAAGGGCAAAGATTATTTAGCAAAAAATAAAATGATCAAAATTAAATTTTTCTAAACATCTGTCAGTTTCTACCTTTAAAACCCTCGAACTCAGACTTAAAACAACATAAATTATTACAACAACGATATGTCCTGTCATGTTGAACGACATTACCTCTGCTCCAGTGCACGTCTCATAGAAGAAGCAAACAAGTGATTGGTACATGTCATACATGAACTCATCTCCTCGCTCGTACACTCGACGAGGCAAAGGTAAAGAAAGGAGTCGCCAAGCGAGCCAAGTTAAAAAATATTGAGGAGCAACTCCTAAAACCACGGTAGCAGGAACGGCAAAACGCAGTACCTGCAGCTGATGCAATGCGCTCAGCATTTTACCAACAATTCTTACTAATCACGCAGAATTTGTACAAGATAGTGATCAAGCTTTCTATTAACACGTGAATATAAACGTGAAGCCCGCCGCCATTTATTTTTAAGGCGAGGTTCCTTGGCAGAGGGTTTCGTTGGGGGTCTGGGGTGGAGCACGGAGGGGTATATCTGTGTCACAGAAGATTCTTTCCCCTCCCCCCACCCCCCTCCCCCGGCCCCCAATCAAATCTATTCCTGCACTGCAACTCCCAACTGTACTCTTGGCATTCACAAGTGCTCGGCGATTCACTTTTGTTCTTGTCCAGTTATTTTACTCTTCCTGATGTGTACAGAAAGAAACAATATTGCAATCTTATTATTTTAGGATCCTGTAAGCCTGTATAAAGCCAGCTAGGTAGCGTTTCTCCAACAATCGAACACTTTAAAATTAGCCCTAAGCAATCCCCCGAAATATTCGGTAAGATTCGTATAATAGTCGGAAGTCTTCGGTAATCTTCGGAAGTGTTCAGGAAATGATAAAAAAAACTTGAGATGGATTCCATTCGCCCATATTTAGAAACATATTCCTCGCTCCCCTAATTTAAAACGCTAAAAAAGGTATCTGTTCGGATTCTTCAGGTGAATTTTCAAACATCAGAAAAATGTTAGGAATTGACTTTCTTTCAACGAAATTCGCAGGGTAAATAGTACATTCTACGAAAAACATAGGCGAAATTTTAACTCTCCGAAACATACAGCCCAACAATCTGGTGAAATGAAATTCCGAAATAAACTAGCACTTTCGACAGAATATATCAGCTGCGTTCTGAAATGTTATCCGAATTTATTAGAGCAAAAAAATGTGCGAAAAAAATACTAGCTTGACATTAGGGCGGGTGCCTCGTAGTTTTCACTTAGAATAAGGCACGCCGTGGTCAAGTGGTTGGTATTGTGTTTCAATGTAGATACTTCGAACTAAGACTAGACTACGTCAGGAGGACGAAACGGCAAAAAGAAAAAAGAAAATCCCGGGGGGGGGGGGGGGGGGGGGACTCCCATATAAAAATGACGGGGGTGCTCGTCGTACCTTTTAGGGGTCAAAATGTGTAGTTTGGTACCGCTTAGGGTACGAAAATCTAAAATAACCACCGTTAGAATTATCGCGGTACCTTTTAGGGTATTGAGACAAAAAAAATATGACAGAATATGACATGTGTTGTTTTGAATTGGTACCTCTTAGGGGTAAAACGTCTTTTGAGCCACACCCATCAAACAAGATTCTGGTACCTTTTAGGGTGTTTTTCGAAAATTTCCGACGAGTACCCCCGTCATTTTTATATGGGAGTCTCCCCCACCCCACCCCCCGGGAAGAAAATACCAGGGCATAAACTGCATCCATAATGCATCCTTAAAATGCTAGGTCAAAACATTCACCACTGAGAAAATGCAAGGTCAACTAACCGTTCCGAAAACACGAGTGCACTTTTTTATCGACACTAAAAAGCTAGGTGACCTACACTCCTACGAACACATATTTACACGAAAGTATTCGGTGGGTGCCCCTGGTTTATTTTGTCTCCTTTAATATTTCTTTGCTTGCATCGTTTTTGGCGAGTTTTTTCTTTCTATTTCAAGATCATAAAGCAAGTTTAAAGCAAGCTCCTGGTCCTAATCATGAAAACACGATATATCAGCCGGGAGTGTCTCTTTAAATTCCTTCCGGTCAGGTGGGATACAACTCTCAGTTTGTCAGTCCCAGCCAGGCTGGTTTATACAATACTGTCTCTCCCAACCAGGCGGCCAAAAAACATTTTCTCCAATCCAGCTGAGATGTGCATGAAGAATCAATGAACAACACCCTTCCTGTGTAACAGCTCCGTTTTGTCCTCCTGTGTAAAACTATCCAATACTCCGAACACAGCAGTGACTTCTCATAATTACAATATTTATAACCTGTGTGGCTGTGTATTACAGCCGCCCCCTCCTTTCAAGAGAAGGGGCGGCTAAACACAGACTTAATATTTGTAAGCTGATTATTTATACATGACTAAGATTTGAGAGCTCTCAGAGGAAAAGAGAGTCGATCAAAGACTTATTTACCTGTCTGATATTAGACCAGGTGTCTTTCCCTTTGGGGATCATGGGATTTTCGTCCTGGGACAATATCAGCCCTTGCGCGGTCCTTTTTTGTACGTACTGTCAAGACCTCGGGCCAATATTCTCCCAGTACGGCCCTCGCGGTTGGTTAATTAACAACTATTCACCGAAGTGGAGGTGGGTAGTGGTGGATATGTTGTGGTTCAATTTTTTCTTTGGTTTGAAAATTTTCAAACCAGTTTGATTTTTGTTTTCCTTTGTCTCAGAATATGGTAATGAATCTGAGACAAAGGAAAATAAAAACTAAACTGGTTTGAAAATTTTTAAACCATAGAAAAATTTGAACCACAACAGATATTTACCAAGCCGCGAATTTTTTGGTATATACTGAAACAGTGAGATAATATAACGAAAATGATGCTTTTTAACTCATTTATTCCTGTCAACGATTACAATTTTCGCGCGCAAATTGCTGGGAGGTGAATAGCACTTGCTATTCCGAGTTTCAGTAGCCAATCAGAGCGCGCCAACAATGCTATCCACTGTTTCAGTATATACTAATAAGATATATTTAGAACATTGAGATAAGAACTTTGTTCGAGCTACCATTTATGGTCATTTATTGTTTTGTTGTATTTAGTACTTGTGCCTCTAAACCAGTGGATATATATTTTATATTTTTGTTTACTAATTTTTCTATTTTATATTTTGACGTCAAGAACACGTCCTGTGATGGGACCTTGTATCCACCATGAAATAATAAGTGCTGAGTCTGTCTTAATGTCAGTTATTAAATGAGCTGTGCCCTTTTATCTGCCTTGGCATCAAAAAGCGAACGGTATTTGAAAATAAAAAGACAGTTTTTTTAGATTACATTTACAGCTTATTTGTTTAATAGAAGAATGAAGATGCACAGACGGTCTCTTAGACGTTGTGCGCACAGCTGTCTAAATTCCATTTATTCAGTTCACATAACTGATAAAGTGAATGTAAACATTTCATACTACCAGCATTTAGCAAGGCCTTTTCGAAGCTTGTGAAGATGATTTTGTCTTCATGTCTCCTGTCCTTTTTGGATATAATAAAAAAATGAATATCAATTGCATTAAAAGCTGCAAAGATGCTTGTTTTGGACATTTTATCATGGCGGGAAATCTCGCGGGAAAAACAAACATTACCCAGCCGACCACACTGTGCCCCAGGCCACCCAACATCCTTTCTACTGCCGAAGGCCTTCTTCTGTTCGAAAATCGAAAGGTGTCTAGTTTCAGTTATTTCAGCCCTGTCGTACGTAATGCAGGTTAGGGTTATTTCTCTGCTTTCAAAATGACAGATCAACTCTCCTTGAAAGCGCTACATGTCATATTAGTTGGGGAGCACCTTAGAAACAGGCTTCACGCCGAGGAAGACCCTCCAATGATCCGAGACAGGAGATATCACCTTAGGATGTACTCTTGCTGTTTTGTTGGTCGCGACTTGGTTGATTGGCTGATTCGAAACGGAGACGCAAACACTCGCGGAGGGGCTGTTCAATGCATGAACGTCCTCTTTGAACACAGTATAATCCACCACGGTAAGAAAATCACAAGAGAAGGAAGACATTTTTTTGCAAACAGGTTCATAAATAAGCTGACTTGACCATGCATGTCTAATTGATTATGTTTAATACTATAGTTTTAGCATAAACACAATCAATAATTTATTCGTTTGCTGCTGAGGGAATCACTTTAGTCACGCTTCTTCTTTCGAATAAATTTATTAGTTGATTAATTATTCTATTGTATTAGTCTTTCTGACTTTAGCACAACAAAGGTTGCTCAGATAGCGAGAGTCTGTTCTGATGTAGTAGTTATTAATGCTTTCTAAACATTTAATACTTTTAAATCCAAAATATTAACTGCACTGTTTTCAAGAATTTCAACAGCACACAAATAATTTTATAAGTTAGGGTGAGCAAAATGTGTCTCTATAGCATCTTTTAACAAAGAGAAACATCGTCATGTAGAAACATCATATATAAATAAACTGAGCTAATAATAATCTTCATTGTTATGCAAGCAATGCAGTTTTTTCTGCTGCACAGCTGTTGCACAGGCAATGCAACTTTTAAGTATAATCAAATGGTATGACATTCTAGTCTTCTCGGATAAGGACAAATAAACTGTAGCTCCCGTCTCACAGCACTCTCTGATCTGTTCTTGTGGGACGTTAAAGATCCCACATCACTGTTCGAAAAGAGTAGGGGCCGTTAGACCCCGGTGGTGTGGTCAACCTTGCGGGTTGTGGGATTGGGAAGGGATGGCACCTTGCATGGGACCCATGTGTGTCCCGTTCGTGCCATTCCCTCTGGACTGTATGAGTCCAGAAAAGAAAGAAAGAAAGAACTGGTACAGTTTGATTTACAGTTTGTTGTTCATTACATATGTGGCGCTTGTAATCTCAGCCCAGTCACAAAATTCTTGCTCAGTGAATTAGGCTTCAGGTTTGTAGGTTTGCAAGTCTGCAAGTCTGCAGTCTGCATTTATCCCCCACCTCCTGATGACAATGTGAGGCAACAATGAAATTGGAAGTTGTTGATCCTTTTAGCATGCTATAGTGGAAAGGAATAGTCAAGGCAAGCCCAAAGAATGTCTGTCTCTCCTCCACACTAAACTGACCATTTTGTTTTTCTTTTACTAGTATGTGACGACCATCAGTTTAAAGATGAGATGTTATTCTATCGATTCCGACGAGATGATGACATAACTAACCTTAACCCTGACCTTGCTGCAGTGTACCGAGGCTGTGATATTTATCACAGGTAAAGTGAATGATGCTAAAATTCATTACTGTAGACTGTAGCTTGTCCATTTAATAACCTCCCATATCCATTGGGGGGTTACAATGGGATCATGCCTCCCATACACCTTTTTACCTCTTCCTTTTTTTGGAATTTCTCCCACTTTTCTCTATCTCAGTTATAGTCACAGTCACAGTGACCATGTGAAATAATCTAGACTGAAGTATAGTGTGTTAGCTTCAGTCTGTCAGTTAGTCACAAGTTTGTGATTTTTTTTAAAAATCTTTCTGAAAAAAATGTACAGTTGAACCTCAATGTGAGACATGCAATTTTCGAAGTGACTACCTCTTCTTAGTAACCCCTTTTCCTAAATACCAATTTTTTCCCAGTCAAATCACTATAGTCCAACCTTTAGTAAGCCAACCCCTCTCGTAAGTGACCACCTTTCATAAGCAACCGCGATCACTTTCAATGCTGATGAATTGAATTTTGTTATAATACAAGTCCAACTTCAGTAGGCTATAAAGGGTTTTCAGCTGCGTGCGCGCGACATGCACTCGTCATGCATTGACACACGCGTCAGCTGATTTTCCTATCAAAAAGTAGCATGGGCAGCTCACCAGAAATCAAAATGCTAAGTAAAATCTAGCAAAGCGGAAATAAATTGTGCATAAAATATCCCTCTTTATCTCGAAAGTTTGTTCGTTGACCTATCCTGATTTTCTGTATGCAAGCAATATTCAGTATTTCCTATTTTAAACGAGAGTTTGAGAAAAAATTATCTAGTGGAATTTTTTCTTATCTGACAACAACCTGACTGGAAACAGGGGTTATGGAAGGATGCGGGAAAAAAATCAAAATTTATTATGTAGGGGGAAAAAATCAAAATTATGCGGAAAAAAATTGTGAATTATGCGGGATGACGTCACACATTTTTTAGCACATATAAAATTGTTTTTAAATAATCATGTTTTACTTCAAAAAAGCCGCTAGTTGAGTAAAAAAGATGGTCAATTGTCTCAATTCCATTTTAACTAGTATCCCTTTCCATTCAAATCTACATGTATGTACTAGAAAGTCTAGTATGTTAAACGTCAACTGATCCTAAGTATTCCGTACAACTCTTGACGCAACACAATTTGTTCACTTTTTCCTTGTGGGCTTGGGTCTTTACATTCAAAAGATGTTTTCAGTGTGAATTGCCGAGTTATGCGGGGGAAGCCAAATTATGCAGGTCCGCATCTGCGCATAATTCCATAAGCCCTATGGGAATTTACTTGATTTCCATTAGAGAGATTTTTGTCCTAGCTCCAAAAAGAACAGAATATTGGCGGTGCTTTCCAAATCGAAAAAAAAAAACTAATAGGTCACCGGATTTGTTTTAAAGATAAGAGGCGAAATCTGAATTATAGAGGCTCTTTTCAGAGGGCTGTACTGTTGCCATGGCAATGGCTATGACGTCATAAGCACCTTTAAAGTAATGCCAGTTAACAGCGTCATATAGATATCCAAAAGTTGTCCATATCATTGGTTGCATCATTTTTTAATATTTCATCATTTAGCTAAGATACACTATTGAAATAACGAAACCCTTATGAACCTCCTTAAAATCATGAAAAATATGTCCCTTGCATCAAACATTCAATACAATATTTTCCACTGATAGTTGCTTTGTACATGTACATTGAAATAACTAGATAGATTTATTTGATTTAAAATTAAGACCTGGCCCTGTGATATGACCTCTCTTAAGCAGCCACCTCACATAAGTGACCACCGTGGCTTTGTATTTTGGGTGGTCGCGCAATGCTTATGGGAGGTTTAACTGTATATGTTGTGTCACAGGGCAAAAAGTGAAGATTGTCACCTGATCAAGTCACGCCCCTGTCACGACTTTGTGTACAGAAGCTGTTTTACAGGCTGTGAACTGGTAGACTGGTTGATACAAAATGGAGAAGTATCTGACAGAACTCAGGGAGTGCTGCTTGGGAAAGAACTGTTGGATCAGGCAATCATTAAACATGGTAAGAGTCGTCATCATTGCTGGGCGACATAGCATACATTTATGACCACAAGCTTTCACCACTGACTTGTTGACTCCCAAAAAGGCCTTGATCTGTTTTGGCCCCAGTAGACCGTCCCCATCGCCCAGTACATGTAGCTTCTAATAGACCTGTGTGTTGTCTCAGGGCTGTCTTTAAGCTTTGAGATTGCCAGCTACACAAGGAAATAGGTAGGTGGTGATAACCTCAAAATAGCCTCATTCCCAATGGTTGCTGTCCTTTAGTCTTTTTGCAAACTCCGAGTTGCCGGTTATCTTCATTGCAGTTGCCAGCCATAATGTGTTGATCCAGAAAATATCCCTACCCCTCCCACAGAAGGTTTTTTGGTTTGAACCCCCCCCCCCCCCCCCCCCCCTCTGGAAATTCCACTTCAGCTTCATACTTTCCTTTTAAAATTTTGGCTTTTGAGACCCTCTCCCCCCATTGGAATTTCCAATGACCCTCTGTGGGGTGGGTATGGATACTTTCTGGATCAACACAATAACCAGCTGCCAATGACAGCCCCATTGATAGGGGTTAGTAACAGCCCAGCACTTGTAGTGTCACTACCCTCCCCCCCCCCCCCCCCCCCCCCCCAACCCTACTGACCGGATGGGATGGAATGCTAAATTACCCCCATCAATGTCTTCACTGGTAGCCATTTGTACACATGGGTGAAGAGAGACAATAGGCCGGTTCTCACTAGGGCTCTTAAGTGCACTTGAAGTGCACTTGGTACGTACTTGTAGTGTGAACTCCTTTCTGAGAGCGTTTTCTAAGTCAGACTTACGTTTCAATAGAAGCACTCATCTGATTTATTTACACGTTTAAATCTCATTGTAAAATGTATCAAAGAGGTAAAAATTAATATCAGCTGAATGTAATTAGAAATAATTTCCAGTAGTTCGTTTTCGAAAAGCTCCATATTTCCCTTCTTTTTTATCAAAAACATCTTTTTGAATGGCACGTGCTGTTGGTTTGTGCGGAATCACCCAAGTGTAGCTCGCGTACTTGGAGTGTGAACGTTTTAATGACCGCACTTATTGGATTCTTTGTTGCCCTGGCGATATGCGTAAAACAAAAGGATCCAAGTGCACTTCAAAGTAAGGTCCACCCCTTACTTGGGAGCGCACTTGACCAATGACAGTAAAGCCGTGCAGCTAAAAGCACGTGTGCGTGCAACTTTGAATTCCACAGGGAACCAGCTCTCTGCGTTTTGGTTTACGATTCGCAGTCACGGACGACTTCTAAAAGACTCTCAAGCAGGATCTCAAGTTTTACTTTAGCTGTTGTATTGGAAGGCGTATTTCAAGCCGACTTAGGGTAAAAAATCCTACATTGAGAAAAAAAGGTTGTCTAATTCTCAGGTTTAGCCAATCAAAAACACTACAGCCATGCGCGCATTCAATACTCATAAGTTACAAAAACATGTTTTTATGACGAGCACGAAAAAGTTCCCAAAAATTAACAGAAAGTGAGCATAGCGTTACACCAGGCTCTGATACGATGTTTTGCTGAATTAAGTTCAAATAAAACTTGACATGATAAGAAAAAGTATTTTACTATCGACTTAGCGTTTTATGCATATCGTACTTTAGTGCTTCAACTTTGTTTATCACGGCTAATCAACTGCATACCAACTTGCGATCGCAAGTAATTTGCATCTAAATACGCTGTGCGTAGTCATGCCTGAAAATCTATTGTCTCGTCTTTCCTAAGTAGACCTCAAGTCTACTTGATTATCAAGTGCACTTCAAGTGCACTTTGGCCCTAGTGTGAACCGGCCTAATGTAAAGTAAAGACCACTAGACCACTGGTCATCCCTGTAGTGATTTTGTTTAGAAATGAAGGCTTCAGGCAAAAATACATGGATCTATGATTCCACATTGTTACACACACAAAAATGCATCTGACTATATATACGGTACTTAATTTTCTGATTACTCTTTCAGTTACGGACGAATTCCACTTCAGAGATGAAAACATCTTCTATCAATTCATGATTGATAAAGTAGTAAATAAAAAGACAGTTGATGCTCTGGGAATTGTGGACGAGAAGACTCCTGATTCACCGAGGAATTTCAGACGAAGAAATCTCCCTTCCCTCAACACACAACGCTCCAGTCCGGTTCCATTTTCAAAAGAAAGACCAGGGGTGATTGATCCATTTGGTAGGTAATCTTACATCTGGGTGGCTTATCAGCCTGGGGGGGTTACTCACTAATATAATCTGTCTATGTGCCTTACGGATTTCCGGACTTAATGATGTCCTTCAATCACCGGACGGGCCTTAAACATATTGGCTCATACGCACGCTACAGACGATGTGTTTGCCGTAGCGAGCTCGCGATCGATAACGAACCAGGCGCGCGTAAATAACGGTATTTTCGTTCATGTCGTTGGCGCGGGTCAGGGGGCCGTTTCTCGAAAGACCCGGTAATTACCGGGCCCGGAAAGCTGTTTTATTTTCATTGAAGATTGAGGTTTCAAAAGTTTTGCAGATAATACGATAAAACTATCAGTTATCAAAACAAAATGGACTGGTTTGTTTGCTAGGACCTGCGCTTTTATTCTTTAGATTTTGTTTTTAATATTTGGCTTCGGGCCCGAAAAGTTACCGGGAGTTTCGAGAAACGGGCCCCAGGAGTATTGCGGTCGCATATTCTCGCGGCCAATCTGCTGTAATGGCGTCGAAATTGCGCTCTGAATGTAAACAACCACTAGAAGACCAGAACTCTGCTTTTTTCAGGTGAAATTAGTCCAGTTTCTTAGGATTAGTGCAAATTCGACAAGGGTTTGTGATATTATTCGTTGTACGATAAAATTAGGCAAATCTGAGCGAGAAAAAAAAAGTAAAACGCTCAAAAAGCAACATAGGCTGGTTATGCCCGACCCCTTCAATTGTAGTAAATATTGTTTTCATAAACATGCCACACACACCCTCAATCCCCTCCTGGTTCCTGTGTCTCAAGAGTGCCAAAAAAATCAAAATTCAAGAAAAATCCTAAATTTCATTTTGTAAAATATTGAAAAACAAATGGTACCATGCAAAAGTACTACTGAAGAGGTTTCATTTATAATGGTAATTGAACTGAGAGGAGTGCAATTTGGTCTGAAATCATACGCGTGATTTCAAAATCGAACGAGCGCGCAGCGCGAGTTCGATTTGAAATCACAAGTATGATTTCAGACCAAAATTGCACGACATGAAGTTCAATTACCACTTTATTATATCCATTTTGAAATTGCACAATTTAATTACCCAAATACAGGATTTTAGTCAGTACCAATATTGATGCGACTTATAGATGCGATTTAGAGCAAAAAATAATGCGATTCGGGAATAAATCGCACTGCTGAGAAAAAGATGCGATTTAGAGCAAAAAACAGTGCGATTTGAGAATAAATCGCACTGCTGAGAAAAAGATGCGATTTGGAGCAAAAAATAGTGCGATTTGGGAATAAATCACACTACTGAGAGCCAATCAGATTGCAAGGATCACAAGTGATTTCAAAAAGGATGTAATAAAAATGGTTACACCACAGGATTTTGTCAACAGACTGAAAAGTTAGAACTACATTACATGTCTCCATAATTGACTCTAGGATTGAAAGGGTTAAAGTTAGTTTCTTGGTTGTTTGTAGACTACTCACCTGACAGCCCAGATTACTTCCCATCAAGTGGCAGTCCAAGCCAGTCACCCAGACCAGGTACAATTGCACAATAAAACAATAACAGAGCCTAATATTTACATTGGTTCAACACTGGTTTATCACTGTTTTATGCCTGTTAATGGCTTCGATCTTAACAAATACAGTAAAACTGATATAATTGTACTAAAACGTAGCTCTTCACGGGAAGGACCGCTTCATTGCATGTTGATCAACACAAGCACTAATCGCGTTCGAAGAACGCAATCCTAATTTCGTGTTTGTTGTCCTGTGGTTTATGTGCAGTAAAATTTGAGATTTTTTGGTGTCCGGTCTTCCAAATGGCCGCCCCTATTGTTTTTTTCAGGGGCTCATTTCCGCCGGAAATTCCTTCAAACACGTCTCCATAATCTGTGATTACTGCTAGTTGCGTCGACGAAGGAGACGCTTCCTAATCTTGTCGGCTAGGCGGAACGAATCGAGAAAAGTGTCGGTACCAAATCTGCGCCATGTTGAAACGTCACAATAGTATCCAGCATGCTTAGCGCGTCGTCTAAGCGGAACGAATCGAGAAAAGTTTCGGTACCAAATCTGCGCCATGTTGAAACGTCACAATAGTATCCAGCATTCCCAGCGCGTGGAAATCAGGCATCATCCTGGGGAGCTGGGGTTCCGAAATGTCACATGTGAATAATCTATTTGTCTTGACTTCTTAGTTTCGGATATTTTCCCGATTTTGGAATCGTACGGCTCAATATTTCAATGCCTACTAAAAGTACGCAGTGGAAAAATTGGACGAAGGTTCTTCTCCGGACCAAGTAAGTTGTTGGGTCTCTTTGAATCAAGCAAGAAGTTATCGGATTTTCCTCGCTACCGTTCTGGTATGTTTTGAATGTTATATCTTGATTTTGCTGTGGTTCTCTGCCTGATTGGGGAAGCTTTCACCTAAATACCGACGTCGTCCTTCGCGATGTTCTACGGTACGGTGCAATTCGCTGTATGTCTTGTAGCAATAATTCACTGACCGTCCGCGCCAGGGCGAACGCAGATTTAATAACTTTGCAGTGCTCGAAATTGCGCCTGTATCGGGCGCATTTGCGACTAAAGATTTCGCAGTTTTGTGACTAAAATTTGTCTAGCTAATAAAGGAATTATATTCAATAGTCTTGTGTCTTACTTGCAACTGGTAGTTGTAATTTTATCCGAAAAATCCTTCGAAATTGACGTTGAATGTTGAGTGACTTAAACGTCGGTTCCGGTATTAGTACATGTACTGAGGAGTATGATTTCAGAATCGGAGAAATAACCGAAATGAAATCAAGACAAATATACTATTTATACGTCGGAAAAATCTGAGACCTTTCGGAGTACACAGCACGGCAGGATTTTGCCCGATCCCACGGCGATAGCGTGAATGATTTGTTTGATGTCGGCCCCACGTTTTTAATAATAATAATAAATGCTTTATTTATCCTGAAAAACCGATCAGCGAATTTAAAATAAAAACGCTGGTATAAACCGGTGATCAGTGTATATACAAGTCTAAAATAATAATGGAATAAAAAAACTAAACAAAAATATTTACAGCGATAAAAACCTATAATCTACATAAAAATCGATGTAAGTAGGTGTGACATTTCTCGCGACATGGCCCTTTTAAACAGTGGCTAAATTAATTCATGAAACTGAGGTACTAGGTCAAGACGAGGTGCCACGGGATATGGAGACGCACTATAATCTATGATTACTACAAGTTTTTATTGTTATTGCGTCGACGAAGGAGACGCTTCCTAATCTTGTCGGCTAGGCGGAACGAATCGAGAAAAGTGTCGGTACCAAATCTGCGCCATCTTGAAACGTCACAATAGTATCCAGCATGCTTAGCGCGTCGTCTAGGCGGAACGAATCGAGAAAAGTGTCGGTACCAAATCTGCGCCATCTTGAAACGTCACAATAATATCCAGCATGCTTAGAGCGATGAAAATTTCTGGACTTCATTCAAAACAGATCAAAATAACTACTACAGCTGACACTTTTCGCGTACGTGACCTAGCTTGACCTTGAGATCGCTTGCGCGTGTTACTATAAATTACGTTACAGCATTGAAAGCACACTTCTTTCGTAGAAGAGAGAAAAAATATGACAACTTTAGGGTTTATTTCACAGTAATCAGCACCGGAGAAGAACCTTCGTCCATTTTCCACTGATTAAACATATGCTGACTGCAACGTCTAGACATTGAGATACTGACATGTCCCGAGGCGTATGATTTCAGAATCGGGGAAATAACCGGAAATTAAATGAAGACAAATATACTTCATGTATTTATATGTCGGAAAAATCTGAGACCTTTCGGAGTACACAGCACGGCAGAATTGAAGGATTTTGCCTGATTCCACGGCGATAGCGTGAATTTATTTGATGTCGGCAAGACGTTTTTGCCTGCGTGACATATCTCGCGACATAGCCCTGAAACTGAGGTACTACGTAGGTCAAGACTAGGTGCCACGGGATAAGGAGACGCACTATAATCTATGATTACTACTAGTTTTAAAATATTAAGTAACAATGCGTGTAAGAAGTAGGCAATGCTGTATTGTTCCGGGGCATTTCGCTTTCCCCACATAAGATCGTTTAGGTTTTTTTACTGAGAATGCATCAACCTATGGACAACATGTTTTTTAAATAAAATGTACTAGAACTTTATTTTAAAGCGATGTTTCTTTTGTGCTACAAGATTTCATCCAATCGTGAAACTCCAAAACAATGGCCAAGAAAGGCTTCTAATTTTACATGTTTCCCACATAGAATTTTGGTTGCATTAAAACTCAGAATAGTTTTCACTAAAAGGGAACCAGTTAGTAAACTAGAGAGAAATAAATGCACTACCTGGTTAAGTTATGGTAGATTTTCACGTTTTAGCCAATGAGGTGGACGGTTTAGGTTGCCTACTTCTTACTAGGACCATTATTTAAGTTATCCGGCTTTCTAGACAAATGGTGACAAAAGTTAAAGACATCAAACAAGTCATCAACAAACTCACAGGACATATTAGCTTTGAACAGAACAAACATTGATTTAAAACTGTAAACTATAACTGTTTGTGCTTTGGTCTGAAAGATTAACTTGTTACTTTTTCTTATTTTATTGTTTGAAGTTATTGTCAGAGAAATAACCGCTGCTGAGTTGTTGGATCCAAATGGACCTTATGTCACCAAAAATATAAGGGTACGTTGAATTGTTAACTTTCTAGAGGTGAGTTGGTAGCTGAAAACAAAGAAACAAGCCAGCATCTTCATGTATGACGTTTTCACATTTTTGTGCAATTTGTCGAACATTCTCTATTTTCTCTGTAAAAACTTTAATGTGGAACATACATAGCAACAACTGTAGCAAACCAATTGAGCCGTTTCCGGGTCATTTCCCCTTCGCTTTTTTCACTTTACAAGACGCGCTCACAAATTCTGTGCACGCTGTCCATTCGTATCATCCAAACATTTCATCCAAGGGGATCAAAACAATCCCCACGCCCATGAGGGAAGGTGGAAAGTGCCCTTTACACCCGGGGGGGGGGGGGGGGGGGGGGGACTCCCGTATAAAAATGACAGGGGTGCTCATCATACCTTTTAGGGGTCAAAATTTGTAGATTGGTACCGCTTAGGGTGCTAAAATCTAAAATGACCACAGTTAGAATTATCGCGGTACCTTTTAGGGTATTGAGCCGAAAAAATCTGACATGTTTTGTTTTAGAATTGGAACCTCTGAGGAGTAAAAATTTATTGAACCACGCCAATCAAACGAGATTCTGGTACCTTTTAGGGTGTTTATCGAAAATTTCCGACGAGCACCACGGTCATTTATGTATGGGATACCACTCCCCCCTTTGGGCCTTTATACTTCGCACATGTTCCCATGGTCCTCTCTCGCGATATCCTGCGCGCAGTCCTCGCGTGCCCGGTAGGGCTAAGGTGAGAAAAAAAAAATCGTTCAGATTGACGAGCTCCTGTTTAGACTTATTGTTTCAAGCGCAAATTCACCCAAAGTGGACCTGCATTGCTGTCAGCGCATTCATCTTTTTTGTGTGTTTCGCAGGTGAAGAGTGATGCTGTTGGGTTTGGGTTTGTTGTTCGTGGTTCTAGTCCTGTTTACATACAAACAGTAGATCCCAAAGGACCAGCTGCAGCTGCTGGATTAAAGGTATCTGCCACAAGGGCAACCAACGACTAATGTTAAGGAAAACGTTTAGCACGGCATTGTTCTCTTTTTCCGTATCATTTTAAAGTACCATTACAGGGAACTATGTGAAAGCTAATATAGTTGGAGCTTCTCAGTTCATTTAGCTGAATATTTCAGCGGCAAACAATTTTAGGAAAGGAATCTTGTCCCCTGAATTTTCTACCTGCCTTCATCTTTCCGAAAATCCTAGCTGACCTTATTCCTAGCCTGTGACAGCCGCTTCCTCCCTTTTTTTCTGAGGGGAGGAAGCGGCTGTCACAGGCTACTTATTCCGTACCCAAAACAACATTTTCTATCTCTCCGAAAACAAAAGGCGTTAAATATTTCGATATTAGAGCAGTTTTCAATTGAGTGAGAAAAGTAATTACACAATTGCTTTGGTTTTTCATTGCTACGCTTTGTGATTGGCTAAAAAATCTCGCGCCACTTTCTCGACCAATCACAAGTAAAACCAAAACCAATCGTGACTTGCTCGCACGCGTTTTCCCGCGCTTGGCGCCGCCGACATGTAATTGCTTCGAGCTCTGATTGGTTCATTGGATTGTTTACGACTGCTGTGATTGGTCAGAGTAATTACTTTGGTTTTGGTTTTACCACACTCAATTGAAAACTGCTCTAAGAAAGTTTGAGGTAACATTTTACTAAAGAAAACTCTATTTTTTAATCTAATTGAAGGGACACTGTCCCGGCTGAAATATCGTGTTTTCATTATTATGGCCAGGAGCTTGGTTTAAGCTTCCTTTATTATCTTGAAATTGGAAGAAACCATCGCCAAAAGTAATAGAAGCAAAGAAATATGAACTAAACAGACAAAATAATGGCTAGAAAAGTCAAAATTTCACAAGAATGGCAAGTTTGACTTCTTGATCGCCTGTCAATAAATCAAATTTCATGAACTGTAATCCACTTCAATCCTTGCAATCCTGCACTTTATCTCCAAACTATTGCTTTTGTTTTGCTCTATAGAATCTTTTTATCCAACTAAGTTGTATATTTGGTGGCATTTGGCTATATAACGTGGAAGTAAGCTAAGCGAAATTTTGCTATTTCGCTGGGACAGTGTCCCCTCAATTCTAGTTACGAATTTTATAGATGACTAAGGTCTTCAAAACAACTTTTCACCGAAACGATTCGTTAGGTGCTCTTTCCGCCACCTGGAAGTCAACATTTTGCATGTCTAATGTCCAGGTTAATTGTCCCTTTAATAGAGGTGATAATTGCAAAGATTACGTGAGCGTTTTGCCGGCCAGGACCAGGAGAAGTGTCCCCTTAATAGAGGTGTCCCCTGAATGGACGTGTCCCAAAGTAGAGGTTCCACTGCATTTCAAGATAAAATGGGTGCCTCCACACGGAAACTGATAGGGCACCTCAGTGATTGTAACGCCATTAAGATGCAAAATGACTTACGGAATGTACACGTTGCCACAATCTGTGCATATGATTGATAAAAGAATATATATCCTAATATCAGAATATGCTAAAACAGTAGATAGCGTTATTGGCGCGCTCTGATTGGCTACTAAATTCGGGATAGCAAGTGCTATTCACCTCCAAGCAATTTGCGCGCGAAAATTGCAATCGTTGACAGGAATAAATGAGTAAAAAATCATCATTTTCGTGCTATATTATCTCACTGTTTTAGACTAAAACTAGCAGTTATCACAGATTATGGAGACGCGTTCGAAGGAATTTCCGGCGGAAATGAGCCCATGAAAAAAAACAATAGGGGCGGCCATTTGGAAGACCGGCCACCATAAAATCTAAAATTTTACTGCACATAAACCACAGGACAACCAACACGAAATTAGGATTGCGTTCTTCGAACGCGACAACTGTTCACCTCAGTGTCGGTGACAAGTGGTGAATATTTACCTTGCCGCCACTAGCCATTTTTTGAGCTATTTTGAAAAAAATAGCTCATTAGCAGGCGCAAAGGTTGGTTTGTGATGTTTGTATGTTTGTTAGTTTGTTTGTATGTATGTCTTTGGTTATGTCACACCAATCAGATTGCCTCTAGTATGTACACCGTGTACTATGTCAGCCAATCAAATTTTCGCTTCTAAAATGGTATTACTGAAGGTCAAAGAAGGGCACTTGACATGAATTGAAAATCAGCCATCTTGAATCTCCGCGATTGTTGCCGCAAACACTAAAAGTGTAAAGTTTTGAAAATTTGTTGCTTGGGAACTGTTCTCTAATCCCGACTGGCTTGCTAACCTGGCAATATCAAGGACATTTATTCGGAAATACCGCCTATAATGTGCCCTATGCATGAATGGTAGAATGGTCTGCGGGGGATGAGACGTCCAAAAAATGTGGACTGCGGTTACGTTCATAGGTGAGCTTATACTGAAGTATGAGTATAGTTTTATTGCAAAAACGGCAAGCCGATTTCAAATAATATGATGCGGAACATGAATTGTATGTTTCAAGCCTGGGTTTCAAGAGATTACTATTTAAAATTGGATTTTTTTTGTCAGACACGCTGTCTGCACGTGAAAATGTTGAACTTTGTCCTTATAGAAACTTGTCCGTGATGCATGGAGTTCAACAGAGAAAATGTAATGCAATTAATCTACAATTTACAGTATGTAAAACGTTTATCTTTCTTTGAATTAATGTGAGCTGATGTGTAGGTTATTAATTGTATGCCTCAAGCGATTACTATAAGCGAGAAGCGACTGTATTTTGTATGAGCAGTCACGTTGTGTGCACGTGCAAATATTGAACTTTGTCCTTATAGAAACTGGTACGTGATGAAATTCAACATGTTTTCGAGAAAACGTAATGTAATTAATTTATATGGTGCGTTAAAAAACGCCTGTTTAAAAAATATTAGTTGCAATTTACTAGGAAACAAGCAAAATTCATTTTGGATGCGCTAAGTTTCTGCTGGTCGACATTACAGGAAAAGGTGTTTGGTTCCAAATGTTAACCTCAACAATGTTCGTGTAAGTAATTCAATTAGCTTGTGGTTTTGAGTCGAAAACAATTTAATCTAATTAGTTCTGTTTCTATTTGCACGACTTTTTTGTGGAGAATAAAAACAGTTGTTTAAATAATATTAGTTCCAATTTACTAGGAAACTACTTATATTCATTTTTCATGCGTTTAGTTTCTGTGAAAGACTTTTCTGGTTGACATTACAGAAACAGGTGGTTCAAAGAATTTTCGTGTCACTAATTTAATTAGCTTGTGGTTTGGAGTTGAAAACAATTTAATTTTATTAGTTTGCGTCTTCCAGGCCAAAGGAACCTTTTCCACGTGTCTTTTGTGAATAATAAAAGAAACCTTTAAAAAAAGACTAGATACAAATTTCCAGGAAATAATAAGCCTTCAATTTGGATGCATCAAATTTATGTGCAGGACTTTTCTGGTTGACATTTAATTTAATACACTCATTACTGAAACAAGTTGCTCATTTCACTGGGACCGTAGTTTCGTCAAAAAATAACTCCGGAAATCCCGTGAAAAAAAGCTAGCCGGGAAACGAGAAACGGGACCCAGTTGGTTATCTCGGTATTTTTTTTGGTAGTGGGCGGGCCGGAGGATTTGAAAAACGTATATCTGCAAGCGGTTATTTGTGCGAGTTAACTTCCGCTGTTTTGTTACTTTCACCATTTCATATCATTTAGGTAATTTTCAAAATAGCTCATGCACGCAATGCGTGCCTATGTTCACTTCAGTCGGTTAATAATTGTTCATTAGTTTTGTGTTTCTAACGTTTCTCTGTACGTCAGTACGTTCCAACGGTATTAGTTTCGCTTCTTTACCTTCTCCGTATAAGTCTTGTCTTGACGTTTCCCTGTATGTTTGTACGTTCGTTCTGCATTAGTCGTCTTTTCGACGCTTCTTAGTGTGTTAGCGGCATTCATATGCTAGTCTTCTCTCCTTGGCGCCGTTTCTCCGTAAGTCAGTGCCTTCGTACAGTATTAGTCTTGTCTTCTCAACGTTTCTCCATTACTTTACCGCGCGGTGTTTCGAAGTTCGTTGGGAACTAGGCTACAAACTAGCCAATTACGTTGCGAAGTACGAAACATAATTGGAAACTTGCAAACGAAGCTGGCAACTTCATTCCCGCCGAAGTACGTGTTTTCACGATGTCAGAGCTCTAGAGTTTCATTCAAAATTTTGATGGCAAATTTGATAATTCCTCTATTTGCATTATCAAAGACATGCTACAAGTCAATGGGTTTGGTGGGAATGAAGTTGCGAACTTCGTTTCCAAGTTCCAATTACGTTCCGTACTTCGCAACGTAATTGGCTTGTTTGTAGCCTAGTAACCAATTTCCCAACGAGCTTGGCAACACCGCGCGGTAAAGTAATGTGAATACAACTGTAATACGTTCGAATGGTGTAATTCTTGTATTCTCGACGTTTCTTCGTACATAATTATATTCCTACGACATAATCTACATTTGTGTACGTATTTATAGTACCGCGCTCGTACTGTATTAGTCTTGTTTTATCGATGTGTCTCCAGACTCAAGACCTCGGGCACAGTATCTCACCCTCCACAAGTAGGTATTAGGGAGCTTTAGATTTGAGTACGAGTACGACTTTTGAATTTAAAGCCAGTCACATCCCCAGAGCTGTCGGTCCTTCCTGTTGCAAACCAGAAGATAAGAAGACTCTAGGTATAAAATGTTTGTGGTAAATGGTTATCTAGAGCACGCGAACTAGGTTTTAAAAGTCGTACTCGTACTCAATCTCGTACTCGTAGTCCGATCTAAAGTCTCCTGCTAACTGATCACATCCTCCAGAAGAAGGTGCACTTCTTTTATCGAGCTTAAATTCAGTGAAAGTTAGTGAGATCATTTATTTATCTGTTAGTTTTACTATGCGCTTCTTTTCTTAGGCAACAGTCAATAAGTTTGTTCGATTTCTAATTTATGTGCTAGTTGACTAAAAACCTTTTTCTTCGCCTTGTGTAGGTCCGAATGTACTTAAAGTGCGTGAATGGAAAAGATGTCCTGTACTGGACTCACAGAGAGGTCTCTCAGGAGGTTCTCAGAGGACAGAATATAGTCAATCTGGTGGTCATGACACATTATAAGGGCGCTCAATAGCTTTTCTTTACACATTTCTTTACTGTGTACAATTTAATCTCAAGATTGAATTTGTTTTTTCTCATAAGATAATGCGCACACGCTGGAGTACGGAGCAGCCGCTTTGTGTGTGCTCAATGGACAGCTAACCGTAAATATTTTTTCCTTTCCATCTTTATTTCAAACGCTGATAAATCAGCAACATTTACACGTTCAACGACGGACGCGGGTCCGTTGCTTGCTGTTTTGCTTGCGTTTTCCTGGTTTACACGGGCAACACAACGACACAAGTAGAAGCGTAAAAAGGTCAACAAAGGAACACGAATTTTCTGATTGAGTTGCAGAGTCAGGTTCACACGACAAACTAAAGTTGCATGGCAAACCGGTTTGACAAACTCCATAAAGTTAGCAATCTCGTGTTTCACATGTAAAACTTTTAGACACTTGAACCTCGTTCTCGAGATTCTTTCGTGTCAGGGTGGGGGGGGGGGGAGGACCATGTTAAACGCTGCCGTTTGCACATACTGAAGTTTGTGCAAACGTTCACACACCAACTCAAAAGAGTTCGCGAAACAGTTGGCAAGAATAGAAACAAGTTCTATTTGTCGAAACAGTTTGCTAACGTGTTTGTCAACTGTTGATGTGACGTTCACACACGCCAACTTGAGTTTCTTTATCGAAGCCCCCGGACCCTCTCGGAGGGGGGGGGGGGATACTCCCATATATAAGCTATACGGGTGTGTGCCGCTGGATGGGGTCGGGTTTTTGACCTTTTAGGTCTGAGGTGGGGTCTCAGTTTCGCCCACTAAGTCTGAGATGGGGTATACTTTTTCCGTTCAATTGTTTTCCGGTACATTTTTCATCTGGAACCGTGCCTGTGGAAGTTTCAGTCGATTCAATGAGCGTGTGTGGGTTGGACGCCTAATTCTGTCAATTTGTGTAAGCAAACCCCTTTTTTGTATTAAGAGCCTTTTGCTAATGGCCCAGATTAAACTGAAGTGACCCCATGTCCGGTATGTGATGGGGTACCAAATGTAACTGTTTGGTCTGAGATGGAGTAGTGAAAATAGAAATTTTAGGCCTGAGATGGGGTAGGGGTTCTTAGGTCCCAGCGAAACACCCCCACCTAAAACATTGTGGAGTACCCCCCCCCCCCACGGATCGAAGCCTGGTTCGCAATAACGACATAAAAACATGGACATAACGACATAAAGAAAAGATCAGTGTTTTCCTTATGTCTTCATGTTTATGTTATTTTGTTGCCATCGTGTCGTTATGTTGTGTTGTTCGCACTGGTGACATAAAACATCGAAATGTTTTGCATTTGCTTGACCTCGCTGTTATGTCGCTTAGTGAACCAGTCTCTGAGATGCACCCGGAAGCGTTGAAATCAAAGAGTCAAAATAAAGTTTTGTGTTTGTTCTTATGCTTATGCGTGCATCGTCAGTGAAAACCAGGCCTCAATCACGAAATCTGTATGCAGGAAAACCGCCATAATTTTGGTTTTGTTTTCTAACCTTTGAGCTTGTTCACTGAGCTATTTGGGAAATGAGTGTTTCTTTGTGAGTCCCTAAAAAATAATCTAAATGTTGTTTTTTTTAATTTTATTTATAAGGATAACGGAAGTGGAACGCTTTTGTGAATTCGTGTAAATAGAAAGTTAACCTTTATTAAGATAAATGAGATATTGTTCTACCGATGTAAAAAAAAAATCATAAATTGTATTTTCTTTGAAAATGAATACCGATATTTGATATTATATAAATATATTTAAGTAGAAATTATGATGGAAAAAATGAAATAAAAAGTCACAAATCAGTGTACTCATTTATTTTCGTGTTTCACTTATTTTATTTGTTTACTAATCTGTTATTAATCTGTTTTTATTTTTTTTATCTCATTATTATTCATTTTATTTTTATTATACTGTTAACTGCTCCTTTGTTTTACATTGTAAAGTGCTTTTGAATATCTAATATAAAAAGCGCTATATAAATTGATTATTATTATTATTATTATTATTAATAATCACAATCTTAAGCTAACAGGGTAATATATTAAAAGAATAATTACGTGAATGTTTAGTCATATAAAGCGTTCTATAATGTTGGGTATTATCAAAGTGCCTTTGGGCTATCTGCTATAAGTTTTTCCCATCATGTATTGCTGTCATATTACGTCCGAATATTCAAGTGTTTTGTTGCAATTGGGCAGTTTTTGTTGCAATTGGGCATTTAGGTTAGGGTACGTGCTTTCTTGAATTGAATTCTTTTTGCTGTTACTATTAGTGACGACGAGTGACCAGGTACAGTCATAACAGTATAAAAATCAAACAGTCATCGGTCAGGGGCGGATCCAGGATTTTTCTTAGGAGGGAGTGCACCTCTAAGGAATGACGTAACTGAAGGGTGACGTAAACACCAATAAACTACGTAGTTTTTTTTTCTTTTCTTTGCAGAATACTAGTTATATTAGGGGGGGGGGGGCGTCACACCCCCTGCACCCCTCCCCTAGATCCGCCCTTGAAAACGATCCGATTCTTGTAAAGTAACAACATGGCGGTGAGAAAAACAACATAAGAAAAGTATCAATGCAGAAACCAACACGATAAACAACCACCTTTTCATGACAAAAAAAATTATAGGCAACTTACTTAACTCGATTAATTCAATGACTGCACTTCGAAGAACAAAAACGTTAATTGTATGTTTATTTCATTTAGGGGACGTTCACAGGGGCGTAAGTATGAGAGGGATGTTTTTGTGAGGGGAGGCGTTTAATTGAGTAAATACGGTGAGGTATGTTAGATAGATGTTGAGACCTTTAGTCCTTAATAAATTTAGCCCTTCTAAATGAGTTGAACAAATCCAAAAAAAAGTCGTCATTCAAATAAAATATTTTATGAAGTACTTTGAGGTGTTGACGTTACGATGAACGGGCAGTGATCGGTATACTGATTCCAACGTAGTCGGATGAAAAGAATAACATACCAAGTTTTATCCCTTATTTTTTTCACCTGACTGCATCTTTTCAATCACGTGTAAACTTTTTCCATTAAACAGCTTACCTAGGATATACACGAGGTGATATACACATTCCTTAACTTTAAAACAACTTTCCGTGGTATGAACACTCAGTGATACATACATTCCGCAACTTTGAAACAACTTTCCTTGGTATAAACACACAGTAATATAACCATTCCGCAACCTAGAAACAACTTTCCTTGGTATGAACACGCAGTGATAAACCTATTCCGCAACTTTGAAACAACTTTTCTTGGAATGAACACGCAGTGATATACACATTCTGCAACTTGAAACAACTTGCCTCGTGATGAACTCGCAGTGATACACACAGCGCGCAACTTTAAAACAACTTTCCTTGGTACTCGAGAACTGCAAGAAGCACTCGCCTTTGGCTCGTGCTTCTCAACACTTCTCTCGTGTTCTTAAAAATTCCGCGCGCTTATATAACTCAATAATGCACTCGGCGCGTTTTTTATTTCTTTATTAGAGTCGTCATGGGCGTGGCATTTCGCAAAGTAAATAGCTTAGGAATTTGAAGTTAGGTGTTATAATTTTTGTATGGTGCGACCAAAACGTCGAAAGGGAGAGCAGAGACGGGTCGACACTAGATTTTCGCGGGGTCTATAGAATTCACGAAAATCGCTGAAAATTGGCCGGCTAAATTTTCGCGGGTAAAATTTTGGCGGTATTAAATCAGTCGTGTGTAAGAAAAGTAATCGAACATGAATGAGGATGAGAAATTGGAAATCATCGATAACGGGATCCTTTCTGAAGGCCTTTTTTGCACGTTACTTGCTCTTTGATGTGTGTCATTATTAGGTTTTAAGTTCTCAAAAACCTTTACCCTTTTAAATCTTCATGTTTCAAATTGTTTAATATTGAAAAGAAAGAGTTATGTTCAACTGTTAACGAAATGAACCGTGTTGAAATAAAGTTAATTGATTGATTGACTGATTGATTGATTGATTGATTGATTGATTGATTGATTGATTGATTGATTGATTGATTGATTGATTGATTGATTGAATAATGGGAAAAATGACCCAAAGTAGGGTAGGCTTCATGCTATCGACCCTACATTTATTTTAGGGCATACAAGTGGTTAATTTTCGCCAACAATTAGCGATGCGCGAAAATAGAGCGGGTGTCACATGAGTGTCGCAAAACCAAAACCAAAGTGATTACGCTGGCCAATCACAACAGACGTAGACAATCCAATGAGCCAATCAGAACTCGAAGCTTATACAAGTAGTCGCTGCCAAGCGCGGGAAAACGCGTGCGAGCAAGACACGATGGGTTTTAGTTTTGCTTCTGATTGGTTGAGAAAGTGGCGCGAGATTTTTTAGCCAATCACAAAGCGTAGCAATGCAAAACCAAAGCAATTGCGAAATTACTTTCGATACTCAATATTGGAAAGTAAACCGTTCTATGAAACGAAATTAGGATAATTAGGATCTGAGGAAAAAAGAGCAACTGCTTGCAGTAAACGTCGTCTCTTTGCTTCACTTTATTTGAAACCCACAGTTTTTAAAATAGAAAATTTCAAGCAGAAAGGTAAAATAGTCAAAACGAAGGTAAACAGACATGAGTTCCGCAAAAAAAAAAAAACGGCACACATGTAACTGACTGAATGATGGCCTAATTCACTGAATAGAGAAGTTCTTCGCCTTTGATTCCAGCCTTTAAATTATCGAGTGCAGCTGACAGCGTTTTCCTGCGTGTTATTTTAGTGTTGGTAGCAATATGTGGGGTGATAATCACATTTGGCATTTTGAACAGGGGATGATCTTTAGGGAGTTTTACTGGCTCTGTTACATCCAGAGCGGCACCTTTGATGACTCCATTCTGAAGTGCTGCTGTCAAGTCATCGTGATTGACAGTCCCCCCACGGCCCACATTGATCAGTGTAGCTGTGGGTTTCATGAGATTCAGTTCCTTGGTTGCAATAAAATGCTTGGTTTTATCAGTGAGCGGCAAACACAAAATGATAAAGTCAGACTCTTCTAAAAGTTTCTTCAATTCTGAGCAGAAGGTAAGACCTGCAAAACAAATCCAAACTTAGCGTGAATCCTCTATTAAGCCCCACTCCCTCTCAAATAAGCCCCCTTTTCTCAATTAAGGCCCCCCTCCCCCTCCCAAATAAGTCCCCCTCTCAAATAAGCCCCCTACCCCCCCCCCCCCCCTTTCTTTCACAACCAAACCAACAAACAGCTGGCTGTTCTATCAGTACATTTTTACCGTGCCAATTCGGGTAGGAATTCACACACAGCACTCGCAAGCTTTGAGGGAAATATTACCGATACTTGTGCTAAAAAATAATTGTAATTACAATAATCATAAATGTATAACAGCACTTCATTGATTAATCAAAGTATGATTTATGAACATTTATCAATTCTATTCACTTGTGGGAACCTATTGAAATTTACCATCATTGTGACAAAAAATGAGTGGTGAACTGCTGGCATTTCGCCAAATAAAAATAAGCCCCCTCTCTATTTAGCCCTCCCCTCCCCGTCCGTCCTCAGACACTTGAAATATTGAAATAAAAATCTCATTCCCTCCATGGCCAAATATTTTATTAGCCAACTACAACAACAAACAAAAATTTGGCCATTTGTGAGTAAGGCAATGATAGTCCCAATGATAGTCCCACAAAAGAGTTAATAGAGGATTTATGGTAATGAAACAAAAATATAGATATAGCAACACTCTATGTACTGTCAGCATGGAAAAAGGCAAAGTCTCCACAAGCCTAAGAGCCCACAACTGCTGGTTCCTCTAGCATGTGGGGCCAGGAAGAGGGAACTCACATATATAAAAGTGATAAAAGGGTGATTGTCAGAAATTTTGAATGGAACCCATAATAGGCTCACATTAAGTTTTACAACCATTGCCCCCGTCACCATAACCTTTTACTCCCAGTTCCCACCACTGTTTTGTACTTTATTATTGCAAAAAGATATGCAATGTTGCAAAATTTTCCTCTATTTTCCCCACTTCCAGTCACCTTGGGAATTCCACTTTCTACCGAGGCTCCCCTCTCCCCCTCCTCCTATCGACATCCCACCCTCCTTTTCTCTTAGGTGTCCCACCTGCTAGCATCAAGAAGCAAGGAGTATTACAAGAAGGTGTGTAGGGAGAGCCAATGTGGGTCAAAGTTTATGATGGGTTACATATTTATATTGGTTTAACACCGGTTTCTGTGAGGTAAAGGTTTTAGTCACATGTGAGTCACAGGCAGCCTACACAGCTGGAAGTCAATCTGGTTTCTGTAGCATGAAGCAACTAAGAGTCTTGCTACCTCCCCTGGATGAGATCCTAGTCCGTTGCAGGGTTACCCCCTCCCCCCAGGATTATGTTGATCTGTAGCCATTTATACACTTGGGTGGAGAGAGACAATAGGGAGCAATTGAAAGTTTCTTCTCTATAAAGTTAAAAACATGATTGCAAAGACCACACCTTCAACCTCCTTTCTTCAGATTGAAAGTCAAACATGTTACTAAAACTTAGATCAACGTGCCTCTACCACTTGATAACATACAGTGTTTTTTTTGTTGACTTTACCTAAACGTTTGTCTTGGTCTTCTTTCCGAGTACGACAGTGATACAAGATGTTCATTTTAAATCCCTGTGCCTTTTCAGCAACTGCTTTTCCAATGTTCCCCATACCAATTATGCCCAGAGTAGAGCCAGTGACTTGCTGTCCAGGAGGAAGTAGTCTGGCAGCTTGCTGTTTAAAATGTAATGAGCAAAATAATAGTTACCTCTTTCATTGTCAGTGTCTGAATTATGGAGACATGTAGTGTAGTTCTAACTTTGAGTTTGTCAATGAAATCCTATGGTGTGACCATTCACATGAAACCTCTTTGGCAGTACTTTTGCATGGCACCATTTGTTTTTCAAAATTTTACAAAAGGAAATTTGAAATTTTTTTTCTTGATTTGATTTTTGGCACTCTTGGGAGTTTAAGTGGTAATGTTCAATTGTGACAGCTGCACTCAATTTATATTCACACGCACACATTCTTTGACTGTCACTCATGTGTGATCCGACTCAAAAGTAACACAATAAAACAATGACTTATAATGTCATGCCACAAATTGGAAAGTTTCAGATAAGCCAGTTTTCAGTCTGGGAACATGTAAAACTCATTAAAGACTCGGATGATAGACCTGCGAGATGGAACTTAGTATTTGGAAAATTTATAAAGTTGAAGCTCCCATAATTCATAAGCAGACACCCTTGGGAAGCAGGTTCATTTGGTTTACATGCAAAAATGTGGCACTTGGCTCATCCTACTGTCAACCCTTCGCATGTAAACTGAAAGCAAAAAACATGTTGTGCTCTTTCCATGTGAATAGGGCCATAGAGAGGTTCCGGGGGGGGGGGGGGGGGGGGGGGGGGGGGGGGGTACTCCCATATATGAGTATATAGGTATGTGTCGCTGTGAAGGGTATGGTTTTCAGGCAGTATAGTCTGGGATAGGGTATAGTAATCGGGGATGTTTGGTCTAGAATAGGGTATCATTTCCGCAAAACTGATCAGCTGCATGAAGAATTTAGTTTAGACAAGGTTTACTGGCAAATGCATTAAAAAATTGGTACGATGGGTACGGCATTTTTACTGACCCCTGTTAACTAACAAAGAAAGCATTCATAAATATAATCCAGGCCTCGTCAAATGTCAACAGTTCAGGATCGAGACAGAAAATCAGTAGTTTAATATTCATTGAAAATAAATAGTTCATTGTTCTTCTTTGTAATACAAGTAGTTATCTTTGCGCATAATACGAGTACCCAAAGGTCAAATAATTATTCTCGGCATAGTTCAGCATGTCTTACGAGGTTGAATGACAAACACTTTGCCTCGCTTTTGCCTCTGATCTGGTATAACGCTTGGAGTTCCAACAATGTTCTGTTGACACCTGGGTGTTGAGGACTGTGGACATTTTATGCTATTGTGATTACCGTACGAGAAAGAAGGTAAGTACTTTTTTTATATATTAATAATAAGTTTATTGGGGATCATCGCATACAAACAAATACCACGTAGAACATGTTCCAGGAACATGTCTTGACCTCGAGGTCAGAATTTCATGTTTTCACAAGATTAGATTCCCAGGAATACATCCTGGAATACATGCAGATCATCTAAGGCTATCACGGAGATGTAAAACAAGTTAATCATTGGAGGTTACAATAAATTATTGCTGTGTGGGTTAGCAAGCAATCAGAAGCTGTTGTCAACATTCAGAACTTATGTGAGAGAAAGGTTAGTTGTAGAGGTTGTATATAATACTTTTTCTTAGTTCCAGTTGTTGTACACATAAAGTAATCATCTGTTATTTAGAAAGTTGAGTATTTTGCTGTTGTACCAACGAAGGAAACTTATGACGGTTCTTTATTCACTCAGGTTAACTTGAAGTTAAGGACTTGATAAAAAAACAAAACTCATTGACAACAAGTTTAAATAAACTGAGAGCATTATTTAAACATGCGACTACGATATTGTTTTTGGTGTGAATCTTAGACTGTGATAGTGAACGAGTTTTTGGAAAATAGCGAGTCTGGAATAGGTCTAGTATAGGGTAGGGTTTTTCGGTGTTTAGTCTAGAATAGGGTTGCAAAATGCAGCTAAATGGTCTAGTATAGGTCCCAGGGGGGGGGGGGGGGGGGGGGGTACTCAGGTATATTAGTGACGGGGAGGTGCGAATGAGGCCAAATTGTTAGACCCTAAAAAAGTCCTTTCAGGCTAAAACCAGACCCAAAAAAAGACCAACGGCCCAGAACGTAACCCAAAAACAGTCCAATTTTTTTTCACTGCATAAAAAAGTTACAAAAAATGCACATCAAGAGAACAAAGTGTAATGCGATATTTTATCAAATTTACATACTTCATATGTAACTGTTGTAACGTGACCTCTTATGAATAAACCGCTAAAACAGGAAGTCTCCTTGTCATTTGCATGTCGTTTATGTTTATACATGAAACTGATACAATCGTGTGACATGAAAATGAGAAGCCTGGGCTTCGCTTTTAGTCAACCCCCCCCCCCCCAAAAAAAAGTCCTTACCAAAATCTTTCACCCAAAAAAAGTCACCACTTTTTTCTAACCCAAAAAAAGTCCTCAGATTGCTAATTTCAAACCCAAAAAAGGTCTTTGCACCTCCCCTGTCACTAATATACCTGAGTACCCCCACCCCCCCCCCCCCTTTGGTATAGGTTAAGGGTCTCAGAGTCCCAGCAGCACAACCCGACCCAAAAATTTCAGAGTATCCCCACCCCCCCCCCCCCCCCCCCCCCCCCGGGACGGGAAGCGAATTCCCACACCCAGGTTGTGACCCCCTTCATAAACGTTAGTCCTAAAAATGAGGGGTGGTCAGTGACATTTTTAGGACTAACGTATATGAAGGGGGTCACAACCTGGATGTGGGAATTCGCTTCCCCCCCGGGCCTCTCCCCTACCTAGGGTCCAATATATGTGCATATGCTGTGTATTCCTTACCCGGTATGATGTAATAACAGTTGTTTTAGCGATCTCGTCAGCAAGCACAATAGATCTTGCGGATGCCAAAAGCAATCCGACGGCAAACTCGGCGACAACATCGCTTAAAAAATGCCCGGGGGAATGGCCAACACGGATTCCATGTGCTGTGGCTGCCTCCACATCGATGTGATTCACACCTGTGCTTGGAGTACAAATAACTTTCAAATTAGGCAGCAAGTCTATCACCTCTTTGCCTAGCTTGATTTTGTCTTGCGTAAAACCTCCCGTGCACAATATCCCGTGTATCTTTCCACGTTCGTCTTCACCCAGTTCGGTCACGCTTACTTGGTCGAGGAGTGTGAAGTTGTCTTCGTAGGGTCGAGCAAGTTCCAGTAACAAATCCCTAGCGGGCTCTGGAGGAGTGGAGTAAGAGAAGCACAACACAAGGGGACGTGAAGCCATTATGTGAGAGTCGAGTTTTTTTAAAAAAACAAATGTAAAGTATTACACAGAACTAACACTTCACGTCTTCTATTTGCGTGACACCGCCGGGGGACTGGGAGATAGCAGATCATTCCTGACCCAGCTTCCTGACCCATATCCAGTAAGTCTGGACTTAATAAACTCGAGGAGGGTAGGGAAGGGAGAATTCCCTCTCAAACTCTCAGTATAAAACACAAAACATCAACAAGGAACTCATTTGAGCATCATTACATTGCAATGCAAATTATTATGACAATGTGGTACTATATTGTAACATTCAGGTACTATATTACAACATTCAGGAATTTACAGCATGCAAAAAAAAACTCTACCGACCTCATGAAAGTGACGGCGAAGATTTGGGGACGGATTTTCTCACGACTATGATGAAAATGAAGTAGATGGAGAGAAAAAAAAACACTGTGAACAACAACAATTTAAACAAACTAGCCGGTCTTGTTCCAATACTACAAAAATAAGTTCGGTGGCTGCGTGGCACTTGGATTTCATGAAAAAACGTTTTTAAATGTTATTTTAAAGTGCCAAAGTTTTTTAATAAGTTCCAAACGTTTCGGGCTTTGCCCTTCTTCAGTGGAAATATGTTCGTTGAGAAATACGCCACGACATCTAAAGTTTAAATGATTGTTTCTTGCATGCGCGCGCGCGACCTTCAGAAGAAACGAAAGTTAGTATTTAGGCCGTGCGGTTGACAGGTACCAAGTTGGAAAATAAGACGCATCTCCTGCCGTTTCCTTTGCTTGTTTCCGCCGCAGAGCTTGACGCCGCAAACCTGCACGTCATCCGCAGAGTGTCCATTGGAACTGAAGTGCTCTGCGACTGGAAAACCAGGTGCACTCTTGGTAATACTCCTGAGATGTTCGCCAAACCGTTCCCTAAGAGTGCGCCCAGTTTCGCCGATGTAAATGGCAGGGCAGCGACGGCAGGAGATGCAGTATATAAGGCCAGATGACAGACAGGTAAAGGACTCTCTGATGATGAAGGACCTTTTTGGAGCTAGTAGAGTAGTGTTATTTGAGATGTGGTTACAGGTACGGCAGCGGGGGTGTCGACAAGGAGCAGAACCTGCGGGCGAAGTAGCTTGATTTGTGTCGGACGTGTGGACCAAGACGTTTCGTAGGTTTTGATCTCGGCGATAAGCGATCATTGGTGGCTGAGGAAATATTTCCTTGGTTTCAGGGTCGTTCGATATGATGCTGAAGTTGTCGAGCAAAATCCGTTTGATTCTGTTGTTCAGAGGATGGTAAGTAAGAACCAAAGGAATCCTGCTCTCCTTTTCATCCGCCAAGGTGTTCCGTTTGAGGGCGTCGGTCTGTGTGACATGTCGGATTTCCTCAAGATCATGTTGGAGAGTGTGTGCATTGTAACCACGCCTTTCAAAGAAAGAGGCCATTTCGTGTGCTCTTGCTAGAAAGTCGGCGTCGTCAGAGCAGAGGCGTCGAAGGCGTAAGAGCTGACTGTGAGGTAGGCTTTCTTTGCAGTGTCGAGGATGTGATGACTGGTGGTGAAGATAACTGTGGGTATCTGTGGGCTTGTAGTAGATGGAAGTAGAGATTCGATTGCCAGAAATGCGTAAATTGATATCAAGGAAAGGCAGTTCGGTTTCAGAGATAGAATGTGTGAATTGAAGTGCAGGGTGAAAGTTGGAAACAAAATCAATGTATTCTTCCAGTTGAACGCGGTTGCAATTCGCGACCCCTACGATATCATCAATGTATCGCTTGTGGAGTTGAGGTATGAAGCCGGTGTATTGTCGCATGATTTGGTCTTCGACATATCCCACGAAAAGGCACGCATAGTTAGGGCCCATCTTACTGCCCATGGCGACTCCCCCTGTTTGATGGTAAAATTCGCCATTGAAAGTGAAGGCATTTAGGGTAAGCACCGGCTTCATACCTCAACTCCACAAGCGATACATTGATGATATCGTAGGGGTCGCGAATTGCAACCGCGTTCAACTGGAAGAATACATTGATTTTGTTTCCAACTTTCACCCTGCACTTCAATTCACACATTCTATCTCTGAAACCGAACTGCCTTTCCTTGATATCAATTTACGCATTTCTGGCAATCGAATCTCTACTTCCATCTACTACAAGCCCACAGATACCCACAGTTATCTTCACCACCAGTCATCACATCCTCGACACTGCAAAGAAAGCCTACCTCACAGTCAGCTCTTACGCCTTCGACGCCTCTGCTCTGACGACGCCGACTTTCTAGCAAGAGCACACGAAATGGCCTCTTTCTTTGAAAGGCGTGGTTACAATGCACACACTCTCCAACATGATCTTGAGGAAATCCGACATGTCACACAGACCGACGCCCTCAAACGGAACACCTTGGCGGATGAAAAGGAGAGCAGGATTCCTTTGGTTCTTACTTACCATCCTCTGAACAACAGAATCAAACGGATTTTGCTCGACAACTTCAGCATCATATCGAACGACCCTGAAACCAAGGAAATATTTCCTCAGCCACCAATGATCGCTTATCGCCGAGATCAAAACCTACGAAACGTCTTGGTCCACACGTCCGACACAAATCAAGCTACTTCGCCCGCAGGTTCTGCTCCTTGTCGACACCCCCGCTGCCGTACCTGTAACCACATCTCAAATAACACTACTCTACTAGCTCCAAAAAGGTCCTTCATCATCAGAGAGTCCTTTACCTGTCTGTCATCTGGCCTTATATACTGCATCTCCTGCCGTCGCTGCCCTGCCATTTACATCGGCGAAACTGGGCGCACTCTTAGGGAACGGTTTGGCGAACATCTCAGGAGTATTACCAAGAGTGCACCTGGTTTTCCAGTCGCAGAGCACTTCAGTTCCAATGGACACTCTGCGGATGACGTGCAGGTTTGCGGCGTCAAGCTCTGCGGCGGAAACAAGCAAAGGAAACGGCAGGAGATGCGTCTTATTTTCCAACTTGGTACCTGTCAACCGCACGGCCTAAATACTAACTTTCGTTTCTTCTGAAGGTCGCGCGCGCGCATGCAAGAAACAATCATTTAAACTTTAGATGTCGTGGCGTATTTCTCAACGAACATATTTCCACTGAAGAAGGGCAAAGCCCGAAACGTTTGGAACTTATTGTTCCAATACACCCATTTCACCAGACACCTCGTGCTTCCCTCCGTGTGTAAAAAGAGGTTTTATCAAAGACGAAGCCATGAGACTTGTGAGAATGAACAACATCAGTAATTACGCCTAAAAACGCGTGCTTGATCCACCAATGGTTATAGGTAACCTTCAACAAAAGAAAAGTCTTGGGTTGTGTCCAGCGATAAAATATTGCCATTTGTTTACAACACACCACCCGTCAACCTCGTTCCCAGGGTTTTCCGCCCCTCCCAATTTTAAAAGGGAAAAACCCTGGAAACGAGGTTGACCACCCGCGTAACCTTAAAAAGTACTACTGATGGAAAACTAGGGACAAATGCAAAATCGGCCATTACTGAAAACTATTTACAAGAAGCCACCGATCATGCATAGCGTCAATAAGAGTGGTAGCAAAACACACGCATAAGACACACTCTGGAGGTTACTGATGCGTTACTACCACAAAACCACAGCGAGTACTCTGCGTTAGCCTTTGAAACACAACTTTTGTTTCAAGGGAATGATTTTACGGCAAAAAGTGGGCGCCTTTTCACCACTTGCCCAACTCCCGGCCCACGTCTTCGCGGCCCCTGAAGCTTGCATGGTAGTCGGAAAACAGAAAGCTTGGAAAGCAGGCCGGCAAGGAAACAGCTACCTCTTCAGTCTATATTAGCCTTTATACAAACAGAACAGAATTCACAGAAATATATAGAAACCGAAACAGCTGACCAAAGTTGTTTAACTTATTACTTCCATCACTTGTTTGTGTAATATTAAACAAATTAAACACAAGAAGTGATGAGGAGTCTAAAGAAAAGCAGAAATGCTTGAAGTAATAGACCCCCATTAACGGCGTTTTCTCATCACACCTTTATCAGCTTCCTCCAGGAGCTTTGATGGGCTCCATCTTCCTCCCATCCCCTCCAGCTAGAGCTCCCACTGATCACAAAAGGAGAAGAGAATTGAAATGAAAGCAAGTATCTCTCTGTCCTCCAAAGATGTAGCCTGTTCCAAGCGTTCAAATAGTGGGTAATGTAGGATAGGCGGCGCGCGAAGGAAAAATACTGCGTGTTCTGACAGGAGCCAGGAGCTTATCATGAATAACAACGAAACAATTGTCCACGGTTACGATCTTACTTTATCGGTTTCTGTTGTGTTGGTGTCTCGCAAATTTTACTTTTTTACGTGGTCAGATCAGCCTTGCAGTTCATTGTTTTTGGTCAGTGCCTTGACTGGGTGTACATGCAAGGGGCCACAATTAAAACATCCTATGATAAATGCTGGCCTGGCTCAGCGCTACTGATTGACAAAGGGGTCATTGACCTGATTTTAGCACCTTTTTCAATAAAGTGACACGATATTGGCACGAGACTGTTTATTCTTTCAAATCTATACAACTCGCTAGTTCATTTTTATCCAGCGTTGAATAGAGGACCTTTTACCCATTTTGTACCCATTTATCCACAAACAAGGTGTCTGTGGATCGATATCTGCAAACGATGATTCCAGCAAACCTCAAAGACCACCTGGTTTAACCAGTAACCAGGACTGAAATAAAACGTGTGCCACTTGACTTGAAATTCTGCTTGGCTCACGAAATTTATGTACACCTTTGATATTGCACGATCAGGGATTATGAATAGTTCACACAGCCAACATCGATCGGCAATAAAGATGAATGTTATTTTTCAAGTTTTTTTAGAATACACCTTTCTTGCTGTTATCGCTACGGATGTACACACGTGGATGTCTTCTTAAATCGTGCGCAGAATACCAACTATCGCAGCTGGAGTCCGCTGAAAACGCAATCATGTCTTCCGTCACGGAAATGAAACTTTCAGATTCGGTTCATTAAAAAACACTCGTATTGCATGCAAATTTTCACATAAGAGCGGCTCAATGCTGAAACTGAAAGTAAGTGTTGTTTTGCGAATTTGTGCGTGGTGGACGTGTTGTTGACGGAAACGGCTGGGTCAAAAACATGACGCAATGGCCGTCCGTGATTTTCGATTTCCGGTTCTTTCTCGGGTCTCGAGCCTCCTTTTTTCTTTGTCATGTATTTATATCAGAACGCGTTGATTGGTTCTGTTCCCTCAGGTTATCAAAGCGCGCGTTCTAATTGGTGGAAATAAACAAAAACCCAGCTCAGTGTCACGTGTGTCGGAAAGACAAATTTCCAAAACAACACAGACTGCGACAGAAAAGTTTTTACTTTGGCGAGGAAGATGTGAAATTGCTACTTTGGTTTTGGCTCAATAATTTGACCAACTGCGTTGAAATTTCAATTGCTAGCGGCGATAACACTTACAAGACTTTAACGGCGTTCTCATCTGAGCGAGCGTTTTTAGTTTGAATCATTCAGGCGATTTGGAAGTGAATTTCGTTTTCGACATTATGGTGAAGACATTTCAAGCGTATCTCAGCCCGCAGTGTCACAGAAAATACAGCTGCATTCACTGCCGGGCTCACCTGGCAAACCACGACGAACTTATTTCAAAGGTGAGAGCAGTATCTTTTAAATGGAAACTGATTCAATTTCAAGTTTGAAGAGATCATTCTTCGTGGGTCGTGACAACGAAAGCCATATTGATTCAAGTCATAATATTTTTCCTTTCAGTCGTTCCAAGGTAGCCAAGGTCGGGCTTACTTGTTCAACAAAGTGTAAGTTGATTTTTGACAAACTGAGCTTTTAAACTGTACTTTCAATGTAGTATTTCATAACCTAACTGTTTCTGTGGCTTGTTTTTAACGCAGGGTGAATGTTGGTTGCGGTCCTGCCGAGGAACGGGTTTTGTTGACAGGCCTTCACGCAGTTGCCGACATTTACTGCGAGTGCTGTAAAACGACTTTGGGATGGAAATACGTGAGTGTTTTCCCCCATTTTATTCTTCTTCTGTACACCAAATAAGTCGCGAGAATTTGAGAAGAATTTTCTGTCGAAAATGTCGCGCGTGTTTTTCGCGGGCTCGAAGCAAAACAAACCTGAAAATATGCAAATTTATCGCCGTGTTGAAAACATTACAATTTTAAATTAGTGGCCAAATTTTCTTATTTTTTTCGTCTTTCTAGGAACACGCCTTCGAGAACAGCCAAAAATATAAGGAAGGAAAATTCATCATTGAAATGGCACACATGATCAAGGACAATGGATGGGACTAGCGAAGGATGGAATCAGAGTGAACTAAAAATTTTTATATTTCCAGTGGACTTGCATTGGATTTTGTACAGAGATTAATGTTTTATTCATAAATGTTAAAAGAGCTTTTATACTTGAACAAACCACACAGACATTCTGATCTATCGAAGACCAGAATTATTTAGAACTCTTTCGTAAGAAAAACAACGTTTTCTTTGTAAATAGCAGAGCAAATTTCATAGCTTTATTGTATAAATGCATGCATGGGTTGTGTATGTAAATAGATTTTCTTGGTGCAGTGTGAGAGCTTAAGCTCATAATTTCGATCTTAACTACTGCTTGTACGGTTGTGTTCGCTAACATAGTGGATGTCTTGTAAATATGTAAATATCGCTGTAGTATATGGTGTTTAATTTAAGTCAAACGAGAGAATGAAAAGCAAAAGGAAAAACTAAAAATACGAGTTTGTTTTTTACTGCCGGGGGTAATCGATCATCAAGTTTGCATCCTTTATATTTGTGCCAATTGAATCTTACTGTAAACATTGCAGGAAATGTTAAACCTTTTACGTGAAATGGTTTCTGCTGGGAGTTTATTTTTTTCTGACAGCGTTTATAATTTGTCGGGGTTTACCCCGTCGGCAAAAGCTCAAAATACGATATCTTTTGTGGTTGGCATGTAACATTTCCAAGCAGATTGTTTACATCAGTTCAATGGCTTGTATAAATTTGCATTTAGATTTTATAGATTTGGCATTTAAGACTCCGCAGCTGAAATGATACGGGAGAATTCGTGGTTAAACATTTCTACTGGCAACATATGAAAGTCTTGTTGATACATTTTTGTACAAAGTACAAAATTCGTGTTTCCTGTCGGCTTATGTACCGCTCGTGGCGGCAACCAAACTAGATAACTGAGCAGACTGTGAAAAATATATATATCCTCATTTAGGGACATTCAATTTTGCCTTGTTGAGGTTTATAGACGTCCGACATCAATCCCTTCCGGTTTGGAATGCGTTGAATGGCGAATTTCCCATGAAATGACCATGATTTCTATATATGGAATCGGTGTAATTGGCAGACAGGTGCAGAGAGCGCGCGGGAGGTACGTAGCCGGTTCATAGGGCACACAAATGTAATCTCCCGAGAAACGTCGATTAATTCTACAGATTTTCTGAATCTGAGCTGCAGAAAATTTAGTGTGTCAAATTTGATCAAATTTGCTCTACGTGACGGAGGGAACGGCTTGGAAAAACCTATCATTAAATATTCATGACCCATTCAAGCAAAGGACGTGATGTAAACAATGCATGCTTTGTAATGCAAAGCATGTGATGAAACTCAACACGGCCACTATTTCTGATAGCTTCAAGTCCTTATCACTTAAGTGGGATGTGGAGGAGACGGTCCAATACGCTGCAAGTGAAACACGTCTGGCAAATGCAAAACATATTTCCTGAAGACCACATAAACTTCAGCAAAGGAATAATTTCTTAGCTGCATGGGCTGTCAGTTTGGTTTCAAACAACGTTCTTCTTTTCACGTCTCTTATAAAATCATTCGTTTAATGTCATTTCTTTTCTTGCTGGAGAATTCAACAATTCCAGCGATTAAGAGGATAAATCGATGTCTGCACATGCTGTGACTAGCTATTTTTTTTTCTGAGTGGCTTTTTATGTCCCGTACACATTTTTACTTGAACAAACGGAAAATGGTTATACTCTTACACGTTTTGGCCTTGTGTCCACACCTGATAAACGGATGAAAAAGTAAGAAAAGCGTTTTTTTTAAGACCGAAGGAATCTAGAACAAAAAATCTTATTTTTTCTTCCACCTGAACTGAAAAATTGTGCATGTAGATCATAGGCGAAAATCACGCTTTAAGTACACTGCCTTTTCCGGCCATTTCAGCCTTAGGGCACTATATGAAGCTTAAGGCAAGATGACAAGTCAAAACAGCATTTAGCACTCCCATTGCTCTAATAACATGTCATTATGTAAACCGGTTGTGAATATTACACCCAAATTTACTGCGATTTATGGAATTATGGATGTTTGAGGGGTAAAGTAAAATGATGACTACATGTACTGAACAACTTCAGTTATTTAATTGGTCCGCCGTTTTGGGTTCTTTCCACAAACTTAGAACCACCTTGTACAGCATAATAAACAATACCACAGGAAAGTACTACTTAATCTTTAATTGAGTGGTCACATTCTAGAATTTCATTCGCCGACTCAAAATTCAACCACCTTGTACATGAAAATAAAACAGGACGACAAATAAGTATTTGTCATTCGCTTTCATTTGAATGGACATACTTTACAGTTTCATAGACCTGCAGCCTGACTCAAACTGAAGTTACGACAACATTGCCGGAAGAGAAGAAAAGAAAAAAAAAGAAAAAAGAGCTTTAATAGTGTGTCTTTAATTAAAAACGAGTACCAATGGCTACCAATTGATCTTCTATTTTGCAAAGTGAATGGCTGAAAACACACCGTTTATGTAATCAATTGGTTTGTAGAAACGTCCAGGCCTTACTGAGATAGTGGGTCACAGTGTGTCCTTGTGTGGAACTTAGGAGTGCATGCGCATGGCAACTGATAAGATATTCCAAAAACAATTTCTTTAAGATTTCATTTCGGGTTTTGAAACTATGATGCAGTTTAGATATTTTGCTGACAAAGGATCATATCGGACCTGATCCAGGCACTGTGATATAGGCTAATAGCCATGTTGGAAACTGAAGGCCGAGCAAAGCCGGAAACAGAACAAGCCCTTCTACCCGTAGGTCCTCGAGTTTTTACTATATGAAGATGTTGTTTTGTCCGTGTATAGGCCGGTTCCTGAAGTGAGCGGAATTGGAAAAACCACGAGGCTTTCCGGCCATTAACCTTCGTACCGGCGACTTCCATTTTCAAACGCCTGTTTTGAATGAATATATTTATATTTCTCAATAGAGGCTCGAGTTCTATTGTATTCCTTGATTAAGTATTAACTGAAAGATATCACTGATCGATAATAGCTGATAAACACATGTTTTCTTTAGAAACGGTATAACGCGCTCGCGACCCGTTGCGTAGAAACGTTTCAGGACAATTCCTATACGTTTATTTAGTGATTTTTGGTCGTTTAAAATCATCCTCAGATCGCGAAAACTGACAGCGGAAATTCTCGTATGTAAAACTTGTGGGCGCATTACTTTCCACCTTCCTTGGGGTCGGTCTCGGGTGTTTTTCTCTGCCAAATGCTTGAAAACAAAACCAATATTTGTTGTGCTATTTCCGCAGTAAAAGGTGATGCTATTTTAGGATGCAGCGCTATATCAATCGATGTAACGATGAGTCGTTGACCAATACTGGTAGCAACAAAATATATATCACTTTGTTATGAAAAGAGTCTGGAGAAACCGATTGTTCTTATGAGAAGTCTAGCTACTAAACTGACTGAAATCACAATTTCTCGCAGTTTTGCGTATTTATTCAGTCTGATTCAGTGTCTTCACCAGTATAGTATATAAATCAGCTCATTGTATTTAAAGAACATTTCAACCGTGATCAAATATATTTTTTTATCACCACATATTTTTAGAAAATGTTAAAAATATTTTCTTGCTTGGTAGCATCAACGTTTGAGATAAAGTTAATGAATATCTTAATTCGTCATATTTGGAATAAAGTAAAACGATGCAATACCATTCTCGGCGCATTTTTCTTTCCGAAAAACATATGCTCACTTATAGCCCGGGGGGGGTACTCCCTATAATGGGCTATACGGGGATGCTCCGCCCGAAAGGGGTGCCTTTTTGAGGCTAGAGGCATAGGGAAGATATCAATGACGTCACCAATTGTTATTTATGTGCCAACCAGAGCATTGGCTGCCGAAACAAAGGGTTCTTTTGTTCCAGTGGCTGGCACATTTGTTTGTAAACAGATATCATCCCTATATGAAAGGGTCGGGATTTCACGAGTTGAAGTATATGAAAGGGTAGGGATTTCACGAAGAATAGGAAAGGGAAGCGAAGCCGCGCCGTTGACGCATAAAAAAGGTAGGGAAAACTGCCATTTATGTATTATAAAGATGGCCTTTCAAAATATATCAAACAGACGCACGTAAAGGCTCTGAAAGGGGTACCATTTTCAATGAAAGGTATATGAAAGGGGTACCTTTTCTGTCAAAATCGAACTATGGAAAGGGTAAGGGTTTGGACCTCGGGGCGGAGCATCCCCGTACAAAACTTGGTTGAGTACCTCCGGGACTTATAGTATACAAGCTGCTATACAATCGTATGTCAGTCATTGTGTAGTGCCAGCTGTGTTCTTAAAAGCCCAAAACATGCATTACTGGTCCGATATAAGAGTGTTCATAAACCCAGCGCGGTAAAACTTCGGAGACTCCGAACAGCTTTTCTGGCCTTGAAGTGCATGTTGTCTATGTTGTTAAATAAAAATTTCGTACGGAAGACAAGCTTCATTATTTTTCATACTACACCATATTGGTGACGTTTTCACCGATTTCCACGGGAGTGTGATCCACTGAATCTAATAATAATTATTTTACATGACCAAACACAACTTCGCTTTAGGCCCGTTTACACATGCGATTTTTGATGCGATTTTTGTCGCATGTGTAAACGGGCGCCGATTTCAGTGCGACTCGGGTGCGATATTTGGCCGATATTTGCTGCGATTTCCCAAAAATCGCCGCCAAGTTGCATCAGGTTTCGAACATGTTCGAAACCTCTGCGACATAGCGCGACAAATCGCGCCCAAATCGCACTGAAATCGCCGCCCGTTTACACATGCGATTTGAAGATGCAACTTGCGCGGGACAAAATTTGCATCGACAAGTGCGACAAAAATTGCACGGAAAATCGCATGTGTAAACGGGCCTTTACATGTTGCTACTATTCTGCATGATTATCATTGTTGTCATTGTTACGCACAGTGTTCAGTCAACCTTCGCGTTGCCTTTGTTCTTTTAATTCCCTTTTCGATCCGTCCATTAGTAATGGTTGATGGATTTAATCGATCGAAACCGAAAGATAACTCGATGAATAAAACAGTTTAAGGACTTGAACCAAACTGATTATTACTGTTAGGAAAAAGAATAAACTGCAGAATACCCTGCCACTTATTTGCATCTTATTGAATAACAATAGATTCTATTGTTTCATGCTCGTTTTTCCTGGGTTAGAGTTAGGGCTAGGTCTAGGCATAGTTAGTAGTCCCCTCTACTAACTATGGTCTAGGAGTTTGTTAGCAGTGGCGGGGTATTCTGCAAGTAATCCGAAACTGAAACGTGTCGAGACAACTTTTCTCATGGTTGCGTTGCAAAAGTTGCGTCAACTTTGCTAGCTGGATGAAGATGGCCGAAAGCGCATTTACAAACAAAGAACTGAAAGCAGAACCATTTCTTCCACGAGCCGAAAACCAGCTAGGAAACAGTAAAACAGAAACGGCGGAAGATCCCGCCATTGGCAGAAATGTGAATAGAATGAATGGAAATCCAAATACATCTTCAGCGGAATCAAACAGCGGACGTGCGCGAAGAATAGACAGATTTAGCAAAGACAACGTGACGTGAGATGAGGACGGCGCGCGCACAAGGAGTGACAGATTAAGACTGGGTCGACAACGCCGTTGCGTTGCGGGTAAAAGGGATTTAGCAAGCTGAAAACAAGACGGACAGCGACGTCGATTATGTTTTCGAATTCGATTTGTTTCCCGAACAATCCACTGTTTCCATTACGTGTATTTTTAGTCTGTTGATAGATAAATGGAAAAGGAAAATATAAAAAAAAATATGTTATTAATTGCGCACGAAAGACAACAGTCATCAGATTTTGAAATGAGCCGTTGTAGAACGTTGTCCGTTTGGTTAGTCAGTCCTTTCCAATTCTAAGTTTGGGCGCTTTGACATCGACAATTGGGAAGATGCTGAATGTCGATCTGCAGTTGCTTTTTGATAATTTGCAAATCCCACAGGACATCTCATTTGTTCACATCGACACCGACTTGAAAACTGGGACATGAATTTTTATTAAACTGATCTCTTTACAGCTCGGGCATTGACACAGAACTGTGGCGAACTGTTCAATTTGCTTGCCACACCCTGCCATGCAATACCCCTTTCCCTGCCTTCGGGTTTACTGATGAACACTCCTTCCCCGCCACGGTCCGCACCATCACTGATCTAGAGTAGAATGAAAATACCAAATGTCAATAATTTATTACACCTTTTTCAGATAACGAAAACAAAAAATGAGTTTTCCACGATTTTTGATCATAGTAACACTTTATAAAGTAAGCTTCAGATAAACACTTTGGGTAAACATATTTGTCGTTTGTCACTGAAAAGTGACGATCCTAATTTTAATTTTGACAATATATTTTTTTTCAACATATTTATACCATGAACGGCTTTATAAGCGCGAGGAATATTGTCGATTCCTTTCAAGTTTGTTTTCGATGCCGTATGAAAGTACACAAAATGTGACTTTTCACAGTTTGTTTTTCCACCTTGCCTAAAAAGTCGAGGTTTATAAAAACAAAAACAAAAAAATCATACCCGAAGGGCGGTAAAACGTTGTTACCGAGTATTTATACTTGCGACCCGATCAAATTAAGCATAAATCAAACGAAAGAATGGGCTACAAATCACAACTACGTACAAGGCTCTATGACCTAAAATGGTGTAAATATCAAGGCTGGTAGGAGGTTTCACTTCTACAGCAGTACACATAAACTATTAACGTACACAAAAAATGGGAAAAAGTGAGCGATAAAATATAGCTCATCACTTCGCGCACTAAAAGTTCTAAAATATGCTTACTTTTTTTCCCGTCGCTTTTTGGACTTCCATTTCCTCCTTTCATTATACAATCAAATCCTTTAAAATAAAAGCAAGATAAATGTAACAGTGAACTTATTAAATCTACATATAAAAAACGTTTTAAGCTTTGGCTTAAGCTTATGTTAGTAGTTTAATTATAGCGTGTTGTTGTTGAATTTGTTGTTTTGTTGTAATTGGGCTAAAATGAACAACCCCGTAATTTAATCCACCGCGATTTTCTATCATATTTTATAAAACCGTAACCGCTAAAAATGCAGAATAAATTCATGCCTTTATTATCTCTCCAGAATAAAAAACTTATCAAGCAAAACAGCACCATTCTTCCACAAAAAGTCGAAAAAAAATACTTGACATGAAAACTTAAGGAAACAAACACAAAACCGAATCAGTATCAACAAGTTTTTGTCGGCTTTTAAAAGTTATAGGCTTTGAGGACACATGAAATATTTAACTAAAATGATAATTTTAGGTAGCCAAATAAATTTTCCTACCTTTTCCTACCTTTTCAACTCGAAAAAAGCCTTTTCTTGGCAGTAAATCACCCGCGTCGTGATGGCGACGTGAAAACAACCCAAATGCCGTCGTGAACGCGACGCGACCTTGACCGGAGAACGTGAATGTAAAGACCGGAAGTCGGGTCCAGACTATTCCGCGCGGTGTCGCGTCCTCATTTCACGTCGCGTTGTCTTTGCTAAATCTGTCTAATATTGCGTAAGTTCCTATTTGGTAGTGTAGCTACATGTAGATGTGCCCGGATTGTACACTTTTAGCACAACTGCATTAGAATGAAGAATTTCTGTACAGCAGGAGCATATGGTCTGACTGAATGGGTAATGGCGGCTTGATTCAGTCTCAAAGTGAAATCATTTCGCAATCGAATGTGTGTTTGGGAAGGCTGAGGGACTGCATACATTGTAGAATTTCTCAAAGTCCGTTTTGTTTGAGTTTCCGGGCGTTTATGAGGCTAAATTGGTGCCGTAAAGTTTTGAAACTAACGACCGCCCGGAAGTAGCAATGAAATTTAGGACAGTTGTTAGTAAATCGCGAAAGTATTAAGTAACGATCCTCCGATAGTAAAGACCCGAAACGAAAATTGAATTTCTGTAAGAAACAAAATGGGACAACTGCGGAAAAATCTCAGGGAGCGCTTCCAATAATTCACTCCAAGTGCTCACTATATAACTCTAAGGACCCTTTACAGGCTGTCTTTTATACCCGTAAATAATATATAGCGTAGTTAGGGTGCAAAGGAAAGATTGATTTGTTCGAAAATCCCAAGCAATTACCATTTAAATACAAATTGGTTTTTATATTTTTATATATGTTGTTGTGCAATCATAGTTAATAGAACAAACTGGTTATGAAGCTCAATAAATTTCAAAAAGAGTGTACAAAGCTGCTTTGTTTTATGTTGAACGAACCGTGACCCTGCACATTGTTTTGTTTAACGTGTGAGCCCAAATGTTTCTACTGGTCAGTTGCTCATATGCATTTCAATACCTTTTGTGTTTTGTGCAGGGTCAAGGCAAACGAACAAAAGGAATGGAGAACAAAAACATATAACAAAGGACTGACTGAGTTTCATAACCAGTTTATTCTATAACTATGGTGCACATTTTATTTTCCATTGTTTTTGGGTATGAAAATATATGATAATGTATGATAATGAGTTTTAAACAAAGGAAAATAAGGCCCCGTCCACACGTATACGTTTACGTTCGTAAACGCATACAGTTGCGGCCGGTCCCGACGGTGTCCGTCTTTGAGAGAGTTGACTGTAGTCATAAAAAAAACAGTGGATATTTTATACTTGGTCATTTATTTGTTATTAAAGCTATCAAGCGAAAATAATTCACCTTATTTTCTCTTGCAGTACATAAAAACAAGCTCCTGATATATAGAATCCAGCCCCCCCCCCCCCCCACACCCTCCCCTCGCCACCCCCCCCCCCCCCCAAAAAAAAAAAGAGAAGATAAAATTAAGGTGGCTCGATATAGTTTTTTTTGGCGCGCGCAGATTGGGTTCTAATTTACCCGCGGGACTTTTAAAAATTTGAGTCATGCAAGAAAAAAGATAAACAAACATGGCCGCAACTCTCCTTTCGCAATTTTATTTTTGCGCCGGCCTGGTTGACTGTGTTTTTCGCGTGTATGCAAGCTAGGTTTACATTCTTCTTTCTTTGGTGGTAATGTGATTTACCGAGAAAAAGAAAATAGGGCGGTTAAAGTTCCCTGACAAGAATGCAGTGAAGAATGGTTTCGCGATCGACAACTCAGCCCCGCATCGACGCAATTTTCCTCTGAATACGAGAGAGTTTATTTTGGGCTGTTTTTAGGGGCAGTGTATTTTCTTAATCTAAACTCTATTAAAAGAGTAATGCAGAATGTATTGGGAAAGACAGTTCATCTTCTAATAAGAACAAACAGCAACAGAGCGTGTGCGCGACGAAGTTCCCACCCACTGCATGATATTTGTGGTCGATTCTCGTCATCAGTTAGATAAGAAAATGCACAAAAAAGGGTTATCCAGCTACGAACCACCAGAGGAAATAAAAAGCAAAAAGGAAGCAGACGTTGTATGGCTTTTAATGAAGCAGCAAATCAGAAATACTCAAAGGAGAAAATTAGGAAATCTTCGATCTGTCGTTCAAGAAAAGACACAACAACACGGCTACAGTGATTATCAATTTGTAGTTTTTGACACGGAGACAACTTCTTTAGATAAAATAGCAGCTATAACTAAACAGGTAAACACTTACAATTACTATGTGCATGCTACCAAAATGCAATATCAGCTACTACGCTTCTCGATTTAACAAACTGTCAGTGGAATCGATAAATGGCCAGAAAACGTTCCAGTGCATACTGTTCATCTGAGCGATTTCACCACTTTTCTCTCCAGTAATGCTATCGCAAATTGCCACAGTGTTTTGATCGGCCACAATCCTTTTGTTTTGACACTCCCACATTGCTACGCTGTCTTAGGCTCTCTCCCCCGCAGAGGCTGCTATCAGTTGGGCATGAGTTCAAAGAAACACTTTCATCCATGAAAAATTCTATTCGCCGACAGTCTTCACCTTGTCAAAACACCCGAATCGCTCAATCTGGGAGGAAAGCCCTGTAGAAGCAATCTTCCATCGGTTTTAAAATCTGTTTTTAATGAAGAGCTTTTTAGCACATGATGCTTTGGAAGATGTCTTTGCTCTCCATCGCGTAGTTATTATTATTTCAATCCCCGTCGTTGTAAACAACGGCAATGTAAATCCCGCCTCCTTCGCTTTCGAAGACATGGTATTTTTAGACGAACGCTTCCAGCGTGTGCAATGTCAGGGATAACATCTTTTCTCAGAGTAATAATGGGCTGGTAAAGCAAAGCCTCCTACAAAAATTGCAAAAAGTGGCCTGTCCTACCAGGACTTACAGCGTCTCTAGAGAGGCTCGCAATTTTGAGCAGAGCGCCGACAGCAGCGATTCCATCCACACCACGAGGAACAAAGCATCCAGCGATTTTAGCCAGAATTGTTAATCATTTCGAAGGCAAGTGATGTACCAGCCATTACTAGACACGATTCATCCAAAAGATAACAGTTTCTATCTCACAAAAAGCTGCACAGCGCGAAAGAGATTTGTCTATAAATGAATAAACAAGAATAACATCCGCAAATCGACCACAAAATCCGCGCGGAGGAGTGGCGTGACAACTGCCACGCATGCGTAATTGCCGATCTTGTCGTGTCAAAATTTTCAGAAATTTGAAACTTTCGAAGTCCACACTTCCGCTTCCGCTCGGTAAATTTTTTTCATTTTTTGCATGTTGACTTCGTTCTATCCAAAGTGCGTTTTACGCGATTTTCAAAAAATTCTGTCAACAGAGAAAAAAATTACCAACGAATTCTAAAAAACGCGTTTTTTCTTTAAAATTTCTGACAGATTTTTTTTAAAGTTGGTACTCGGGTAGAACACAGGGGTCGAAGGCCGTATGCAAAATTTAAACAGAATTCACCGTGGAATTTTAAAGATAATTGAAGATATGTCTGTTTTGAGGCCCTACTTAAAAGCCCAATGGCGTTGCCATGGCAACGCCAACCTCGATACATGTATGGCAAATTAATACTGTAATATTATCTTGATTTCGGGGTAAAATGTGATGACGATCCGCAAAGTATAACTCTAATTGTTTTGCCTCCAAATATACTATACAGGGAAACCAAAATACTATATCGAGCCACCTTAAAATAATTAGCGAGGACCAACGTCGTTCCCAGGGTCTTCTCGGTTTTCAATATGGCGGCGCTTTTTGAAAACCGAGAAGCCCCTGGGAACGAGGTTGAGCGAGGACCTGGGAACTAGGAAGGCGAAATTCGAGCTTTCAGTCAGAGTAAGTCAGCGGTTATCCCTTCAAGTAAATCAGAAACTCTCCGCAAAAATGAGGAAAATGCGGAGAAGTTGTTAGTTTGCGTAATATTTTTCTATCAGCATGAGATTTGGTACCGGTAGGTGATGTCACACACGCTTGAAGGTTAATATATACTGCTTGTTTTGTGATTTATCGCATTAGCGCAGTAGGGTTAGATATTAACTTATCTATCAACTTCACACTGTCATCGTTTGTCTTCTTCTGACAAATCTGGTCTATAATAAACAGGGAGAGCGCCACTGGTCGGTAATGAAGAAATGGTAGAACCAGGCTATTGCTATCAGGTACATATATAGTATATAATACTTGTGTAAGACACTACATTGCAACTTAAGGCTACGATAACTATGTTTTGATCGAACAAGGACCGCGGAAGTTAAGCTTATATTTGTCACGACGCGACACCGAGTACCATGCAAACGTTAAGTTCGCGCGCGCGGGATAAACAAGCGCTCTGTTGTCGTGGATAAAGCGCAAATTCTTGTTTTCGAGAATACTGTTGTGCAAGTTTGCACGAACAGCGTTCCGGCATTTTAAGTGCCACAATTTCAGCGTACTTTATTTAGCACGCAAGCGTTATGTTTCTTGGCTTTTTTAGCACATACAAATTAATTAGCTCTTCAAAAAAAAAACAGTTTTATTTTTATGGACCGTCCTGCGAAAGGTAATCTTAAAGGAGAAGGTCATTCCAAAACAGCACATTTTTTCTTTCCGCCAATAAAAAGTTAATGTAAAGATAAGGTACTTACCAAAATGTCAGCTTCCAAAGAGCTTTTGAACTTAATATAATCCTTGTCCAAAGTAGCCCAAAAATCCTGCACGATTGCCGCCATCTTGGAATATACTTAGCAACCTGGCGATGCATGCCTGACGTCAGTGAGTCCCAAGCTGAAGTTTGGCGGGAAGATTGAACTCGCAAGATCGCTTTGCTTTATCTTGAGTTGTTGTTGTTTCAAAATGCCGTTTTGTTTAGCACCGTATTGTTCTAATAGGTCTTCAAGAGACAACAAAAGAGGTATTTCTTTCCATCGTTTGCCTATTTCAAGAAAAAAAAATAGTTCGACAATGGCTAATCAAGCTTGGCCGGGACATCAGAAAACATTTTCGTCTGTTCAGAGCACTTCACTGATGATTGTTTTGAATTCGATCACCGCCACAGTCTCCTGGGTGGAAAAACCCGCAAAAGAAAGAAAAAAAAAAACAAGATGCTGTTCCCACCATTTATAAGAAAAAGTCCTCTCCTGTCAAAAATGGAATAAAGAGTGGCATGCCTACGCAACTCCCACGCGCTTGTTTTAGCCTTTAAAATGGTCAACACTTACGAGTATATCTTTTAGAGACTGTTCCCTTATGTATGATTTTAGGGGCGTTTCTTCGTATATTTCTTTTAGTAATGGCTGCTGTTTTATAAGATGCCAGTGTTTCACTGAAACTTGATGAGGATCTGTTTTAAGTTAGGCACCGATGGATGATATTTCGTTACAAAAAGCAGGATTTTCTTGTCTTTTTGTTTTTGCTTGAGCGTTTTATTTCTGTCTTCAAAAGTAACTTCTGAGAAGACCCTTTGAACAAAATTCTCTGGATAACCTCTTTCAAATAGATGTGTTTTGAAGTTATTTATGTTCTCTTGAAATAATGTTTTTAAAGAGTTAGTTCTGAGAAGTCTGAGAGCTTCTCTATTGATGAAGCCTTTTTTTACTCTAGATGGGTGGCATGTAGGATAATGGGTGTACTGAAAAGTTTCAGTTGCTTTGAAATGGGTGCGTACATCGAGCACCGATTCAGCTATGAATCTCTCGCCTTTGTAAACGTCAGTGTCCCAAGAAGCATATTTCTGTTTCGGATATCTCAGCAGTAAAGTTTATGCTTGTATGATGTTTGTTAGCATGTTCAATGGACGTAGTATTTCTCCTTTGGTTGTGTCCCAAAGGGAAAAAATGTCATCAATAAAACGTTTCCAAACGAGCGGTTTTAAAGCACTTTGATTTATGATTTCTGTTTCTACCTTTGCCATGAAAATGTTTGCAAAAGCAACTGCCATTTTTGTGCCCTTGGCAGTTCCGTGGGTTTGGAGGTAGTTTTTTTCCCATTAAAATGGAATGAGTTCTCTGTTAAGCCGAGATAAGTCTGAGCGCTTTTTAAGTAGTCGTGTAGGAATATAAGATTCATTTTTGTGAAAGGCGTCATAGGCCTTGCATTCTATGTTGATTCCCTCCTCTTGTGGGATATTCTTATATAGGCTCGTTACGTCCATGGAAACAAGGATTGTGTTTTATGGGACGTTCGTCTGTTCTACAAACTTGATGAAATGAGTCGTATCTTTAAGATATGACTCCTGTTGTTGTGCTATCGGCTGAATGAGTTTTTTGTCAACGAATGATGATAGTTTCTCTGTCGGGCCTTTACACCCTGGTATAATTGGTCTTCCGACAGGGGTCGGTTTGTGTATCTTTGTGAGGGTGTAAAATATTGGGATACGAGGCGGGTCTGGTGTTTGACACAGCCACTTTTTAGTCATTTCATCTATATAATTTCCATAATAGAGTTCGTTTGAACGCTGAAGTATGTTTCTTTAACCATCGATTCTGGAAGAGGTCTGTAATGTTTTTCGTTATCTAATAGGTTTTGACCTTCTTTCATTTTATCTTCCGTGTTTAGAACCACAGTAGTTGTTCCTTTGTCAGCCTTTTTAAGGTTTAAAGGTTTTGAGTGCCTCACGCTCAGCGGGATTGAGATTATTTCTTGGTTTTACGATTTTTATTTCCGCGAGCTGAGTTTTAACCTCTTCTAAATAGCTTTCAAGCGCATTTGATGGTTGCACTGGTGGGTTCCACGAAGAATTAACGTGGAAAGGGTGAGGTTTTTTGTTTTGCCCGTGAAAAATGTATTGTAGACGCATTCTTCTTGCGAACTGATCGAAGTCACTTCAAGAGTTGACTTTTAATTTGTATTTCATTTGTCACGGGTGTAGGAATATATTTTAAACCTCTTCCTAGCAAATTGATGTGATCATTTGTAAGTTCTTTATCAGAGAGGTTTTTTTGTGATGTGTTTTGTTTTTCTCTAAATGTTATTAAGTTCTTTTTTGTGCTTAATTTTTTTTGCGTTCATTTCGCTTTTTACTTGCTTGGCTGACTTTGAATGGCTTTGTTTTTCTTCAGTGTAAAGTGACTTTGAATGGTTTATTAATGGCCCCGTTTTTAAAATGAGACTCAGAAAAAAGGCATGTATACTGTTTAACTTGTTTGTTCTGAATGCTTTCTAGTTTTAACATCATTTCGCTGAATTGAGAAATCTTCTGTTGAATTTCTCTGCTACCTTATGTACATTGTTCATGTTTACAATCTTTTCTCTGGCTTCTTCAAAAAATTAACAGTGCGTATTTTTTTGCTAGGAGCTTTCGGTCTCTTTCCTTTTTTGAGTTCTACTTTGAAACGGTAGATCTCTCTATAGTGAAAACGTGTGAGAGCTTTCACGTATTCTTGTTCGGCATTTTTCCTAACGCGTCTTATGTCTGTTTTGAAATCGTCGTCCGCATTAATGCGAGCCCGAGCCCTGTATTGAAGGGACGGCGGGCAAGTTTGTTTCTCCGTATGTCTTTTCAGCGATTTGATCGCTTTTTCTGCATGTTCTAGTTTCTCTTCGGCGGACCAGGTTTGGCTGTGGCGGCGCTTTCTGCTATTGCCGGGAACGTGGTTTTGCTCTCGATTTCCTGACTTTGGGAGTTCTTTGGCTGCAAGGGATCTGTTCATCGTCTTCTGGCTCGTCAGCAAATTCCTCTTCTTGTTGGCTGTCTGGTAGCTCCATTTCTTCATGGTCTTCCTCACTGTTCGGGCCAGGGACTACCATTAGTCCTTCTGGATTTAGGCTTTTCTGCGACATTAGTTTGAATGGTCAGGCAATACCGGTTTCGATCCTTATCTTGCGGATCTTTTCAGTTGCCGATAAATACTATAAATGATAGAGGTATTGATCCTCGGTATCATTCATTATTTTGAAAATACCAATCGTCAGTAAACGTGATCGTATTGATACTGGCATGCATCTGCATGTAAGAGTACAAACTGTACAAAGTACTTTCTGTGAACTTGTTTTCCGACTCCGGTTCTTCTAAACAACAGATGCATTCGCTTGCGGACCCTCTTAGTTCACATCTACCGCAGGTACACCAGTTTACGTTTTATAGTCTTTCTACTCCATCGTCTTCATCATCAGAACCTTCATTTGCATCCGAAACACGCTCTGGTTCGAAGCGACACGGCTCCAGAGCACCCATTTTTATTTACAAACTACGTTGGGACTCATTGACGTCACGCATGCAGGGATTGGGAAGGCAAAAGAGACAAGTGGGCCTATGGCCCCTGACTTTGAAAAGTTATGGGCCATTTGGTAAAAGTATGGGCCGGATGAAAAGGAATACGGAAATGATAAAGTGCAATTCGTGATACTATGTAGAGTATTTTACTTATTTTTGCAGTTTTTCACTTTTCCTCGTGTCTCGTAATGCTGCTTGTTTTGAATGTTTTGCAACCAGAGGTCATGGTATTTTTTTGGCCATGTTTGAGGCAAATCTTACAAAACATGGCATCTCTTTCATACACTAGCCACGGCCACAAAGTTAACCACTTCGACTGGAATTTCCTGTCTTCGTGAAGCTTACTTGCAGGCCTGGAACTCGTTTCGCAAGATGGACCTTGTCCTTCAAACTCGACAGTCGTATCTTTGTTGTTTTTATGTTCGCGTCAGTCTCGGCCGACTCGGCGTTCCATTCCGTGTTAAAAAAAGTTGAAAGTTTTCTTTGGCCTTGAGTACTATCTAACTTCGGTAGTTTCTTGGGAGGCATTATTTCGATTTGAAATGCAAAAGAAATGAATTTATTTAAACTCAAAGCACATGTCAAGCCGCGGCAGAACCTCGTTTGCGAGCTGAGTGCGAGTAGAGGTCTGGGGAAGAAATTAAACGAACACGAAAGATCGCCGATCGAAGAAGCAAATACACAAGTCAATATTTCATTATTTTATTTGTTGTAACACAAAATGAATACGGATATTGAACTGCTTATCACCTATTACGCGACTAGGGCGCATGTTGGGCTCGGTAAGCAGTTTTATAATGCGACATTTTTAAATTTTTTGCGCCATATGCGCATGGCGCACGGCCTTCCCGATCCCTGCGCATGCATCGCCAGGTTGCTAAGTATATTCCAAGATGGCGGCAATCGTGCAGGATTTTTGGGCTACTTTGGACAAGGATTATATTAAGTTCAAAAGCTCTTTGGAAACTGAAATTTTGGTAAGTACCTCATCTTTACATTAACTTTTTATTGGCGGAAAGAAAAAATGTGCCGTTTTGGAATGACCTTCTCCTTTAAATACAAAAGAACTTTATGGAAAGACAAAACAAACAGGGAATAACACGGAAGACTTCCATTTGCCGTTTTCCGACAAAATAGGTACGTGGTTTTCATGCTGGTGGACATAAACAATAGTTCTCTCATTACCTCCTTTTGTTCGTCCACCAGCATTTGTTCGTTTCACTATTGTTATCTATGTCTCTAGAGATTGATTGCAAACCACCTATACCATCAAATTTCAAATTTGCTTTTGATCTTAAAAATCATTCCATAAGATATTTCAAGAGAGCTTCCTTTGTAAGAGTTACATGTATTGTCAACTGAAAATTTGATTGAGATCTAAACATGCTCATGGCAGAAGTCAGATTAATGCACCAATCAATTCCGGCTGTTACCATTCCCCCCCCCCCCCCCCCCCCCCCCGGGGCCAACCCCCGGGGGATTTGTGTTTTTTTTTTCGTGGAACTACAAATTCCCCGCCCCCCTGAGCTGACAGAAACTACAAATTCCCCGCCCCTGAGCAACAGAAAAGCAACAAAAGTTAAAGAAACATATTAAAAGCACGTTTTTAATAATGTAACATCAGATCACCAAAAAGAAAGTTGCTGGCTCTGTGAAAGTTCTAACAAAACATCTATGAATCAGAATGTATAAAGACATATTTAACGTTGTTTCTTTGGTCGGATGCACGACTTTGGACTATCGTAAATTCTGTTTATCAATATGTGTCAGCAGCCTGATGCTGTGCTTTGTTTTTTCGTGCCCTTGTCAACTTTGCTTTTTCAGCTCCTTGCCTCAAAGCCTACGTTGAAATACACATCAAGAAGTGTTTCTTACCTTCAAACAAATTCTTTAACTTTGCAATACCTTGGTTTTCAAGCCAATCGCCCACAAAAGTAGTCGGTTTCCCGGCGAATTCTTCCATTGTTTACTGACACGGCGACCGCATGGATCTGGTGATCGGTCAAGTTGTCCCCGCCCCCAACCCTCGGGGCAACACGTTGTTGTACAAAATCCCCACCCCAGGGACATAGGGCCTTACAAATCCCCGGGGTATGCTGGGGGGGATGGATGGTAACAGCCGGAATTGATTGATGCATAGCCCTTTCACTCCCAAGAGTGCCAAATACCAAAATTCAAGAAAAATCCCAAATTTGATTTTGTAAAATATTGAAAAACAAATTGTACCATGCAAAAGTACTGCTGAAGAGGTTTCATTTGAATGGTCACACCATAGGATTTCGTCAACAGACTTAAAAGTTAGAATTACATTACATGCCTCCATAATTCACTCTGGGAGTGAAAGGGTTTTAAAGTTGAGGACAGCATTGGTTTGTCTGTAGATAACAAGATGCAGCAATTCAGAACTTAACTTGCCCTTCACTTTTCAGTTATTTGACCCTTTACTCAATGCCAAATTCAAGAAAAATCCCAAATTTTATTGTAAAGTTTTTATGCTATTCAGCCTTTCGGCTGCAACAGTATTGATTAAATAAACTATCTATCTATCTATCTATCTATCTATCTATCTATCTATCTATCTATCTATCTATCTATCTATCTATCTATCTCATTTGAATGGTCACACCATAGGATTTTGTCAACAGACTCAAAAGTTAGAACTACACTACCTGTCTCCATAATTGACTCTGGGAGTGAAAGGGTTGACAGACATTAAAAACAAAGAAGTGTTTGACCAATCCAAATAATACTTTTTGTGCACGGAAGGCCAATCTTCCAGCAACCAGTGTAACTGTATGAATTTTCCTTTGATTTCTTAGGATGCAGCTATTTTTCTCCAAGAGGGACAGAACAATGACCGATTTGACACCCACCCCTCCCCTGAAACAATATGGTGGTATCTCATAGCTCGCACTCCGTATTTCTATGTGCTGGACATGATGGCTGCATTGCTTCTTCTAGGCCTTGGACTCACTGAAAAACCGGCAACTGGGGAATTGCTGCCAGATGATGTACTATTTCTACCAGTTCCTGTAAGTAGACACTTTGGCAGTTGAACCCAGAGGGGTACTCCCTTATCTAGCCTTACCAGGGATGTGTGGCCCAACATGAACAGGGTATGGTTTTCAGGCTTTTTTGTCTTGAATGGGGTATCGATTTCATCACTTTTTGTCTTAAACATGGTATTTTTATATGAAACCAGAAACCCATAAGTGGGTTGAAACGTGTAACGCGCATTCACAGCTTCTGAATATTCATTTTTTGCTTAGTACCATATTTGGAAACCCCTCAGTCCCTCAAGATTGGAAGCAAGTTGTTCTAGCGAATTGATTGGTTAATATTTTTATCCTGATTTTCCAAATATGGCTGTAACAACTTCTTAGCAAATTGAATAATCGGAAGCTTGTTTTGAAGCGTACAAGAGACAGTTACACGTTTCAACCCACTCATGGGTTTCTGATGAAACTAAATGCAAATGGGCTGATCGGACAGCTATAAATTAAGGGCATTTTATTGCCCAATATTTTGGTTAGGCAAAACTAACCTTCATCAGGGGCTGCAAAGAGCTAAGTAAAAATGGAATAAAATGGTTACAACATATAAAATGATTCAAATAAAAAGATTAAATGCGATTGGTTAACAAAAATGGACAGCAGAAACGTTATTACTACAAAGGCTACTACAAAAATAGAAAACACTATAGATGGCCTAATGTTTTAAACAGGATTTATCTAGGCTAATTTTAAAGTAAATAGTATTAAATAATGTTTATCTAGGCTAGTTTCTTTCGGATTGTGTATTGTTATTTCAAAAATTAGTCTTACTTTAGTGTCCCCAATAGCAAAGCGCACAAATGACGTCAGTATTCATGTTTGTCTGAGTTTATAATTTATTCTTGTTTATTCTTGCATTTCTGACAATAGGATTTCGTTATTAGGAATCCCCTGAGAGTCTCTTTTGGTTTGTTTGTCTGAGTTTTAGTTCTATAAATAGTAATTGTGCGCTTCGTTATTAGTAGAGGGTTTTTACCCTCGGCTAGGTACTCTATTGACACTTAAATAAAGTCATTGACTGATTGATTGATTGATTGATTGATTGATTGATTGATTGATTGATTGATTGATTGCAATATATGTAATTTTTGAAACCTCACCATAAGCTAAAACTACAATAAATAATATTATTATTATGCTACAACAAAGTCTTAGAGTAAGACAAGGTCTCAAAAATCTTAATTCTTTCTTAAATAGGATAGGAAGTTCAGAACATTGTGTCAGGGTTTGAGCGACCTGGCCACACCTCATTACCTGAGTGGCCCAATTTATATTAGAGATGAATTATCCATTTAGTCAAATTGTATGTCAGAAGAATAATTTGTTAAGGTATAAATTTGAAGACAAATTACGATGGAAAACTCCAAGAGGAATCTTTGAAAAAGAGTCTTTGTCTTCCATCTAGATACAAAATTTAGAGACAAATTATCTTTCTTAGATAAATTAAGTCCATCTACCAACACGTCTTCAAGACTTGCTGACGGACAAATTAGCTGAAGACAAATTTTGCCCCATAATTTGTCTAAACACCAAAGTTATATGTAGATGAATATTATAAATTATTCCTCTCAGATGAATAATTCCTCTTAGACAGATTATTTATCCCTAGTATAAATTGGACCAATGACATCTTCATTAAATCAATCATTATAATTTTCAGGTCCATGGAGCCCTTGAAATTCTGTCACTAACAATCATTGTATGTGGATGTGGTGTAAAACTGAAGTGGCAGGGGGCAAAATTTTACTTTACACACAAGAGGACACTACTTAAGGTAAACTGCCAGAAGACAGTTTCAGTCACAAACTTACATTAAATTTTTTTGATTTTTACAACAGACATACATATTTTGACATTACATGTAAATTTTGGAGATTTTGCACGATTCTTTGATAAAAGTTGAATAACAAGAGGTTCCATGTAGCCTATACTCATGCGCTTAGGGTGGCACGACTGGGTTTTTTGGCGACACAACATCCCAACTTTGAACAGCTGATACTTCACTGTCTGAGCTCGGTCAGGCAAGCTGCTTCACACATATACTAGAGATGAAATAAACTTTCCAAAAAAGTAGATTTGATTGACATCGGTGTTACCATAACAATGATCTGATGACATCATGGTTTTTGCATATTAGTAATTTTCTCAATATCTAGACCTAAACTTTTAAAATGACTGTATGCGTCTTATAGTCTAGATGTAAATCTTCAAGACTGCAAAGTTTGAAAAAATTCTATGAGTCAGAGCGTTTTTGAATAAAATTGGGTTGAATAATATTATTTTCCATCAAAAATTTAAAGATTCACATTACTTTCTGTTATTTCGTCGATGTCAGCGTTTTCCTCACAAATTGAAACAATATCACCATATATTATTCATGTGCCATAAAACTACATTCCTTGAAGGTTTCATCCTGTTTGCTTCACTAGATTTCAGTTGATGTGATCAGAATCGAAGCAATGTCTTAAATATGCTCATTCTTCTCACAGAAGCAACACTTTTGTTAGGGAAGTGTTTATTTAAAAACTAGTCGATGAAATTTTTTTATAATCTTTTGATCTAAAGTTGTACATGTAATGCACGATCTCTGTAAATTTCACGTGCATTGAATCATTGTAAGGGTGCGAAATACAATTAAAAGTATAGGGGACTTTTGCATTCGTTTTCCAAAGTTTCATTGCCATATTATTTGTTGACAACTGGTTTATTTCAGGACTTTCTCTTTTGTCTACATTCTACATATTTGTACACTTTTGAATAAATTTTAAACATGTTACATGTGCATGACCGCAGCCTTATGTTAATTGCCATTGTAGTCATTGTACTATGTAGATCATAACCATACATGATACTGACTTCGTCTTTGTGATATTAATGATGTTCTTTCATTTTTATCAGGTGATTGTTTTAGTTGTGATGTATGTAGAAGCAGTCACTGTTCTTATACGAAGGCAGAATCATGTCCGAGTGACACGAGCTCTGCGACCCCTCTTTCTTATAGACACTCACTACTGCTATGGGGTGAGAAGGTGGGTATCATTTTACAATAATTTTTTATTCTGCCCAACAGGAAACCTTATCAAAGGTAGTCAGCTGCTGTTGAAAATCACCACCTACTTTGTCATATTGATCAGCTGTCTACTTTGCTTGCCAGTTCTTTAGAGGAGATGATAGTTTTAAAAAAATAAGCTGTTTCTTTCCAAAGTCAGATGTCTGCTTCAAACTCTTCTGACAAGTTTGAAATTATTGGATATTTTTTTGTTGAATAATACTCTTTAAGAAGTCTGTCTATTCTGTTGTTTCTGTCTTCCTGTTTGCCTCCAACGCAGATGTCATTAGAGCTTGTCACACAATCATTCCTCAAAAATCAGGCAGCTGTCAATCAATGACATTTTGACTTTGAATTTTACAGAGCCCTCCGGCAAATTTTACTCTCACTCCCGCCCATCTTGGATATGCTGTTCCTTTTGTTATTCGTCATGGTGATTTTTGCAATGCTGGGTAAGTTTGCGCATGTATTATTAAAAATTAATTATAGTTCAATCAGAGTGGTTTTCAATTGAGTGTCAAAAGTAATTGAATTTATAATTGCTTTGGTTTTGCAATGCTACGCTTTGTGATTGGCTAAAAATCTAGCGCCAATTTCTCAACCAATCGGAAGTAAAACCAAACTAAACATAACTTGCATCTACCCGTTTTCCTGCGCTTGGTGGTGGCTACATGTACTTGCTTCAAGCTCTGATTGGTTCATTGGATTTTTTACGACTGTTGTGATTGGTCACGACACTCAAATGAAACTGCTCTTGACAAACGCATTTGTTTAGCATTCTAAGTTCTGAGTGTTATTGTTAAAATACTTAGCAACAGTAATTCAGGATTATTAAACAATTTTCATTTTTGGAATTTTTTAAATGGAAGTTTGTGACTCAGGCCAAAGCAAAGTTATTTAATTTTGACACCTCTTAAAAAGGCAGACATTTAATTTTTTTCACCTGTTAATATTCAATTTTATTTAAGCTTAATCCACCCCAGTCTGTCTGTAATGCACAGTAACAAGCCTATTAATGAAAATAGTAAACTCTTCTAAACTCTCTCTTTTCGATATTCCATTTTCAGTAGATTTTTTGGTAGATCGTTTTTTTATATAATAAATTGTTGTATATTAAATAAATTATTAATTTTTAGAATGGCGTTTAAGTAATGATCCGCATAAGAAGGAAAGTGCTAACGGCAACGCACGATGGAATGTCAACTTTTTTCATTGTTACAACTAGTGATCTCATTGGCCTAGACCCAAAGACCGCTAAAAAGTTAGGTTTCAAGGTGGATTTTGTTTGATTTTTTAAAGTTTCATGTAATTTAAGACCCAATCACAAAACACGCAAATCTTTAAAGAAATTGTATTTGAGGAACTTCATCAAAGAAGCAAAATTATTAGCTATTGTCTTCTGCTATTTTGATTGGTTAAGCACAAACATTTCCTAAAATTTATCTGACGCAAATGGATTTTCTTTATTTTTATACTGAAATATAATTATAAACCATTAGCTCCTCCCCTGTTCTTGAAATCAAAGACATTCTATGTGAGAAAGAGCCAATGCCGCAGAACAATGAAGTTTACTGTAGTTCTTATGTGGAGCGTTACTTAAAGCCCTGGGGCATGGAAGAAAGTTATTTTAAACGATTGTAAAATATAGGCATTAAAACTGACAGTCGTAAGTATTTAAAAAAAACATTTGATGTGTTATTCAGATGGCAGGGCGTGATAAAGGCCTATTTCGTCGTAGTAATTGACTGTGCAGTTGTTCTTTGATCAATAAAATTTACATAGATTGAAGAAACAAACAAATGTATTTGCAGGATTTTACCTGTTTTCTGACAATGAAAAAGATGAGGTAAGTGATGCTTTGTACATAATTGTTATTTTATTAATTAAACCCATCGTCTGCAATAGATGAGCTTGGGAGCTGGTGCCTAGAAAGCTGGTTGGGGGGGGGGGGGGGGGGGGGGGGGGGCGCTTAAACGATTTCAAGGCAAGCAGAGAGGTGTCCATGGCAACTACTTGTTACTTTGAATGTCAAGGAGAACTGTATACCATTTTGACCTGATGACGTTGGCTGTGTCTCCTTCACCTTCTCACACATAATGGTATTAGGCATTAAAGAACCCATGTACTGTTTGAAAAGGAATATGTGACGAACATGTAGTCTACAGTTAGTTTAAGTGGTATAACCTTACCTTGGGGGGGGGGGGGGGGGGATGGACCCTTCATAATCACCTGTTGCCTTGTTTTCCCCTCTATGGCAACTGCAATATTATATAGAAATTTAGCATCATGTTCTGTTGCCATATTTGGCAAATCTAATGACAGCTTATGACATTTGACATTTCTTGCCGGCTGAGCTTGCGAAAGAGGCAAGAAATGAAGTTCTCACACACTGAATGGGGGTCTGGTATGAGTCAGGATATCAGGTGTCATGCTTTGACACGTGACTCAGTGTTTGTTTCTTGCCATACGTGCAACAGCTTTCCCACCCTCCCAGCCCTTGACATAGGTATTTAGGGTCAGTGAAGTTTTTTGGTTTTGTAAGAGCCAGGTTTCATACATACTCTGTAAGTGTTAGACGTTTTGCAATGAAGCAATAAAGTGCTGTTGCATTCTGTGGCAGACAAATGGCATTCAGTGTGTGAGAATTGATATTTCATTGATTAAATTAAATAATGGTTAGTTATTAATTTTACTTTATTGTTTGAAAATTAGTTTTTCAGTGGTTTTTGGCGGAGCTTTATCAGCTTATTTGTTCTGCTGACTACAGCTAAGTATGGAAATATTATTGTTCTGAACTGATTCTGTCAATAACTAAGCTTTCATTATTAAATGTTTTATTGATCCTTTATTACATACAATTATTTTCATTTTTATTTATTATTAACCCTTTAACTCCCAAGAGTGCCACACATCAAAATTCAAGAAAAATCCCAAATTTCATTTTGTAAAAATTATATTGAAAAACACATCATACCATGCAAAAGTACTGCCAAAGACGTTTCATTTTTTGAATGGTCACACCATAGGATTTCGTCAACAGACTCAAAAGTTAGAACAAATGGTACCATGCAAAAGTACTGCTGAAGAGGTTTCATTTGAATGTTACGGTTACACCATAGGATTTCGTCCACAGACTCAAAAGTTAGAACTACATTACATGTCTCCATAATTGACTCTGGTGGTGAAAGGGTTAACCAATAAAACCATCAAAACTCAGTGTTAATGTTGAATATTCCTGTAATGTTGTTTTGCAACCAACCAGATAATTTCAAGTTCTTTAATTGACAGATGGAAGCCTTTTGAGTACTCTTTGTTTTCTTATTATGATAACAAGATCTTGCTTGTCATTGTTCAACATTCCAGAAATATTTTTGGCATACTGATTATTGGCCACACATACTTGTAATCTTGCCTTATTCTTGTTTAAATGTGAATACAGATTATCATGTGCAAATGCACACAAAATTTCACCTGCAACTTGCCACATGTTACTGCACCTTACATGTAAGCTAATTTGTTATTTTGTTTTTCAGCTATCCAGATGTGATGATGCCCTCTTACAGTCGCTCACGGTGGTCTGTTGTCTTTTTTACCATTTACATTTCAGTTGTGCTCTACTTTCTGATGAATTTGGTAAGCTGTTCAACTGCTTTTTTAACAGGCTGTAATTCTAGTCATTAATATTAATAGCAAGTTGAAGCTTTATAGAGCAGTTTTCAATTGAGTGTCGTAAAACCAAAACCAAAGTAATTACTCTGACCAATCACAGCAGTCGTAAACAATCCAATGAACCAATCAGAGCTCGAAGCAATTACATGTCGGCGGCGCCAAGCGCGGGAAAACACGTGCAAGCAAGTCACGATTGGTTTTGGTTTTACTTCTGATTGGTCGAGAAAGTGGCACAAGATTTTTTAGCCAATCACAAAGCGTAGCAATGCAAAACCAAAGCAATTATGTAATTACTTTCGACACTCAATTGAAAACTGCTCTAATAATAGTATTTATTTATTACTTATAATTATTATAAGTATTTAATTAATTAATTAATTAATTAATTACGGAAAGTGAATTAGTAATTATTATAGTAATAATAACTATTTTAAAGTTTTTATGACGATGTCTCATTATTGCGTGTTGTGGCTGTGGTTAATGTAGCTACAATTACAGACAAAAGTAGTTGGGGAGGTTGCGAAAATGAATAGCATCAGTGGGCAATTACATCAGTGTTCTCCTTATATAAAATAGAAATAAGTAGTTAAATTTCTGAAACCCCCCCCCCCCCCCCCCCCCCCCCCCCCCCCCCCCCCCCCCCCCCCCCTATCCAATGTTGGCATCTCAGCGAGCAATTACGCGCTAAACATGTCCTGGTCATGGTCCCAGCATGCAATGCGTGGGACTACAGTGATACACAAATAATATAGAACAAGCATAACCCTACAGTTGATGGCGCATTCGGATATTAGTTTAGAACTTTTAGCTGGGTAGTTCTTTTTTTCACAAGCTATTATTATATAATTTACAATTAGTTTAGATCAAGCTTAATTATTAATTAATTAGTTAATTAGTATACATACTTACTTAATATTATTATTTGACTAATTAATCAGTTATTAGGGAAGCAAATATTAGTAAATTACTGTTCTCAAATTTTTACTAATTTTTTTTAATTTCTTGTTATTGCAGCTTTTGGCTGTGGTTTACGACACATTTACCAACATTGAAAAGAATAAGTTTAGAAAGCTTTTCCTTCACAAGAGGTAAGAATAATGCCTACTCTTGTAAAAAAATTAGAGTGATCGCGGCGTGATGGGCGCGATGGGCGCAATTGCAGCGCGATGAGACTCTTGGGTGCAGCCACTGCTGAGAATGAATGTTTTACCTTTGCTATGATATCTGCAAATGGTTAGACCTTCAAGTGGTGCAGACGACCATGTAGAATTGGCAGTTTTGTCTCCAGTAGGGGAATTTAAAAAAATGGGTCCTCAGTGTTAAATGCATTGACACTTAAATAAAGTTATTAATTATTATTAATATTATTATCCTCCAACTAGACTGTATATTGGTACAGTATATTTATTATTATTATAATTGGTGAATAAGTAGCCATGGCAACCTTAACTCTTGCAGGACGGGCCCTATAAATATTGTTCCCTCAGGAACGATGACGAAAAAAATTCGGAAAAATTTGCGTTATTTTCAATCCCCCCCAAATTTGGAGGGTAACGTGACAGTAGTCAAAGCCAATCACTGAGCAAGTTTGAGCCGGACAGCTTACCGTTTGACTACATGAAGTTGTTGACAAAATACAATCAAATTTTTGCAAAGCGAACCGAAGCGGCGAAGAAATTAAGATCCTCCTGTGTCGACCCAAACGAAGTTTTGGCGCTTGAAAAATGGAAGACAGCGACAATGGATGAATTTCAAGCAATAAAGAATCTGAAATTGATCAGTTCTAGCGAAGAATCGATGTTATTAACTTTGAAAGTGGAGCGGTGTTTTAACACGCGGTCTTGTGTAAACATGCGGTCCGACTGTAAGGTATTAACTCAAAAGGCAATTATGATATTTAGACGTGATATTTACCTTTGAAATCTGGTTATTGCTTCGAATAAATGTCTTGGCTTACTTTTGGAAAGATATCTGGCAAATAAAATGGTTTTTGAACCGAGAGGAAACCAAAATCGAGAGGCAATGCGAGATCTTTTCTTATCACGTTTTGTGTTTGCATAATTAATTAGGTCAAATTACATGCACGAAAATTTTATTTGCACGCAAGTGGATTCCTCTGTATTGATTCACTTTGGGAAGACCCTGTTGCTCAATATAACAAGGAAACTTTTTGCTTTTAACTTTTTTCTTGTACTACCCATCAGTTTGAACTATTATGCTTTTTTGTCCAAATTTATAGGCAACTGTGGAATAGTTATGCTAATTTATGCTAATTAAATGCAACATTATGGTATATTTTTTCAAAAAAATTTTTTTTTTGAAAAATTTATTTACTACCCTTTCATATGAGATATAGCTTTCCACACAATTGTAAATACCTTTTGAGAAAATAAATAAAGAATAATGTCTATTTTGACACTTTTTTGCGCAGTCCTGCAAGAGTTAAGGGGAGTCCCTAATATTTTTATTATATTGTTTCTTAAAACAATATATGAAATTATAATAAAAAGGTTTTTAAAGGTCTCTGGTTATTCACTTTGATGATCATAATAAAATGTGGAACAAAATATTATTGCCTCCATTTACTTTGCCATTCCTTCCAAAATAACCTTTAGTTATTAAAATATGTTTAATTTTTTTTCATACATTGGGACTTTAAGATTTTCACTTATCAATTTAATTCAAAACCCAACAGTTTTTAGTTTTATTAGCCCATTTCTGTTTTTCACACTTTTTCAGTTTCATGCCTTTACTTTAGTGGAGTTGTTAATACAAGTCATTCTGGATGAAACCTTTAGTTAATAATTGGTTAAAAAAAAACCTAAAATATAGCTTTGCTTTTGGTCAATAATTTTTATTTGTGTATTTGTTGAGTACTAAAAAATGTGTTTACATTTACATGTATGCACATTTTATAAAAAGTACAGAGGAAATGGAGTATTTCTAACATAAGAATTTCTTTTTTTCTTCAAGGCATGCTGTCAGGCAAGCATATAAGCTACTCTGCTGTGAAAATGTAAGCTTCACATTAAATGTCCATACTAAAATGACTTGAAGTTCTTATTTTTAGAAGAAGTACAGTTGAACCTTTTCTTAAAGATTAACCTCGTTGAATGCGGACACCTTTCTATTACAGACACTTCATTCAAAAGTCCTGATCGGTAACTGAACCTGGTACAGTCGACTCTTGCCTTTATAATACGGACACCCCGCAAAGTTATAGACCTAATTTACTGGAAAAAAAAAACTAGACCCGCTATTACTATTAGTTAGGGACATTTGATTCGGTCCCGACGTCACAATTTTATTGTTTCTACTCTTGTTATACATGTAGCAAACACCGAGTGGCATCTCGGCATTATAAATATTTTTTTATGCCTTTTGTCAACACCTTTGCTGTCTGCGGTTGGATTTGCACTTCTATTGTTGGCCAGCAACTGAAATTCCTTCTTCCTTTTCCTAAATCCCTCTTTGTAGTCTTACTGCCATAAATAAGTTCATCTAGTCTGTCTAAATATTTCTTTTCCACTTTGAAGAGTTTCAAGGCTGTTCTTGTCGTATGTCTAACAATTCAAAGAGGGTGGTTTAACATTGGGCACAAATTTAACATATCATGTAGAGCTGGTTGGATAGAAATTTTGTTAAGGAGAAGTGATGGCCATGTAATGAATACTTCAAAATAAATCCCACAGATTTCAAATGTAATGATAATGATGCATAAATTAGATGCAATTCCAGTACTTAGTAACATTTAATTCTTTGGTGCAATTTGCCAAACTACTACTTTATAGTGTACAAAAGAGTATGTAAGTTCTGTTAATTTCGATAATGTTTCTAAATGAAACAGTTTCAATGATCTTTACATGTGGAAAGGCTCTGGTACAGGTCCTGCAGTCGATGACGATGTAAATCAATTAATCCCCCTACTAATTTTTCAAGTACATGTGTGTTTTTAAAGAAATTTTTTTGCATCCTGCTATTATGGACACAATATACCAGTCCCAAGGGTATCTGGAATAGCGCAAGCGATAGTTGACTTAAGGTTACCGTGTACCTTCAGATCGAAAATTTATTGAATTTTTTTTGGCATCAAAATAAAGTTTACAGAATGAACTTTCATCCAAAAAAAAATTATCGAAAAATAGTGAAAATTGACGGCGAAATGATGGTATAACTTTTGTTGGCGGAGTTTGTTTATATAGCGATATGTTTTTCTAAGCGCTGTTTTCTCAAAGTTAATTTTTCGCTTGTAGGGGACACTTTAAAGAGCTACAACTCAAAGGGAATTCGTTCGATTTTAGGCTAACATATAATCAACAAAAACATGTCGGCGAATTTCTTATTTCCGAAAACTTTTTCGTCAAGAGCCATTTCCGTGCGATAACTCCAATTTTTTTTCTCCCTTTTTCGAAAATATTCTGTAACTTTTCACTGCAATTGAATATGGGAAATCGCCGACACGTTTTTTTAGCGCTTCGTGTCCGAAAACCCGAGAACAAATCAAATTAGCAAAATACAATAATCGCTTTGAGTTATAGCGTTTTAAAGCTGATTCGGACGTTCGAATTTAGACGTCGTTAAAAATTCAACAATTCATTTTATTACCAAATGGTTTCCATATTTAGATAGCCAGCTCTATAAGCTTTAATTTGATATCTGGGTTTAGGTATATTAAGTGTAATCTTAAGACGCTAGAGCTGTTATACTGGAGACACCCCCAAAGGTACACTGTAACCTTAATAATTGGTATTTTGTAATCAACACTGTTTACTAACTGTTTTGCATTTATTATCTGCTAGCCTCCTCACTGGATTTCACTGCAACATTTTGTTGGCTTGATGTCATACTTCAAACCCAAGAGCAGTAAGTGTTTCTCCCATTTAGCATTCATTTGCTCACATTATTTTGCTCACAATGCCACACTGGGTTAGCTCAGTTGGTAGAGTGCTAGCATTGCCTGCTTAAACTTTTAGCCAGCAGGGTGTCCTGCAGGCATCCTGTGGACAGCCACTTTTTGAAGAAGTTTATGAAAATTGCCCCTAATCCTTTAAAAATTTGTGATGGGAAATATCTTCAGGATGCCCACTTTTCACTTTCTGGCTAAAAGCCTAGGCCTGCTGAGTGGGAGGTCCAGGTTTGGTTCCCACCAGACCAAAATTCAGGGCCTTAAAATAACTGAGAATGAAGTTGCTACCTTTGCTATGATATCTGCAAACTGTTAGACCTTCACGTGGCTTGAATGACCAGGTAGAAATGGCGGTCCCATCTCCAGTTGGGGACGTACACTGTAACTAACAGTGCCCTCAATGCTAAATACATAATTGACACTTCAATAAATAAATTATTATTAATAATTATCATTATGACTTTCTTTTATTTCCTTACTTTCTTTTAATCCCAATGAGAAGGGTGAGTTGCTATGAATTCATGCCCACGCTGTAAATATTTGGGACCAGCTCTGCATGTACTACTGGCAATAACTGTATTCATTAATTTTGATGCTTGTGAGAACTATCAGTTGTTTTTATACCCTTCTTTATAACACAACTAATATAGTTGAGAGGGGCGATAATTAAAACCAGCCAATCAGAATTCATTTGATACTAATATATTGCTGGTCCAATATTTTCCAAGTGACAGAGTAGGTGTCTCCTGCTGTGGAGCATGAAATTTTTTAAAATTTAATTTTTCAGTTGTGTAATAATTAAATCTTTTTTTAACCAAGCTTGCTCGGGACTGTATTGGGAGAATGTCAGCCCTTGGTCTTTTTTACATGGACCATAGTGCAGTGCTCGGTCCATAACTTTTACATGTTAGATGCGGGACTTAATTATCGTGATAAACTAAAATCAGAGTTTTTTCGTATTCCCAACAGCACTTTTGGAGAAATATCTTATTTTCAAGTCATTAGATACAAACCAAAGACGACAACTGAGGTAAGAAACCTAAGTCTTTTTGCTTTCCAGTGTATAATGTATTTGTTTACTTATTTATTTAATATTTACTTATTAATGAGCCTTTCAGTCATTGCTGCATTAACTTTAATTACATGTATATCAAACACTGTTTTACCTAAAAAATAAAGTGTATTGTCATTTGTCTTACAATGTAGTCATTTATTTTAGTCAGAGTAAAAAATCCCTTCAGTATTTATGATAAAAACTGTTATTGATGGGAGCCCAGACTATCAAAGTAAAATTACATAATATTAATAGATAAAGATGAACAATAACCAAGTTACTCTTTCACAATATTGTTTTACCTTTCTTGTTATTTTTACTGTCTGATTTTCAACTTTCATCACTAGTTTGGATGAATTTTATCCTGTGTTTGAGAACAGTGAGATGAAGTGGAAAAGAGTAAGTGTCTTATAAATTATGTCTAGAATTCTACCGCTTAATATAAACACCCCTTTATTACGGATAGTTTTAATGGTCCTGGCCATAAATTTTCTTTAAAATTACCCCACTTCATACATGTACAGACTGACATTAATACAGACAATGGACTGTCAGTTTCTCCAAGTCCAGACTGATACAACAACAACAGTTTTATTTCACACCTTCCAATTACAACAGTAGATACAATTTCAGTTAATTAATTAAAGTTAGAAATAGAGATACTTGCCCACTGCTAATAGCAAAAAAGGCTAATCGAGGCGGGGGAAAGACTAATACAAACTTAAGTTAATAAAAGAAAAGAAAAGATTAAACAATAAACAAACAAAAACAACAACAACAATGCATTAAGTGCAAAATCTAAATATGGTGCATCAAACTGATTACACTTTCCAAGGTCTATGATAATTTGCTGAAGCAATTGATCAGATGAGAGACTTCAATATAGTCATTCTCAAGCTCAAGATACAGTGTTGTTTCAGAATATATCCAAACCCCCCCCCCCCCCCCCCCCCCCGGAAATTCCAGTTTGACTTCATGCTTTCCTTAAAAAACTTTGTCTTTTGAGACCACCCTCCCCCTTGGAATTTTACAATGATGACCTTACATAGGACACATGATATTTCCTGGAACAGCACAATCTTAGCTCCTACAAAATCCACCCCATTTATGTGGGTAATCTTGAGAAAGTTCCTGCTTAATCAATGTGGACACCCTGTTAATACGGTTTACTGTACTTGGGTGTAAACCTAAATTAATAGTGGTACACCAAAATGGTACATGGACACATACAAAGTTATCTAATATTTCAAAATATTCTTTTCCCCATGATTTGGTTGTTAAAGATTGTCAGGCTTTAAAGTTTGCCAGGTCATTTCAGTTGGCATTCTCTGCAACATTTTATCTCTGGTACGGGGTGTTGCTCTCAAAGCCAGAAAAACAAACTGCTAAAAAAATAATAACAGATGAAATCAATCTATATTTGGAAGGTATACAGTCAACTCTCTCATAGCGACCACTTCTCGTAAGCGACCACCTTCCGTAAGTGTAAAACTCTCTCGTAAGCGACCACTACTCAAATTTCTTAAGCGACCACGACCGCTTTTTAGGCCAGAAATTTGACATATTCTTTTATCTTCTGTTTCTGGTAAGCGACCACCCCGCATGATCACGCATGATCACATATGATCGTAAGAAAATCATTACTCAAATGTCACAAAAGTTCAGTTTTTAATAGGCTGACCTGGAGGGCTGACAGATAATAACAGTTTACTTACAAAAAAGATGACTGTAAAGATATGTAGATAAACAAGTGGATTGTTACAGTGATCTGTTGCAAAATGTTATGTACAAAGTTTCAACAGTAAAAAGATTTTCCAAGCACTATTCGATGTGAAATATGCCAGTGCTTTCAATCTTTTCCCTAAGCCATGGACTAGGAATGTCATTGTCTCCATAATTCAGTTTGAGCTTATTTTGTTGATTTTTCCCCGTAAGCGACCACCTCCCGTAAGTGACCACTTTGTTGTGCACCAAAGGTGGTCGCTTACGAGAGTGTTGACTGTAATATAACCTTCAATTGACTAGCATTTCATCCCAGATCAGTGGCATATCTTGCATTAACCCTATTAGGTTTGACAAAGGCCTATTTTTTTCAGATCACAGAGGACTACAATCAGTGGTTTAGTTGCCTCAGAAAATGGAAATGTTTATACCTGGCATTCAAAGGTCAGACTCACTGATGCTACTGCATAAAGCTTGCTACTGTATTATAAAGTATCAATTTCTTGTAGTCATATAACTACAACAAAATTCTCAAATATGATTGGTTGTTAGCAGCCCCAACTTGAAAACTAACAGGGAAGTAAAATTTAAGAACTACAGTAAACTTCATTGTTCTGTGGCATTAGCTCTTTCTCACATAGAATGTTTTTGATTTCAAGAATAGAGGAGGAGCTGATGGTTAATAATTATATTTCACTATAAAAATAAAGAAAATCCATTTGCGTCAAATAAATTTTAGGAAATGTTCGTGCTTAACCAATCAGAATAGCAGAAGACAATGGCTAATAATTTTGCTTCATTATTGAGATATTCTATGTGGGAAAGAGCCAATACCGCAGAACAATGAAGTTTGCTATCGTTCCTTATGTGGAGCATTACTTAAGCAGTTGAAAAAGCAACCTGAAAAAAATTCAGGCTTTCAGAACGGGATTTGAACCCATGACCTTGCGATACTGGTGCAAAGCTCTATCCACTGAGCTATCAAGCCTCATGGATAGATGGTCAATTGCGAGTTCATAATATAACTGATGATAGTGAATATATATGAATGTGAATATATGAAAATCATATATTTGAACTGCGGATAAACATGAGTGAAATTTGTGATCCTCGCAGTGTGCTCTCAACGCAGTTCAAATATTCGATTTTCATATATTCACATTCATATAATAATATTATTGTTTGTTTTTAAACAGGTATCCGCTGGCTGATCACAAGAAAACCATTTGAATATGTCATTTGTAAGTTTCTTGAATTCTCAGTGCAGTGATTGTAATCCAAAGTCTTCCCTAGGGCCTTTTGCATGTTCAAATTGGTGGTTGGAGGGGTAAAATATGATAAAATGCCTTTGTTTCATTTGAGCAATGGTTTCAAATTGCCAAAAAAAAAACAGACTGCTGCCAATCGTTGAAAAGAACCTCTGAAAACATTTAGAAAAATAACAATTAAACCAAAACCAAATTTAAACCACAACATGGACATATGTATGTATCTTATCTACAGCTTTCTCCTGTCAAAGATTTAAATCGATTTTACATGTACTTGGCATGTAATAACATCAGAAACCCATAAGTGGGTTGAAACGTACAACTGTCTCTTCTTCAAAACAAGCTTCCAATGATTCAATTTGCTAAGAAGTTGTTACTGCCATATTTGGAAAATCAAGATAAAAATATTAACCAATCAATTCGCTAGAACAACTTGCTTCCAATCTCGAGGGACCGAGGGGTTTCCAAATATGGTACTAAGCAAAAACTGAATATTTGGAAGCTGTGAATGCGCGTTACACGTTTCAACCCACTTATGGGTTTCTGATAACGTTTAATAAAAAAAAAAAATACAAAACACCAAAATCTGCTGCTGCTGAAATTTCCTGCAATAAGGTAATCAGTATACTTAATAATTCATTGATTGCTTATCATAATAATTGATCGAATAGATGCCTGGGGTATTATTAAATTTTTGCAGTTTTAAAGGGACGTCTATTGGATAAGAAGTGTTTATTAGAGATAGGTGTTTATTTTTTTCTAACAACTGTATAGAGAACAAAACTATAACTACGTTTCTAAATATTGAATGATCTACAAAACTATGAAAAAAAGAAACATTCGATCTTAGTCCTCAAAACAATAGCAGGCTGTCCAATCCATCATTGCTTCCTTTCACTGACTCAGACCTTTGATATCAGCACCCAACTTTAATGCTACGAAAGTAAAGTGGATAAAATGTCAACTGTTTCTAACAACAATCCATGCGACAAACTGTGTGGTATTACAACTACGGTAACTTAATTCTCCATATCAGTCTTGCTGTTTTGCCCTATTTTTTTAAGGTTCTTATTTATTTAGATACGGGGCGTTTCGAAAGGGGCATTTTTCACAAATTGAAAAATAATTTTACAGTGGCATTTATTACATATGAGGCATTTATTAGAGAGTGGGCATCTATTCAATTAATTACAGTATGGCGACTTTTTGTTGACTTCATATGTCAGATAATGGCTTTCCATGCACACACTTTTGTCCAGTTGAAATACTGGCCCCAGTTGTTCAAAAGGTGGATAGCGCTATCCACCGGATAAATCGCTGTCCAGTAGATAACAAATTGGTTTTGTACACGGTTATCCGGTGGATACACTATCCACCTTTTGAACAACCGGGCCCAGACCATTATGACACTAAATTATTGTTATTACCATAATCAAAATCAAATGAGCATTAATCTCTGTTAATTTAGCTAATAGTCTTATTACTCAACTAATAGGGCGATCTTTGCTGACGTCATTGTTTGCATTTTGTCTCACTAGCATACAAATTTACGTAGAGAAGACATTGTGCTAAATGCGAATTGACTTCAAAAGTTGAAAGAGCTTGTTAAATTTAGTAATCTACCCAATTTTTTTAAATATAAGCTATCCAAAACTGCAAAATTGTTGGGTGGCAAAAGCACTAATGAGCCCATACCTTCTTTGTAAAATTTAGAGTTTTGAAAACAGCATTGCACAAAGAGTATCTAGTATATCGGGTTCAAATTTCCAGAGAAAGCTAATTGTACTATGCCCTTTCGATATTCAGAGTTGATTTCGTTGTAGCTCGATTAGAAAATGATGCACATATGCTAATGAGGCAAAAAGTGTAAACAAAGAACACCCTACAAATAACTCTTTTGTGATATTTTTTTTGCAGATGCTGTGATCATTGCAAATGGCATTTCTTTTATTGTTGATATTATTGTGTTTTCCAGTAAGTTGAAACTTTAGATACTTTTAATTATTTTCTTGCCCCTTTATCAAAACATATCAAAAAAAATATTTTAATACTTTTCAGTTTTACATTTTTTTTATTTTCATTATATTTATTGTACAAAATAACAGTTGGATTTAGTCAGAAAAATTGGTTCATAATTTACTATTAATTGTGTAGTTTGCTAATAAATTAAATATTTAAATGTTAATTTGTTCCCTCTATTTACAGACACTCCACAAAATGAACGAGCCAATCGAAGGCAAGAGATCAAATGGTATCACGTTGTCTTCATTTCTAGTGAGTTGTTAGTCAGTTGTCTTGTTAAATAACATTTCTGATTTCTGGCGTAAGAAATAAAAGCTGTGGAATTCTTTAGGGGTATTGTAAGGGTCAGACACTGTGGAATTCTATAGAGGTGAACAGATAATTTAAGAAATTATCGAATGATAACCGCTTTTCTTACCAAATTCTTCAGGTAAACAAATTTTTCATGGAATTCTTGAGGGGTGAACCCATTTCTGATGAAACTCTTCAGTGTTCAATTCTTTTTTAATGAAATTTTTCAGGGGAAAGAAGGAAAGGCTAATCCTCAACTTGGGAGGGTGGGGGGGGGGGGGGAGGGAAGGTGCAGATTTTTAATGTAATAGCCCATTATTTTCAGCTTTTAATTAATAGTTTTCTTTCTTTTTTTTTCTTTTTTCAGTTTACACAGCTGAAGCATTGCTCAAACTGATAGGTTTAGGGTTGAGAAAGTATTTCCTGTCTGGTTGGAATACGTGAGTATTTTATACCCTTTAGCTTAGACTCGTCTGTTTATACAATACATGCTTTTTGGGTTTGGTTGGTCATTTTTAGATTATTTAGCATTTGTAAGCGCTCTGATTTGCTATGGATAGTGCCGCTGTATAAAATGTATATAGAGCGGGTTTTCAATTGAGTGTCGTAAAACCAAAACCAAAGTAATTACTCTGACCAATCACAGAACTCGCAGACAATCTGATGAACCAATCAGAACTCGAAGCAAATACATGTAGCCGGCGCCAAGCGCGGGAAAACGCGTGCGAGCAAGTCACGATTGGTTTTGGTTTTACTTCTGATTGGTTAATAAAGTGGCGCGTGTTTTTTTTAGCCAGTCGCAAAGCGTAGCAATGCAAAACCAAAGCAATTGTGAAATTACTTTCGACACTCAATTGACAAGCGCTCTATTAGAGCAGTTTTCAATTGAGTGTCGTAAAACCAAAACCAAAGTAATTACTCTGACCAATCACAGCAGTCGTAAGAAATCCAATGAACCAATCAGAGCTCAGAGCTCGAAGCAATTACATGTCGGCGGCGCCAAGCGCGGGAAAACGCGTGCGTGCAAGTCACGATTGGTTTTGGTTTTACTTCTGATTGGTCGAGAAAGTGGCGCGAGATTTTTTAGCCAATCACAAAGCGTAGCAATGCAAAACCAACGAATTACTTTCGATACTCAATTGACAAGCGCTCTATTATGTTGTATTATTATTTTATTCGGAGCGGTTTTCAGTTGATTAAAGATAAAAGCAAAAACCTAAGTAATCATAAAAAAGCCTGATCCAATCATAAAAAAACGTACACAATCAAATGAACCAATTGGTACTCCATGTAATTATAAGCGCGGGAAAATGCGGCTTTTATTTTACTTCTAATTGTTTAAGAAAGTGCCATAAGTGTCATAAGTTTGTTTAATCAAACACAAAGCAAAACTATGGCAAAACCAAATGAGAATTTACTTTCGGTGCTGAAATGAAAACCGTTCTTACAGTTTGGTAAATCTTAGATTTACCCTTTAACTATAAAGAGTACCAAAAATTAGATTCGAGAAAAATCCCAAATTTCATTTCGGATGTAAAATATTCAAAAACGAATGGTACCATGCAAAAGCACTGCCGACGAGGTTTCATTTGAATGGTCACACCATAGGATTTCGTTGACAGACTCAAAAGTTAGAACTACATAGTTTACTATTGCATTTTGTATCAACTAATATTTTGTTATATCGTGGAAAAATAACTTTAAAATTGTCTTTTAGATTTGACTTCTTTGTGACTCTGTTTGGTTTCATTGGAGCCGTTAGTCCTACATCCTTCAGCTTCATCGTGTGTCTCAGACCTTTGAGACTTTTGCTGTAAGTTCTTCATTTACTGTGCTGTCATCTTACGTACTTGTGTTAATAAAAGAGCTTTTAAATTACTGTTAAATCCAAAGTCAAAGTGGACAGATTGATGAAATCATATGTAACTAGACTTTGTTAAGCCTGGTTCACAGTAAGCGGCATCATGACACAACTTCTATCGATGTTTTAAGTCACCAGTGTGAACAAAACAACATAACGACATAATGGGAACATAATAACATATCAAACATAAAGAAAAAAACTGATCTTTTCTTTGAAATGGGGGGTGAAATTCACCTCAAAAAAGATATCAGAGAAATAAAATATTATTTATTTGAGAAATACTTTAGAAAAAAGAAAGAAAGGGTCTCAGAAAAGGGGGGTGAAAATTCACCCATTTCACCCCCCCTGGATCCGCCCCTGCGTAGGAGACTAGCCAAGCGCAGCAAAACGTGCACGCGGTTTCAAGGGCGGGAAAAACATCTCAGAAAACATGATGCCTAGCGCGGGAAAACATGCAGCCCGCAGTGAAAAGCGCGGGAAAACGCACGTAAGCTGAGTCACCCTGTTTTGGATTTGATGCTGATGTGGTAAAAAAAAGGCTTGCTTTCTTTGAAGAGATTTTAGTATATTGCATTGCAGTTTAATGATAAATTGCAGAGCCAAGCAAATGCAATCAAAAGCGAATACGTAATTACTTTCCGGGGGGGGGGGGGGGGGGGGGGATGGGCGCTCTTATTCACATTCAAAGAAGCTTAATAGTTGGGGGGTTGGTTTGTCTTTGTTTTGGAAAAGCAAACCGATTACTGGAGAGCTCCCTAGATATTCTGATTCAATCAAAACCCACTTTAGCCACCTCCTCTCTGATTACAATCAGAAAAGGCTTTGTAATTACATTAAGATGATAATACGATATTTTGTCTCCACAGGCTGTTCAAATTAAGGGAAAGATACCGTGATGTGTTTGAGACAGCGGGAGTGTTACTACCGCGCATGCTTAGGTAATATGACAGTTTAGTGGATAGGTTTAATTATGGGTTTTAGGTAACGCCAGTGGAGTCATGTAAGTCACGCAAGGGATGCTTTGGAGCTCGCATCGAGATTGAAGGGGATGCTTGGAATGTTGTCACGGTCTGCTTACAGTTAGACAACCACCCCTAGAAAGTCCTTGAAACTACGTACATTGCGGTGAAACGAGAATTCCTTGAAGGAGAAGTTCACTACAGAAAGCGCCCTTTTTTTCTTTTCACTAATAAAAACCACATTTTGAGATAAGATGCTGGTCAAAGTTTCAGCTCCTACTAAACAAAACGAGTTTAAACAAACAGCACACTTTGAGTTAGACAGAATGATGTCACATTTTCAAGGCCAGGCTGCTAAAATTTGTTTTAAAAATGGCGGCGTTCGAACGATTTTTGGTCTTCTTTGGCCAGACACGGACTCACCCGTTAATTTAGCTCCCAGGCTCAAAATTATATTAACTATTTAAATTAACAGTACTTAGATAATAAAATGTGTGTAGGTATTTTTAAAATATAGTTGTAAAAAAATAATGAGTAAATAAAGTATTGAATTGAATTGAATTAATTAAGATTGGAAGCTCTTTAGAAGCTGAAACTTTGGTCAGCATCTTATCTCCATACGTACGTTTTATTTATCATTCTTCTTCGTTCCATGGGGAACATAGAAAGAAAAAAGGGCGCTTCTCCTCTTAGTCTTGTCAAGTGTGAGAAGAAGTCAAGCCCTTTGAAGCAGTTCTCTTCGCAGGCGTCCATATCTTTCTAGTAGCAGTGGTTGGGGGTTAGTTTTCTTTTTTAATCATGACCTGCATGTGTATTTGATGATGTATTGATACTACAAGGAGATGTTTTAATAGGTGCTTATCTTATCATTTTCGGGGTTTTAAAGGTTGATAAAACGGCTGTTGCCAAATGGTTATACAAGTTGCAGTGTTCTAACAATGCTCTTTATTCTCTTCAGAGTGGCTTTAGTTATCATTCTCCTGTATTACTCATTTGGAATCATTGGAATAGAATGTTTCTCGGGTCTTCAGCTTCGTAACTGCTGTCAGTAAGTAGCTTTGCATTTTTCATCATCTTTACCCTTTACTCCAGACTGAATCAATTATGAAGACATGTAATGTAGTTCTAACTTTTGAATCTGTGGACGAAATCCTATGGTGTGACTATTCAAATGAAACCTCTTCGGCAGTACTTTTACATGGCACCATTTGTTTTACAATATTTTACAAAATGAAATTTGGAATTGTTCTTGAATTCTGATTTTTGGCACTCTTCCATGGTCTAAAGCAAACAGGCTATGTGTATGGTATTGATCCCCAAGACTGTTACACAAATGCACCGGTGCACAAGTGCACCTGTGCACCGGTTAAACCGGTGCACAAGTGCACCAGTGCACCGGTTAAACCGGTGCGTACTAGTGCACTGGTTCACTTGTGCACCCGGTACACTAGTACACCCGGTGCACTAGTGCACTAAACCTTGTTTTGGTATGTAACGGTGCACTAAACAAGATGGCGGCATTGGACTCGGCGTTCAGTAGTTAATACGCTCTGTTTTTGACGGACTAAAAAGAAGGGGATGAAAAGGTTTGATAACGAAAAGACAGTTTAGTTAGCGTTCATTCTTGGAGTAATGTTTTTATGCTATTATGTTCTAAGTAATGTGCTACACAGAAGCTTTCTTTAGTGAATATTGTGTCAGCGTTCTCCATTTTGGACAACGATAAGTAGTCATTTACATGTGAATAACGTCGCAGGGACTTCACGTAGTCGCTGAAAGAAGATTGAAATCAAAAGCTCCTTTTATGTGCATTTTGAAATGAGTGAAAATCTGGTTAAATTTGTGTTAAAGGTGCTTGGTGCATCGATATTAGGTGCTGGATAGTGCTAATTGTTACGCTCAAGTATTCGAAAGGGCTGTTTTCTTTTCATTTATTTCGTAGATATTGCTTTATACAGTTCAGGAAATCCTGCAGCGATTTAAAGGACACCACGAATAACCCACTCTCACATTTTTTATTCCATCTGCTTTCTGCTTTCAGTCAGTATAGATAAATATATGACTCAGAACTCGGTCGCGTGTAGAGTGTAATGAACACCATACATATAGCCAACAATTATCTTGAACTTCGACAAATTTAGGGCACGTTTTTTTGGGACATATTCTTGCCATTTCAAACACAGAATACATCTAAATATTGTACCTATTCCTCGCGTAAAATAAGAAAAGAAATAGCTACTTTGACTACGTGTACCCTAAAAATGTTTGCTGCGTGAGAATGTAAACAACACAGTTTTGTTAACGTATTCTGGTTTCAGTGTTGCCAGAATTAGTATAGAGATCGAATAAGAAGACCATTGTCAAAGTCATTGTGTTTTTTGGCGTTAAAGTAGTTTTCTTTCAATATATTTCCCTCTCAAAACCTTTTTTAGTTGTTATAAGCGCTGGACTTATCAGCAGTATTTATGATGTGTTTTGTTTTGTTTTTTTCTCGTTGTTGCATAGAAACACATCATATGCAGAAAGTTACAAAGACCTTGGATATTATTTTTTAAATAACTTCAACGATTTGCTGCATTCATACGGTATGGGCTTTCAGTCATCTTATTGGAACAGTTTTCAGTGGAGTGTCATTCTGCATGGTCGATCACAACAGACACAGACAATCGAAAGAACAAACCGTTGTTCGAAAGCCGATTAACGTTAATCCCGGATTAAAAGTAAACCGAGGATTTCATTTCTCTATTTAAAAATGTTTTCAAAAGGTCATTTATAGCAAGTAGTGAAGACAAGTTAAAGTCGAATCTAAAGGACATAAAACTTTGGAAAATTTTCAATTGTTGAGTTATTTATTTGGATTCAAAATTGACGCTAATCTTGGGTTAGCTTAATCGTGCTTTGAACAACCCGGCCCAGAGCTCAAAGCAAAAACATGTCGCCGGCGCCAAGCGCGGGAAAACGCGGGCGAGCAAGTCACGATTGGTTTTGGTCTTGCTTCTGATTGGTTGAGAAAGTGGCGGGAGATCTTTTAGCCAATCACAAAGCGTAGAAATTACTTTCGATACTCAATTGAAAACCGTTCTCGTAGACAGTGTGTTTTAACACCAGTAACTTCGTACAACCTTCAACTAACAAGTTACAATTTTATCTTTGTTCCTTGCAGTGACACTGTTTGAGCTGACGGTAGTAAACAACTGGTTCATCATTATGGTAAGAACACATAACATGCAGTTTTAATAGCTTTGGGAGTGTATGTGTATACTATAACTCACTAACGCGACGTTGAGAACTAGAAATATTTCAATATTCAATGTACGTAGTTGATATTTATTTAAGAAATATAGGCACTTTCAGTAAATAGGTAAAACAGAAAATTATTACACCTAATTGCAATAACGTTGTCATAGAAAAATGAAAAATGTAAAAACAAAAAATGAAAGAAGGCCATAAGGAATTACTGAATTAGACATACAAAGTACATTCTCGCCGGATTTTAATAATTCTCAAAGCATGCACAAGAACTATGTGCAACTGTGCACATGTAACAGTTATTCTCAGAGAATGACATCAACTGGGTAGCAACATATTTCCAACATGGACGGTTAGTTACCATAACTTTTTATACCAAGGTAAATTTCAAATAACAATAGCCGCTGCACGCTTAATCGTGCCGCGTGTCGCTATGATGATTAAGCTAATAGACAAATTCGGCTAACGCATTGTTGTACCCAATTCAAACCTTCTGGGAATAAGATTCTTTGTTCACAATATTTCCATATAATTTCCATGTCAATGCTTCATTGATATGGAAATATGACGAACAAAGAGTTTTAATCCCAAAAGGTTTGAATTGGGTACAACAATGCGTTAGCCGAATTTGTCTATTAATTCCTATTTGGCTCTTTTCATTTTTCATTTTTTCATTTCTCTATGACAACGTTATAGCAAAATCCTTCACTAACTTTCACTCGTTTTTCACGTGATAGGAAGGGATTGTATTCATGACGTCAGAATGGGCTAGAATCTTCTTCATGTCGTTCTACATTGTTACTATGGTGAGTGATGGCATGCAGCGCCTCTCGTTAGCACGCATTACAGTGAAATTATACTTAAAAGAAACTGTGAATAAAAAACCTACTTTAACAGTTGACATTGGTTTGAAAGTCAGCAAAATAAACGCGACGAACAAAATCAGGCTTTAATTGTTGTACTTGAGTGTTTCTATACAATAAAACTTTGCTGATGTATTTGTGGAGAAAGAAGCAGCGAACTTGTGAAATGTGAGCATGATGTGTTAACTTATTTTCGAGAAATGAACCTCACCTTTTGAAAGCTAATTTCTCTGGGAATATCCAACTGATCATACAAATATGCTTCAGACTATGGAAGGCCAAATGGTGCAAAATTCAAGAACTCTAATTTGATCACATTCAAGGATAACGATCACATTCAACAACCACATTCACATTCAACATATCTAAATTAATCAATTTCAACAGTCATCTCGATCACATTCAACAAGCACATCACATTCAACAAGCACATTCACATTCAACATATGTAAATTATCAATCACATTCAACAGACATCTCGATCACATTCAAGAACATTTTTAAATGTCAACATATCCCATAATGATTTGCGCTACTGTCGACGTTGCACTTCATATCAAAATTCCGGAAGCATTGAAAAACAGATTTCGATTCCAAAATGTTTGTGGAATTGTAGAGGGTTTAAAACTACACATCTGGGCCAAATTTTGAAGCGCCAGAGTATTTCGTTCAAGAGTTAAAGGCGGACGAATATTAGACATTGTATTGAGCGGCTATCTTGGCCTTTTTACCACTTACACCAACATGACGGCCAATTACGCAAAAATCCCATCACAAAAGATTGGATTCACTATAAGTTCCATTAAATCGGCTTATAAGCATGCATGATGCAAAAATAACTTTCAACTGGTTCAATTTTGTTTATTTTCACGGCTTATCTGAAATAGCGTGACGAATTGCGTGACCTTCCCAAATCGGAAGCAAAACATCGTTAAAACCTGAAACTTTTCACTGGTATCTACATACCATGTTAGAAACAGCATGAAGCTTTCCCAGTGAGATGTCTGAGAGATTTGCGCCTTTAGCTCACAGCTAGTAGCTATGAGTTTGTTCTCTTCCATGACATTGACCTTTTGATCTCGGCGTATTTATATCTGATCGTATCTCTCATTGATAGGAGGATTTCATGCTGTCCAGAGCCGTTAGAATTATATTATTTATTTTATATGCCGTTGTACGATGCAAGCTCTATTGGCATACATTGCGGTTTCTTCGGCTCACTTTTGTTGCAAGACACTAAATCACGGCCTGAGAAATTTAACAATCCTAGCGCTTTCAAAGCGATAACAAACTTTAGCCGATACTGAGTATTTATCTTGCAACAAAAGTGAGCCAAAGAAACCACAAAGCCAATTGTGCTAGCACTGAACAATGCATAAAGAAATAATATAATTTTAACGGCCCTGGACAGCATGAAATCCTCCCGGCTATCAATTTGAGATCCGCCGAGATCAAAAGGTCAATATAATTGAAGAGAACAAATTCATAGCTGTGATTTAAAGGCGAGTGGGAGTCGTGTTCAGCCCGTCTATTTTGCGTCGACAGTAGCGCAAAACATTATGGGATATGTTGACATTTAAAAAATGTTCTTGAATGTGATCGGGATGTCTGTTGAATGTGATTGATAATTTACATATGTTGAATGTGAATGTGCTTGTTGAATGTGATGTGCTTGTTGAATGTGATCGAGATGACTGTTGAAATTGATTAATTTAGATATGTTGAATGGGAATGTGGTTGTTGAATGTGATCGTTATCCTTGAATGTGATCAAATTAGAGTTCTTGAATTTTGCACCATTTGGCCTTCCATATCAGACCGATAACTAAGTGTGACATGCTGTTCTTGTGTACTTGTATTACTCCATTTTGTTGCCAGCTTATTGTTTCATTCATGGCAACGAGGAAAAATGTAAGCAATGCTTTGTACAGCTTTCACTGAAATCATGTTTATGGTTTTTGTTTTTTGACCAGGTTGTTATGACCATCGTCGTTGCGTTTATTCTTGAAGCTTTTCTATTTCGAATTCAATATCGCAAAGAACATCCTACAGACGAAAAAGGTATGTTATTGTAGACATTGTAGGTATTTTGGTTTTAATGTAATTTTTTTTGATTATTGTTAAAGGGGCTATGCCATCTATTTTTAGGATCACTTTGAAAAGCCAAAAAACAAATTTGTTTCAATGGAAACCTACAACCTACGTCCAGTTTTGTTAACAAATACTCTACCTTTGCAGAGAAACTAGTATTCGTTGTCTTTGGCTGCGGAATGGATTGCAACTTGAAAAAATTGGCCAGTTGTCGTGGGAAAAAAAAACACAGAAAAAACGAATTATAGTTTGTTCTCCTTGAAGAAATCACTTGATGTTTTTTTCTTGGTGTTCCAAGAGCAATTTTATGTTTGAGCAAAGGTACTTTGTCAACTATTTGGTGTATTTTGACCAAAACACCGCAAAATCTGCGTGACAATGCCTCGTTAACCACAACAGAGTCATCAAAGAGCGGTTTGCTTTAGTTTTGCATTGCTACGCTGTCACATGTTAAGAGCTGGAGGACATGAATAACAACAAAAAGGTTACAAGTCATTTTTCTTCTTTCAACAGAGGACATGAAAATACGGAAAGAACTCACAGTTTCGTATGAAGAGCTGTTAGCCTTGGGTGAAGACTGTGTCAAGGATCTGCAGCCTCGTCAGACTGTAAGAAGCATCATTTTATTTTTTCAAATATTGAAAAACAACTGGTAATGCCCAGGAAGAGATTTCATTTGAACGGTTACACCATAGGATTTCGTTGACAGACTCAAAAGTTAGAATTACACTACGTGTCTCCATAATTTACTCTGCTCTGGTGACTTCAAACAAGCCCTTCTAAATTTGCCTTGGTTCTTGCCGTTTGTGCTGGAAATCACGTGAACCTTTGACTTAAACTTCCCTGTCAACATTGTTAGTATTTGTTTCATGTTTTTCAACAATCGCGGCTCAGTTTATTTTTCATGTGCTCGCCAATTGTGGCATCAGGCAAATGCAGTTAAACTTTCGGTTCCCGATGTTTTTTTTTTTGCAGGTTAAATATATAGGAAAACGGTCCAAAACGAAGATGGATTTAAGCATTAAAATGTACGCAGATGAAATTCAGGTATGGTTTAGCTTTACTGTCTCCTCTGAACGACAAATATAAAATGTTGTTTATTATTGATGTTGGCTAGTACAAATAAAATCGATTGGGCACACTAAGATTGCCGGGAATTCACGAGCTGAAGGCTAATGTCATTCCAACATCCCAAGTCCATTTCAAGTGGTTCATTACACTGCTTAACCGTAGAAACGTGTGGTCTATTGCTTATATATAATAACTACTGCATTTTCCATATGGGTTACCAGTATAATAGTCAATAACTGTTGACCAATGAAGACGCGCGCATTAAATTCAGTTACTGTATAATGCTAATTATAATTCAACACATTGATACACTGCCCAAATATGGTAAAAAAGTTATCGATATACGCTATGTCTACATGACGTATATCCAACGACGGAGGCAAATTTCGCATTTTGACAAGAGAATGCAAAAATGACGGACCGGCCTGGATATTTTTTCTTCAAACTGTGCTTTGTTATCAATGTGTTGAATTATTAAACTATTATAGCGCGAAAGCGCGCGTGATATCGCCATGGCCTACGGCCTCGTCGGCTAAGAATTAAGCGATATCACGCGCGCTTTCGCTCTATAATAGTTAAATAGACGTCTGAAACTGCTGGACATACTCTCTAAACAATAGGGGTTTTTTAATCGTTGTTTTCCCGTATTCCTTTTAGGAATGGATACAAAAAGAAAGAGTGATTGACATGGGAGACACCTTGGCTCAGTTTGAAGTCGTGGAGGAAGAACCGCGCATGCCTGTCAGTTCCTCGTCACCAGGCTCTCCAAGTAGTTGCGCGACTGAAGAAATTGGTGTGGTTATGGTGAATATGGCCGCAGACGAGGAAGATAGGGTATGACATTGTCAAGGTTTCCTGTTAGGAGTGGCTTGAAGAAGTGAGAGAATATGCAGGTATATAGGCAGAAGCTAGCCCTATAACTAGAATAATTATAGAGTGGTTTTCATTTGAGTGTCGTGAAACCAAAACCAAAAAAAAATTACTCTGACCAATCACAACAATCGTAAACAATCCATTGCACCAATCAGAGTTCGGAGTAAATACATGTAGCCGACGCCAAGCGCGGGAAAAACGCGTACAGGCAAGTCACGATTGGCTTTGCTTCTGATTGGTCGAGAAAGTGGCGCGAGATTTTTTAGCCAATCACAAAGCGTGGCAATTCGAAATTACTTTCGACACTCAACTGAAAACTGCTCTAATAGAGATAATAATAATAATTACAGTTTTTATATGAGGCATTTCGACAGCCTCGATGCGTTTACGATACTAAAATAAATAGGTAAAAGAATACTCTACAAAAATTAAAACGTTCTACCCTATTACTAAAATAAGAGAACTAGGAAATTCTAACGTTAGATTAAAAGTTTTTAAAAGTGTCTTAAATTTTGTTAACGAGCCTGCGTTTCTAACTTGGGTTGGAATTGAGTTCCATAGCTTTGGGGCGGCGATGGAGAACGTTCGGTTCCCATAAGCCACCGAATTTGCTGTGGGGACAGCTAGTAGACACTTGCTGGAGAAGCTGTAATGCGCTTTATTTGCAAAGGAGAAAAGGTTGTAAAGAATTCCTCTCACAGCGAATAGAAAAGAAATGTGTTGTTCTGAGTAACTGTTGTAATACTCGGACAGTAAGAAAGGGTAAAGTAAAAATTATTTTTTGTCTCCCTCGATCATTCCAGGTTGTCTTCATCAGTTCCATTTTCCCTTGTGGGGAACAGGGCAGGCAAACGTTCGAGGTAGCGAAGTTATACTCTATCGTTGCATGCTTTTCATTTATCTAAGGGTACAGTGGGAACGTGGTAGTTTCAATTTTAAAAGTTTACTTGAAATGTTGAAGCAAACTGAATGTGTGCTTCTATAATGAGTTTTACTATACTTGTAATGTTACTAACTGCGGGTTCAGTTAGGGCCGGTGCGAAAGATTACTTCGCACCACTGAGAAAAGGCATTTGTACATGTTAACGAAATTACATTTATCCTGATAACCTAAATATTTTAATAATAGAGCTGTTATTGTTTTTTTTTTTTTATTTAAATTGAGTTTTTCTATTGTTTGCTAAGGGCAATAATTATGAAACTGATAGTATGTGGTACGCGTAGAAGATATGTCGAATTACTTGACTAATGGTTTATTTTTATCTGGTGTTGCCAAGTGAAACTATAAACGAAAATGCAAAATGCCTTAACTTGCAGGCAGACAGCACTCTTGTTTTCAGAGCCCTCGATCTCGGCTCTTCATTGGTCAGTGTCAAGGAAAATATACTGGGTTCGTACGTCATATAGGGGACATATATTGTAACCAACTATGTCCCCATACATGATGTACTTACCTCTTTATGTGACCAAAAAAATCGAGGACTCAGAAAACAAAATAATGGGTGTTGGGAATGCGTTCTAACATATGTGCATGGACTGTGTATTTCAGACTATGTTTGGAAGCCACACACTCGACATTTTTACAGTGCATGTGTTTTTTAAGCTTGGGAAGATTGCTCTTCACTCTAAAATTCGTGTAGTGTTATGTAGATATTGTAAAAAGGATATTTTCGTAGAATTAATATTCGATTTTTATCCAGAGCGTTTAAATTTTTTTTCCGAAAAATAAGTAAAATACGAAGTGTCGAAGTTATAGCTAAATAATTGACAATCCAGACAGTTGTAGGTAGATTTGAATTCACTTTCTTCAGAGAGATTGATAGGTGAGCAAATCTTATTGCAATTAGAAATTTTAAAAGTATAATAATATTTTACTTTGTGATATTGAATTAATTATTGGAATAATGCAGTGAAAAAAAAATCAGTTGTAAACAAATGCACAGCAAATAATAAAAATTGACCTGAAACTATAAAGCTATTTGGAAATCAGCGAGCGAGACCAAAAATTCATCCCTCCCCTCTCCTCTCCCCTTCCCCTCTCCCCTTCCCCCTCCCCCTCCCCTCCCCCCTCAAATCGCATGCATAAGCATGTATATTTCAATGTTATTTTTTATTGAAATCAGTTAATTAAAGAAATAATCCTGTATGCAATACAAGCCCAAGATTTAAATAATTTTCCAATAAGCTCCAATAAATATTCTCTATGAACAAATATCAGACTACCCAAGCTATAATTTTCTCAGTAATTCATCAAAAAACCTTTTTTTGCATATATAATAGGGGTGTAACAATACATCGATGTATCGTGACAGTTGGTGCCGCAATAGTGACCTATCGATAGTAAAATCAACTATTGATAACAATCGCGATAGTTTGTCCTGACTATCGATTGTTTCAATAGTGGGCAAAAAATACGAACGCATTTTGGCTGCATTATACTTATTATATTTTCGATTGAAATACATAATGAATAAAATTGACTGTTTGTGTCGTACATTGCTATAAGGCGAGCACAACACAATCCATCAGCGCCGTCTTCGTTTTTACGTCATACGACAAATTCCCAAGAGGGGGGCTTCTCAATGAGATAACGCGGCGCGCCAAAACAATCATGGTGGACGAAAAAGTGGGCCTTCGTATGAAGTCTTGTTTTTACTTTTTACTATCGCAATACCGATCCAACGATTGCCATAATATCGAAATAGTGCCCCAACTATCGCAATAGTAAAATTTTACTCAGTAGTTACCCCTAATATATAATTTTAAAATGTATAAACTGCTCTGCTCTTTATTACGAGATGATTAGTTATATAAACGAAGTTGATTTTTGTGCAACGGTTCCCAGTTATGAATAGCCCTTATGTATACGTCAGACTAGCTAATTTCACCCCAAGCCTCGCTTTTAAAGTGTAAACCTGTGACAATCTCATCAATGTATTCTCAAAGGAACAAAGCTTTAAATAATACCCACTCAAAAACAGCGTGAATTTGTCAAAGGTTTGCAAGGAATTTCGTACAAACGAGGCTTGGTGGTGAATTTTGAGCTGGTGACGTCATCATGTATAAGACCTATTGAATCAACCTGACAAATTTCCTTCTCCAAGGCTTAATTCATTAGCTTAGACGTGTTGATAGTAGCCTGTGAATAGGTTTCTTAGTGGGGCCCTTTTCCATTCCCTTTCCCTCGCGCGCTCTGCGCTCTAGTCCGCTATGACCCTATTTTGCCACTTAGGCCCGGTTCAAACGTCGAACTTTACATGTGCCGAATCTAATGCAAATGAGCAAGAACAATAGATTTTGCTCATTTGCATTAGATTCGGCACATGTGAAGTTCGACGTTTGAACCGGGCCTAAGGACCCTGTTTACAGACTTATCTCGATGCCTGTTCCAGGCGTTCAGATAGTGGGAAGCAAAGTATAGGCGGCGCGCCAAGGAACTTTAGCAAGTTCTGACGTAAGGGGATAGGCTCGAGCGTCGCTGCCCACTCTCTGAGGACCTATTGAGATATTCAGGAGCTCTACATTCGTACTTTCAAATTATACAACTATCACACAGTGTCATTTTTTAGCTACAACACAATAACCCGTTACACTTGTCACGGCACATGACTACGAATGTTAAATTTCATTGCAAACTCTTTGATCTTTTCCACTTCAATAGGGGTTAATACTCCCAATTACAGCCAGATCGATACAAGAAAAACTACCAAATTTCATTTAACAAAATATCAAAAACCAGATAGCACCTAGGAAAACATTGATCAATAACTTTCATCTGAAAATGGCTTTAAGACTCGAGAGCAGGCCCGGCTTGCGTTTCTCAAAAGTCGTGAACATTTTTCGGGCCGTTATGTTCAGAACGTTTACCAACAAAGAGTCGATTCTTTTTTTTTAACTAGAGCAGTTTTCAATTGAGTGTCGAAAGTAATTTCGAGATTACTTAGATTTGCATTGCTACGCTTTGTGATCGGTCAGAAAATCACTCGCCTCTTTCTTAACCAATCAGAAAAAAAAAAATAAACCAATCGTGACTTGTGTCGCACGCGTTTTCCCGCGCTTGGCCCAGGTTACGTGTATTTGCTTCGAGTTATGATTGGTTCATTGGATTGTCTGCGTCTGTTGTTATTGGCCAAAGTAATTACTTTGGTTTTGGTTTTACGAAACGCAATCAAAAACCGCTCAAAACAGTGAAGTCCTAAGTTGACTAAACTAGTCGGGCTGGTGTGCGGGCTAAAAACTACACCGATCGATAGAAGCAGAATAGAAAAATATTTCTTGGGCCCGAAATGTTTTCGCGAGTTTTGAGAACTGAACACAGCCAAGTCTTTAACTGCAGTTTATTAAGTCAGGATCTTTATCAGTCGATGTAACGCTCCATGATTGTATCTTTTGAGCAGTCCCGCGTGAGTTGAAGTCCTAGACATTTATAAGTTCAATCGTTCAATAGGTCAGAAACATTGTCGGATCATTACGCACCAATGTGGTACCTTTAAGCAATCTCGAGTTTCTACGTAAGCCGAGTTCCTAAAGCGTTCAATTTATTAAATCAGGAACATTTTTTCTCAGTTCATAACTCCCCAGTGTTGCATAATTGAGCTGTCTTGTCGCGCTATACGTAAATTGATGTCTTAAAGCATTCAGTTCAATGGCTCAGAAATATCCTCGCTCCACTTAGCTGGCGGAATTGTTTGCACGAATGCAGCGTTTTGGCGACCACATCATGTGAGCAATCCTGCCAACTATACAGCTGCCTAGTACCCGAAGATAGCAGCAGTATTAAAGCACTCTACGCATGCAGATATCCTAAAGTATTCAGTTCATTAAATCAGTAGCATTCTGACGTCACAGTGCACAAGCCAGAACTTGACACAATCACATGATCGCACAGCAAGCAGTGGTTCTTTTGAAGGTATTTAGCGCAGTAAGCATATGGCCCAGTTGACGATTGACCTCCTCGTTCATTTCTAAATGCTGCACCATAATCCAGGTATCTTTCCTCTTATCCCGCGGCCTTGTTTTTTTCCTTGTAATTTCCACATCGTTGGTCGTTTCCGATGTCACGTTTTCTGATGATGGTTCTTCGTTGCTTACTTGTATTTCTTCGCTGTCTTCGTTTGGTTCGGTTTTCTCTTCGGTATTCGACTCGACCAGTTCGTGCTCCGAAGATACTCCATCGTGGAAGTCTCGTGCTTCTTCGGCAATCTTGTTCGTTGGTTCGGTATCTTCGGGTTTTGACTCAACCACCTCGCTTTCCAAACACACTTCTTCGTGGATGGCTCGTATTTCTTCGGCATCTACGGTCGTTGGTTCAGTTTCATCTTCGGCTTTTGACTCGACCACTTCGGCGTCTTCGTTCTTTGGCTCAGCTTTTTGTTCAACCTGTGACGCCAAGACTTGTGATGTGTTGGCTCCCGAAGATTCTTCCGGATCTTCGGTCCAGTGTTCGGCTTCTTGTTCGACTGTTGACTCGATGGCTTCGGATGCTTCGGTTTCCGTAGACTCCTTCGCATCTTCGGTCTTTGTTTCTGTCTCGTGCTCTACTCGTGGCTTCGTATATCGGGATGTCTCGGTTTCCGAGGAATCTTCGGGATTTTCCGTATTATCTTCAGCTTTTGAGTCGGCCACTTGCAATATTTCAGTTTCCGAAGATACTCCTTTGTTGCCGGCGCGTATTTCTTCAGCATCTTCGGCCTTTGGTTCGGTTTTATCTTCGGCTTCTGACTCGACAACTTCGCTTTCAGGAGAGATTTCTTCCTGGATGGTTCGCATTTTTTCAGCATCATCAGTCTTTGGTTCGGTTTCTTGTTCAGCTTGCGACTCCCGTGATATGTCGGTTTCCGAAGATTCTTCTGTATTATCTTTCTTGTTTTCGTCTTCTCCGATTGTCGCCTCGGTGACTTGTGATGTCTCTTCGGCCTTCGGTTCCGTCATGTCGTCGGCTTGTGAAGCTGCTACTCCTGCTCCCTCGATTTTCGAAGATACTCCTTCGTGTTTGAGTTGTGTATATTCGGCTCCGATCTTTGGTTCGTGACATGACAGTTGTTCAACCGATACGACTGTGATGGCTGAATCGATAGATTCCTCTTCAGATTCCTGTTCCAGGTCTTGTTTTTCAGCAGGACATTCAGCGTCCTCATCAACTTCACCCATCTGAGTTTGATTTGCGATGGCAGTATCTTCTCCTTCAGTTCTCTCTTCAGCTTGCTGTGTCTCCTTTTTATACTCTTTGACAGTTTTCATTAACGTACGACAAAGTTTATGAGCTTCGTTCCAAACTTCTTCATCTTGCGTGTCATCGCGCGTGAGCGACTCGCGAGGATTTTCATCCTCGACTTCGCTTCCTTTGTTTTCTGTTTGCTCTTGCGTGTCATCGCGCACCAGCAACTCGCGTGGATTTTCATCCTCGACTTCGCTTTCTTTGTTTTCTGTCTGCTCTTGCTCATTGTTCTTTTGCTGCGACAGTTCTTTGTTTGCTTGAGAAGTAAACTCATCAACACACTCCTCTTTGACATTTTTCTCAGTTTGCAACGCGCTGATTTCTCCTGATGCACTTTGATCTTGCTGTTGTTCGACAGTTTCTCCTTCAATACCCTCGTCGTTCTCTTGAATATCTGTTTGACTTTCGCTGACGCTTTCGTCGTCTTCTTTCTTCCTTTTCATAGCTTGAGTTACTTCAATGTTCTTTAAATCGCTTGTCTTTCTCTTCACTGCCTTGGAAGTTTCTTCACTATCAGAAGCGCGTTCTTCATGTATTCCCTCAGCTGTCTCTTTCACTTCTGTTGTGTGTTCTGGTTTTGGACTTTCACCTTTGTTCGTCTGCTCGACCTTCTCTTTCTTCGCAGCATCTTCGTTTTCTTTCACGGAATTTGGATTTTCTTGCGACTTTTTCTTTCCTTGCTGAGATTTATTAGGAGACTTCAACTTCTTAAACGAGCGCAAAACAACTGATTTTCTCTCTTTCTTTGATGAAACGTGGCCCGTTTCTTCAGCTGCTGTCGCGCCGTGCTCTTTCCCTTCCGGACTGCTCGTTTCTTTGTTAATAGATCCGTCATTTGATTGCGCTGCTGCTGATGTTTTCTCCGCTTGTATATTTGCCGTTTTTACTACGTTTGGTTCTACGTTTTCTTCTTTGCTTTCAGAATTCTTTTCTTCAATTTCAACCGCTTCACTTTCCACGCGCGCACCAGCTGTAATGCTGACATCGTCATTTTCTTTGCTCGTCGAAATGTTCTCGCTTTCATCGATTTTGGTCTTCTGCTCATCTTCGTTTGTCGACGATTTCCCCATTTTTGCCGATTTTTTATTTCGCCTCAAACCAAGGAATGATTTCTTGCTCCTCGGCACTCTGACATCTTTCTTCTCGCTTTCTGTCTCTGCTTCCACTACAGCATTTGAATCGCTGGTGTCAACAAGAACAGGTACATTGGACGCATTCTCACTGCTCTGAGAAACTTCATCTCTTGTACTGCCGGATTTTTCCAACCTATAAACCCGACTCTCCTCTTTCAACTCTTGTATTTCGTTATCAGGAATTTCGAATTTCGCATTCTTGGTTGTAATATCCGCTTTCTTTTTATGTCGACCAAAGCTTGGTAAATGCTTCGATTTCTTTCCTTTGCCTTTGCCAACAAACTTTTCTTGCGTTCCCTCGGGGGACTTTTCCGCATCATTGCTTTTTTTATCCACAGAGCTTGCTTCTAATTCGATCTTCGCTTCATCCTCTTCATGTTGTTCACTTGTTTCGCCATCCTTCCCGGCGGCTTTCTCGCTTTCTTTCCAAATGCCATATTCATCGGACATGTCCTCGGCGCGTTTGTCTTCACCGTAAGAGAGCTTGCTTTTCGAATTTTTTTTCGAGCGGAGTAAACTAAAGGATGCTCGTTTACTTTTCATCTTTCTCCCATCAACTTCTTCTTGTTTGGTTTGCTCGAGTACAGCCACTTTCTGTTCGCCGCTCGATTCTTGAATCGTTTTGTGTTTTTGTTGAGTTTTGTTTATAAATTCTTCGCTATTTTCACCACCTTGTACTGCTCCGTCGGTTGCCATTTGGTCGCTCTGTTGATTACTGTTGTCTTCACAAATCTTTGCCGCGCTTTCTGTTTTCTCGCTCGTTGAACACATTTGGCTATCTTCTCCTTTATTTGTCTTGGTGTCTTCGTAATTTCCTTCAACATTTTGTTCGTCGCGTACCAAAGTCGAACATTCCTGACTTTTTTCCTCCGTATTTTCGTTGAACTTTGCTCGAAACTTTTTGCCTCGTTTGCGTTTTTTCGTCGACTCCTTTGCAGCCTCGTTCTTGGCGCCGACCAACGACTTAGCTAATCCAGTCGATTTTGAACTATCTGCCATTTTCAAGCCACCAAAAGACGATCTCTTCGCTTCTGTTGCGTTACCAGTTTGTTCTCTGCAAAAGTGAATAATTTAAGTTGAAAGAAAAATGTTAAATAGGTCTCCAAATCGCGGAAGGTGTGAAGCTATTCTTCCGCTGTCACGTGGTGTTAATGTGCACGTGAAACCACTTTATAAATCGCTTTGTTTTTTCTCTCAAAAACGCTTCCCCTTACAATACTAAATTCCACGTTCATGCATAAATGTTTTTATTTTATACAAACTGTTACCTATTAGACGATCTAGGTTATATCTTTGGTGCAAACAGCCTACGAAGATCTACGAATATTTATATTTTGAAGGTAGTTCAAAGTCTATTTCACATGTTTGTTTTAAAGGTAGTTCAAAGTCTATTCCACATGTTTGTTATGTGCGAAAGTAACACGTTACTTTGAAATATGGAATATGGAATATGGAATATGGAATTTGCATGTGAAAAAACCGTGATCCGTGAGATCAAAACAACGTTTGTTGTTTATTTTATTTTAGCATTTAGCTATTTAGCATGAAATAAGGACTTATGCAGTCTTTATTTCCCGCACGGATGCTTAATTAGCGTGCGAGCATAAAAGGGTCAGCTAAACTACAGAATAGATCTGACAGAACACAAATGGTTACTGGGTCGGCGGCTAAGTCGACTTAGTTGCCGAGCCAGTTAAGTTGCCTGCTGAGCCGCCGAGCCGCCGAGCCACCAAAAACATATACCTTCCTCGTTCTTTCAGTTAAAAACACTAAGCGCGACTGGCGAGCCACCGGTCCTGCGAGCCACTAAAATATATGTTGTGGTGCAATTTTGTCTTTGGTGCAAATTTTATTTCCCTTTGTTTAAAACTCTTTATTATACATTATCATACATTACCATACCCAAAAACAAAGGAAAATAAAATTTGCACCAAGGACAAAATTGCACCACAACATATATACCTTCCTTGTTCTATAGGGTTAGACTTGCCTTTCTTTTAGTTTCTAAATATAATTTGAAATCGTTTTCCTTCACTGGCGAACCGCCGAGCCACTTCAGAAGTGGCCTAATCTCGTACCCAGATCTCACGCGTGCTTGTACTGTACTAAAGGGAGATCTGGGTAAGAGATTAGAAGTGGCCCTGTATTTAGCCTGCGCGCCGAAGTGTTCTATTTCCTTGCTTCACGTGGAAAAGGAAAATAGGAGACGTCTTCGCACAGGCTACCCAGTATTCTGTAGTTGCTCAGGGTCTGTCGTGAATTAGACCACTTTCATTCTGTCCACCTGTTAGGGACGACGCGCGAGGGCTCAATAAAGTACCCATATAAATTCGCGCGCTCTTCCCACTAGCGGGTAATCCAAGCTTTTCTCTTGGTTTTAGCGCATCAAAACCCCCATTAATTGCAGAGGGAAAAGGAGCTACTAAGAGAAAGTCCAATCGCGAAACGACGACCGAAATAAAAACGTGTCAACGTCTAATTTCTCCTTAAAAGTAGCAATGCTTAGTCAATAAGACAGGCGACGAGTACAAAGAAAGCTAGTAACTATGGAATGTTGCCTTGATGCGCCACCAAATTCTCATTACTGCCATTACATGTAAAAGAAATCCATGATAATTGAAGGATATTTAATTTTTTGAGATAGGAACCGAAAGGATTATGATCGCGGATTTACTGCGAGGTCTCAATGTTATTTTGATTTTTAAAATACCTGGTCAAAACGCAGCGGTAAAATACATCAACAATCGAACAAAATTGCAAACGAACGCAATTAATCACAATCCATAAATGAACGCAACAAATTTTGCGGCATTCAAAACTTATATTCCGAACGCTTTATTTAGCAAATATAAATTCAACTCCGAAAAATATATTGCAAACTTTCTGCCATAACTGATGACGCCCCGGATGACGCTCTGTTAGGTCTGTTAAACAGCGACATCAGCAGAGTAAAATGATGACGAATGAGAAGAAAATTCCTTGCAATTGCCAACTTGCAATGTGGTAGTGCACGAAACTCCGACAGAGACACACAATCTCGCGAAATTGGCAAAATGACACAGCGACGCTTCAGATTCCTACTCGGAATTTATGTATTTACTGGCGAGCCTCATTAGCCAAGAAGTGATTTGTACGCCAGTGCGGTTTTCCTTTGTTTACCGTTAGCTAATTAGTGGTAATTGTGTGTGTGTGACCCAATCTCGTTCCCGGAAAGAAGAGATACCCTGGGACGAGGTTGTGTGACCATTGTGACCGCTGGGGAGCAAGCGCAAGACAACTGTCAATCAATCAATCAATCAGCCATTGGGCGGAAGTTGTTGTCAAGCTATTTTTTTAGGCTATAATGATAACATGATTGTCACGAGTAAAAAAACTACAGTACTGGTTTTCAGTTTTTATGTCTTCATTCATTTGTTTGCGATTTTTCAATTGTTTTATTTTATTGATACTGTCTAATTTAGTTATTGTTCCATAAGAGGAGAAAATGTTTTAAACTTTCCTTCTATAAATGCATTATTAAAAATGTTATATGAAGTGAAGTTAGATAATCAGACAAAGTTCATCGTATTCATTTAAAATTTCTTATTTTTGCTAATCCGAAATTTGGCAATTATTGGATTTCAAGATTGGATTATATTGTTATTGGCAGGGTGTCTGTCTCCAGTATATAAAGATATATGGCTGACATGAAAGGGCAGACAATTGTTCGTTTGTTGTTATAACGACAACTGCCAAGAATTATTACAATGCATTTGCGTGTTTTTTAACTTGACCCGGGTGGAGGTACTCGACAGACACTCGGGTAGTGAGGTGCGGCGGGACCGCTCAAACCCCGATCCTGACACAACTTTCTGATTTTCCTTCCCTGCATAAAACAGAATTCCGATTTTTGAGACACCGTCTAAGACATTTACAAATTGTTCAACTGGCATTGTTGTAATTAAGCTTGGTATCAATGCCAAAGTCAACGGAAGTCGGCGTCAACAAAATACTGGTTGAAATTCGGCAGCATGTGGTGAGGTTTCTATAAATTAATATTAAACAATTAAATTATGACCTCGAGATTTTTTATCTATCGCGTGATGGTTTATGAGGGCGAAGCTCGAATCAACAATCACGCGATAGAAATCAAGAGCGAACAATATAATTGTTTTAGTATATAAAATCTACTAGACGTTCAAAACTTAACAACAAATACTCTTCACAGACACTTCGAAAACGCGAAGAAGCGACCGCCATTAGGCTACTCATTCTACTCACTTTCTACAACAGAATAGATAGTGAGTAGCGTAGCCAATAAGAGAACAGCATTCGCGATAGAACGCTAGCAGATTTATACTAAAAATGCTTATGTCTTACCCCGTTTCAGACATGAAATCAATACCCCCGTTCAAGACAAAAATCCTTAAAACCAGCACGTCCCCGTTAAGGCCACATAAGGGAGTCCCCCCCCCGACCTCGCTCGGGGAAACTTGAACCCACTGTGACCTTGCATCCACGTGCACGCGCGCTCGAAGCAAGAAATGACTCAGACTTGGCGTTCACGCTTGCCTGTCTCATCACGACAGAGCCATGTGATTCCGTAAGAGATAAAAAAAAAATAGCAAAAACTAATAACAAATCAGCTGTTTTGAGCTAAATGTAAAGATTTCACTTCAGAATTATTATTGCGTGTATTTATTGTGTGATCTAACCAAGTCTGCCCAGGCACATGTCTTGAAGATTGCACGGAATTTTCTAATTTAAAAGACGAATAATTTAAAAAAAGAAAAAAGTTGGCTTAAGACTGAAAAGACAAAATCGACACGCTGCGACGAGATTCAATCCCGGCTACTATAATCGAAAGGCAAAATTTTTATCACTTGAGCTAACCAGCCTGGATTATTATAATAAAGCAAATGTATTAGATTGCCGGCATCGATAAGATCCCCATAATAGTTAACACAAAATATTTACAAGCTCGAGGTTTTTTTTCCGAGGAATTAAAAGGATTCCGCTAATTGCGACTGCGAGATCCTCTTTATTAATAGTTTATAGACTTGGCTGACCAGTGCTTTTACTGAGAAGAACGCGATCCTCGCCTCTACCATACATTATATACAGACTGTCACATTTTAGGTCATATTTACTATCCACTTACCCTGGTCCCAGCGGTTTTCGGTTTTTCTTCTAAAACAAAATTGAGCAGCGATTGAAGCACCGACTAGAAATCCTTTGCCTTTGGTAGCGCGCGATCCTGCCTGGTCTCACCGCAGGCAGCCCAAGCTCACGTTATGACTGTGTTACGTGGCGGCCACGTCATAAGGCGTTGTATCAGGGTCACGATCTGACCCTTAGACTCTGATTGATAGATATTTTATGGAACACGCAATTACTTAAGGCCTACGTTTTTTTTCAGCAAAAACAATTCATGGAAAATATTTCGAGCACAGACAAGATCAATCAACACCTCCCCCCCCCCCCCCCCCCCCCCCCCCCCCCCCCCCCCCCCCCCCCCCCCCCCCCCCCCCCCCCCCCCCCCCCCCCCCCCCCCCCCCCCCCCCCCCCCCCCCCCCCCCCCCCCCCCCCCCCCCCCCCCCCCCCCCCCCCCCCCCCCCCCCCCCCCCCCCCCCCCCCCCCCCCCCCCCCCCCCCCCCCCCCCCTCCCACTTCCACATTACTTCATCTCCGATGGAATGGTGTTGAAGGATATTACATCACGGATCACGGCATGTTAAAATTTGCCACTCGCGTATTAGTGGAGAGGTTGTATTGACCAGATTTCTAAGATAAGAAAATGACTGAATGAGCCCTTTTCGTGCCTCAGAAAGTGATGGTAATAACGAAATGAGGTGGTCATATTAACGGCATGGTCGTAAGGCATTCAGGTACGCGTGACTTAATTTTTGTTAGTACCACACTCGCCTAAAGTTCTTGTGTATACTTAGAAACATAAAGGCACTCGTGGGTGATATCACGGTATACCACTAACACTCAAAACCACTGCATAACTAGAATTTATCTATCTATTCCAGTGGCGACGGGTCTTGGTAAGGGTAATAGCACTATGCACAAAAAATCGCCTGTGTAAACGGGCCTTAACAGGGTACAATAATTAAGAAACCTTGATCGTAGTTTTCATTGTACTTTATCTTTCTTAGTTAAGTAGTTTTATAGGTAATGTACTCTAGTGTAAATTCACACGACTCCTAGGAAGATACGATTTCGTGTATAAATAAAGATTGATGATGATGATGATGATGATGACACATAATTGTGACAAATTTAAGTGTACAGTTATATAGTTCACAGCTAACCAGTGTCCGTAATGCGAAGTTAACTTTGTATAAGAGCATGTCACTCGGGTCACAGAAAAATGTCCGTTGTCCGCGTAACCGGTGTCCGTATTAAGCGGGCTAATTTAAGAGAAAATATATGAGCGTTTCGTCGGGACATACAAAACTGTCCGTAATAAGCGGATGCCCGTAAAGCGGGGTTCCACTGTATAGTCCTTAAAATCAGAAGCCCCTCATATTGATGGGCTCCTGCTAAAATCTCTTAAATGATTCCAGTCTTCTTTTCCTTAGTCAGCAGCCGTGTTCAACAGCTGAGATTAAACAGACAAATAGACTACCACTATATTTGTTAGAGCAGCTTACTTTATTCACGAGTTTATTACCTGAACAAGTAAAAGCATTTTGCTTTAAGCATTACGTGTTCTATATTGTACTCAAGGTATACTCTATCAATCAGTTGGCGGTGAAATACCACTATGGTGTACGTATACAGTACGAAACCCAATGTTTTAACATTTCCGACCTGAAGACCGCTAAAAAGTAAAACAGCATTTTATTTAACAGCATCACTTTTGCAGGGGTAATGTCACCTATTTTTGTGTCACTGGAAACCTAGGAATAATGGTACGGTTTTGTTTTACTATAAGTAGCGCAACGAAACTATTGGTGATTTTTTTTTTCAAGTTCTCCCATTGTGTCTTGAAAAAAACGCAAAAACTCGATTTATGGATTGTTGTTTCTTCGAGAAATGACTTGATAATTTTCTCTCAGTGTTATTAGGGCATTTCATGTATGAACAAAAGTCCTTAGTTGAATATTTCCGGCACACAATTTTGACGAAGGATCACGAAAATCTCCGTGACATTTCCCCTTTAAGCAAAAAAGATTTTGTGCTGTTTCCGTTCAGACAAATGATCTTATCTTAGCTTATATAAACAATTAAGTGCACAAAATAAAGCTGTAAAAAATGTTCATAAAACGTTCGTCGAATTTCTTTGGTCTGATCATGGTTTCCTCTATGTGAAATAAACTTTCTTTTGAAATGAAATTATAAGAAAAAATTAACAGCGTTATTTCAGAAAACCGAATACCAAATAAAGTGATCACATTGAGCAAACACAGACCATACAATGAACCAATCACAACTCATTGAGCAAAGCGTGCGGCCGCGTCATAGCCAAGCGCGGGAAAACAACGTTAACCAAGTCACGATCAATGGAGCGGTTTTCAATTTAGTGTCATAAAACCAAAACCAAAGTTATTACTTTGCCCAATCACAACAGACGCAGACAATCCAACGAACCAATCAGAGTTATAAGCAAATACATGTAGCCGGCGCCAAGCGCGGGAAAACGCGTGGTTTTACTTCTGATTGGTTGAGAAAGTGGCGCGAGATTTTTTAACCAATCACAAAACGTAACAATGCAAAACCAAAGCAGTCACGAAATTACTTTCGATACTCAATTGAAAAGCGCTCCATAGGCTTGCTTCTGATTGGTTTAGTTTAAAAAGCTCGCAGTTAAACACCTTACGGACGTTACGGTGTTAATTGTACATCTACGAATTTTTTTCCGCGGCTATATTACGAAATTCTCCTTATATTAGTTACATCGAATATCACATTGTAAATTAACATCTTATACCTGAAGAAGGTTGATCTGGCCAGCTGAAATATTATACGAACCAAAATATACGCTGTTTTCAGCTTTACTTTCATTTTTGGCTGAAGCAGATCCTCAAGGATCCAGCGTACAAGCAGCGGGATTCTCGTATACGGTTTCTTGACATTTATCGCCATTTATCCAGTTTATTGTGAAAGCATAGCAACGCAAAGCAAAAAGAAACACCAGATTTATATGACGAGTTCCTTTCAGTTGTTCATAAAGGAATGCATTCAATTTACTCTTTGCTTTCGACCTACTCTACTTGAATTGTTGCACTGAACTTAACCTCTTTTTGCGCGTTTCTGCTGCGTCGTTTTCCTTTTTTCACCAGAACTTTGAAACATTGTGGATAACGCTTGATCAAGAAGGAAATGAAATAAAACAACAGCTGCTTCGTAGCATCGCTGGCCCGACTAACGACAAAACTCCACAAGCGAATTAAGTTTCCGACACTAAAATCGCACTGGAAATTTGAAGAAATTTCATCAACATGCTCTCGCTTTTCATTACACACTAGCTCTTTTAACGGAGCTATCTTATCTTCGTGATCATTGTGTCCCTCGGGATTCGGGATGATGACTGCATTTTCGTCCGCGCAGGTATCGGGACTTGGGATGACGGTACTTTCTTGGAGTTCTGATGACACAACTGGGATGTGGTCTTGTGGCACAACTTCTGCAATCATGACGGACAATGCTATTGTAATTTCATCTTCGGATCTGGCGTTCTGAATATTCTTTTCATCTCCTTCGTCTTCCCAGTCTGCTATTTTAATCTTTGCCTCGCTTCTGTCTTCAGTCGATTTCGACAGTTCTTTCGACTCCAGTAGAGCCGGTCCTTTTTGAAAAACTCCACGTGTATCTTTAACTGAATTCATTTCTTTCTTCTCTGGAGATTTTGGTTTCCCAAACGGCAATCTTCGGCGTATATTCTTCGGCTTTTCCTTTTCGTTTGGAGCCCTGGCATCTGAAGTTTGTCTTTTTCCATCAGCTTCTGTAAGGCGATTTCGATCAACTTCGCTTTCACCGTTAAACTGGAACTTCCAATCTTTTGCGAAACGTACGGAGGGATGTCTTTTGTGTTTTTTCTTCTTTTCTGCAGCAGCATTTTCACCATTTCTTTTCTCACTTTTCTTGTGGAAGATTCCACCAAGCATTCGCGAAGAACCACTTTCAGTCATGTTTAGCTCGCTAGATCTAATAATTGCAGTCGACTTTGAACCTTAGTGAATAAAAGAGGTCTTTATATAATGCAACACTTTTAAATTCGAGAATGACATTTCAAGTGGATTACTCTTGAGTTGTCATCCCTTTGTCTGTTCCAGTATTGTATATTTTTGAAAAACAATAAAAGAAAAGCCTTACATCAGCATTTTCGATCAAAGTCCAGGATTTTGTATAAACTGCTTAAATTAACACGCACCGAGAGATTTTGAAACTTCTTGTCTAAAATAAATTGATCATTACCGTTTTAACCAATATTTTTTGCTTTTTAAATTTGTTGAGGGAAAATGTTCCATTGGAAGAATATACAAAAGTTATAGCACGAGATCTCAATTTACGGATTATTTAATGGCGGAGACCTGATAAGACCCGACTAGTCACTGTTCAAAGCATGATTTGGCAAATAGCACAAAGGACTTCAGTGCCGCATTTGACTCTTCTTAATACAAGAGCGATTCCGACGTAAAATCTCAATACCTATAATTAATCAACATACAGATGAATAAAGGGGTAAATAAACTGTGATACTGCTGTCGTGGTGGTGCGGGAGGAGTGAAACATGAACTGAATTTGGTATTGATAAGGTAAATTCCCGGGGGGGGGGGGGGTACTCCCTATAATGGGCTATACGGGGATGCTCCGCCCGAAAGGGGTACCTTTTTGAGGCTGGAGGTATATGAAAGGGTCGGGATTTCACGAGTTAAAGTATGTGAAAGGGTAGGGATTTCACGAAGAATAGGAAATGGTAGCGAAAACACGAGTTGAAGCATAAAAAAGGTAGGGAAAACTGCAATTTAGGTATTATAAAAAAGGCCTTTCAAAATATATCAAACAGACGCACGCAAAGCCGGGCTATATGAAAGGGGTACCATTTTCAACGAAAGGTATATGAAAGGGGTACCATTTTCACTGAAAGGTATATGAAAGGGGTACCTTTTCTGTCAAAAACGGTATATGAAAGGGTAAGGGTTTGGACCTCGGGGCGGAGCATCCCCGTACAAAACTTTGTTGAGTACCCCCCCCCCCCCCCCCCCCGGGGTAAATTAGCCCGCACCGTGAAGATATTCTAAACGTTTCGAGTGCTAGCCACTCATCAGAGCAATTGCCTTGATCAATTAAAACCTATACTCCAACTACTCTAAAATTTGAGGAGATTGTCTGACAGTGGAACTGAAGTTAAGAAGCTACTTCATTAGCTGGATTAATTTTGATGCTTATAGAGTAGCTTTCTACACTTGAGAGAAACGACAAAGGATTCATTCGTATACTGGAATGCATGAAAAAGAAGGCGCAATAATAAAACTCGGCTATAACTATTGGAAAGGACCATAGTTTTGTAAATAGGAGTTCGTAAGGACTTACCTAGAATGAAAAATACACGACGAAGGTAGACATCAACATCCGTACATGGGTGGAAGCTTTGTTTAAATTGAATTTAAGGATTTTAGTGGCAGATATGATGGCAAAAAGTGTACTTTGAACGTGACTTTTGAAATTTGAATTGAATAATCATACGGTACGCAATCCCTGCTCAATGAGAAAGCAGTGGAATGGAGTTTGAACATAGTTTATGTGAAACAAATTACAGGATGGCGTGATAATAGGCAATAGCGTGCTGTCTAAATAAGTTCACACTGGTGACGTAACGTCATAACATAGACATAACGACATAAGGAAAGATCAGTTTTTCCTTAAATCGTTGTTATTATGTTCCTATTATGTTGTTATTTTGTGTTCACACTGGTGACATAAAACATCGATATAAGTTATGTTTTGCGTGACCTCACCGTTATGTCGTTTACGTCGATAGTGTGAGCCAGGCTTTACTTAAACAAATGAGCTTGATTATGATGACGTGAAGACGTCGAAAACGTCTTCTGTTTTATTATTATTCATCGTTCATCTTTGCACAAAAATAACAATGATAAAGTGCGGCTTGAGGAAGTGAAATCTCCGTCAAAAGTTACAAGCTCAGTTTCCCGGTTGAAAGTAACAGTATTTCTTCAGTGCCCAGGCTACAGATTTCTGTCTTTCCAAAAATACGGTCCCCCTTTATGTAGGAGGCCGTGTAGAGATCCCAAACAATAATACAAAGACAGCATACTTGTACAGTTTGCCAAGGCAAGTCATCGTATTCAGAGATGTGGCAATTACTAGATTTCTGCCAGCTGAACCGGTGGACCCAGAATATGAAGCACGTGCCAAACATTTGAAGGAAACGTGACTCGAACCTTTACTGAATCGTGGTCCATATGCACCTTGGACTTCGTTTAAGAGGCGGAAAGCTCCTTGGGTGATATTATCGGCTGTTAAAATAAGTTGAAACTAAGAACAACGAGTTTGATCTTGCAAATGTTTTATTTTTGGAGATAATCTTGAACCTGCAGATGGCAAGAAATTTGTGTCTTTCAAAGCTCAAGTAGGAAAAAGGATGGGCTCCTGGAAAAATATATTAAAATTAAACGCGATTTTGTAGCTTTTCCAATCTTTCATCGTGCGGAATAAACAATAAACGATAAGGTACTGTTTTAGAAAAGGCAGCTCCAGCTACACTGAGGATGATTAAATGGGGGGTGGGGGGAGGGGGCATCTGTAGTCGTGATTGCCGGTTCTGTACTGACTGTTAGCTTTACATTGAGTAGGTCGTGGAAAAAGGCCAAAATTCAGTCAGTGATTCAAACCAAACTAATTGCTATATTTTATAGGAATAACACGTCATTTATAACGTATCTATTCACTACACGAGTGAATTTGTGTTTGCGGAAGGCGACCCGATTTGTTAAAAATCTGTTGCGTCACCAAATTCACGTGCGTTTTTCAACGCGCCCGAACAGTTCGAGATAGTTATAAGGTTAAACAGGACAAAGACAAATTACTTTTGTTCATTCATATATTCATTTATTCATAATAATTCATTCTTTCGTCTAAAGAAAAAGTACTCCGTTCGTTTGCATGTGTTTTCGACGCTCGCGAAAAGTGTTTGGGTCCCAGTATTTCAAAAATTGTCCCAGCCTTCTTCGAATTTCTTTGGAACTTGTTTTCGAACCAGTCACGTGAGTTGAGAAGTAGCTCCGATAAACATCTTACTGGGGCTATCAAATCCTTTCACGTGTAATAAATCAGTGCTCGACTTTAAACCAAGAAGGTCGTCAACTGTCCGGGATTCATAAACTGAAAATAAACAACGAAAGCAAAATTAGAAATCATTCAATAATGCATCATTTGGCTTTTCAATCTCACTTTTGGTATCCACAGAATCAACTGGGACCCTACTGAATGCGTTGCCCACAGTACGGCCTTAACGAACATGTTCAAAGTGAATGATAGCGCGCGATAGTTGATGAAGGTGCATAATAGTTGATTGCTGTCAAACGAGAGCGCGCGATTCAACTATCATCGACTGTCATCAACTATCATGCACCGTTTGACCAGAGCCTTATTTCCAACGATTTTAATTGCTCCGCCTCGTTCCAGGCAGTGCTAAGTATAAACCCACGCTATAGGTGATAGAGCATTCCAGGCCGCAGCTCCTACAAACTTTGGAATCGCCGACCTCCAAGCAGAATAAGGGACATCACTAATTTACATGGTTTTAAATCTGCAATTCCGACTTATCTTTTTAAATTAGCTTTTTATTTCGTAGATACCGGTATTTGATATTCCAGCCACACTGGAAGAAGGTGAGGTGAAGGGGGGGGGGGGGGGGGGGGGGGGGAGGGAGCGGGGGCGATTAAAAACACAAATGCTCACCTGGATTTTCAAAACTCAGTGGAACCTCGTAACGTGTTCGTTCAGTTCTTCGTTTGGGAATACGGCTGATCGTAATGACAGACAAAACAGCAGTAAACATCAGCTTTTGTAATCTTCCTGGCTGTTTTGGCTGTCTTTGCTTTTGACTTTGATCGAAGTTCTTTATCCGTTCAAATTTGACCTAGAAGGAAAAAATCAGAGCCCTTATTTCATAAATAAAATCGAAAACTTTCTTTGTTATTTCTTGTTCTCGATCCCAAACTTCCATTCGTGTTACCATTTATCTATAAAAACACGGAATGCACTTTTACTTATTAATTTGTTCTTGCGTTGGTGCATGATCATGCATACGTTTCCTTGTTTTGCGCATGCATATTTTATAGTTATGCTTGCGTTACTCTCTCCTCCGCAGAGGCTCCTATCAGTAGAGAACAGTAAAAGAGAAAATGGGAGCGCGGGGAACGAAGGTTTTTTTTTTCGCGCGTTTTTTGCCAAGCGTGGAGCGTGACTAGGAGGCCTCTGCGGAGGAGAGAGCTTGCGTTATATTGTGTCGTATGATCATGAGCTTAAGTCAGTCAAATGCAACTCTGAATCTGTACTTACCATATCCGAAACGTTGGTAGTCTAAAAAGGAGAAAAGTTTTATCTGCTTTCGTCTGAGCTTTTTTCTGCGTGCAGTACAAATGGCGAACTCTGAACAACTACTCCGTAACAATCAACAGTTCAATTATTACGTCATCGTGTGGAATTTGCGCGCGCTGCGCGAGCATGACAACTTAAGCGCTTCTAGCTGCTATGCCGAGAAAAACGGTCCACCCTGAGTCCACCTGCTTACGTGTGTCTACTACCGACCATCAGGACCATATAAAAAAACATTACATTAACAAAAAGGCCTGGTCATTGATTGTAAACTTTCGAGGTTAGGATCATGTTTAGTTATTTTTAGGCGCTGCGTCGGCAGCGAAGCGAAAGAAAATTGGCAAAAGAAAAGAAAATAGCTTGCGCACAGAAGTGTCCTAGTTCTTTTTCTTTATACAGTTATAAACTTTTTGTTGCGCTAAAAATTGTCGTTGCAAATCGTCCCGTGTATCATCACCTTTACAGTTCATCAAATTTGATTTTATGTCATTTTGTGGACTTTTGAGGTTTTTGGTCGTTATTTTGTCTATATATTTGATATTTCTTTGCTTGCATCACTGTTGGCGATTTTGTGTGGCGATTTCTTCTTCCTGTTTCAAGACAGCAAAGCAAGCTTAAAGGGACATTGTCCTGGCTAAAATATTGTGTTTTCATGATTATGGCCAGGAGCTTGCTTTAAGCTTACTTTATTATAAACAAATAAAATGAAAGGCTGATCGTACAGTAAGGAATATATTTTTAACCGATTAATTTCGAACGGCACGGCCGTTCTTCTTCAGGGTATAACCGTTCATCTTGAAATTGGAAGAAACCATCACTAAAAGTGATAGAAGCAAAGAAATATGAACTGAACAAACAAAATAACGGATAGAAAAAACAAAATTTCACAAGAATGGCAAGGTTGATTTCTTGATGGCCTGTCAATAAATCAAATTTCATGAACTATAATCCACTTCAATCCTTGCAATCCTGCACAAAAGAGCAGTTCTCAATTTCCTATTTTCGAATTGCCCATAATACACTTTGTTTGCCCCCAAAATTTTGCATAAACTATTGTTTGTAAATGCTCTTGGGAGGACTGTATATTCCCAAGAGCATTTCAAAACAATAGTTTATGCAAAATTTGGGGGACAAACAAAGTGCATTATGGGCAATTCGAAAATAGAGAATAGGCCATTTCCGAGTTGCCTTTAGCCTCTCTATCAAAACGAGGCTAGGTGCGAAACCTTTCATATGAAAATGAGTTTTCATTCACATGCAAATGAAAACTCATTTTCGCACCTAGCCTCGCTTTGATAGAGAGGCTAAAGGCAACTCGGAAATTGCCTATTGAGTGTCGAAAGTAATTTCGCAATACGCCATTTCCGAGTTGCTTTTTGTCTCGTTATCAAAGCGAGGCTTGGTGCACAATCTTTCATATGAAAATTAGTTTTCATTCACATGTAAATAACACTAATTTTCACATGAAAGGTTGTGCACCAAGCCTCACTCTGATAACGAGACAAAAAGCAACTCGGAAATGGCCTATTGCTTTGGTTTTGCATGGTTAAAAAATCTCGCGCCACTTTCTCGACCAATCAGAAGTAAAACCAAAATCAATCGTGACTTGCCTACACACGTTTTCCCGCGCTTGGCGCCGGCTACATGTATTTGCTTCGAGTTCTGATTGGTTCATTGGATTGTTTACGACTGTTGTGATTGGTCAGAGTGATTACTTTGGTTTTGGTTTTCCGACACTCAAATGAAAACAACTCTATCTCCAAACTACTGCTTTTGTTTTGCTCTATAGAGCCTTTTTATCCAACTGACTTGTATATTTGGTGGTATTTGGCGATATAACGTGAAAATAAGCTAAGCGAAATTTTGCTATTTCGGCGGGACAGGGTCCCTTAGCTCTTGGTCATACTCAAGAAAACATGATATACATCATCTGAGGTTGAAAGACTAAAGCCGTGTTCACATTAAGGCCTCGATTATGATCGAATTATAATCGAATTAAATTTGGAATGGGTTCACATCAACTAATTACAGTCCCTGATTATAATTGGATTATAATTACTTCAAACAACCTCAAGGGGGTTCTTTGAAGTAATTACAGTGCGTGATTCAACAAAATTGCGGACACGTAGTGGCATGAGAAGACGAAACTTGTAATCGCCTTATGGAGTGAAGAGGCGGTGCAGAACGAGAAACTCGTATGAGACAAAATAAGCCAAGGAATGGCCGATGGAGGGTACTCAAGAAGTGCACAACAGTACCGTGTTAAAGTTAACAAACTAAGGCAAAAAAAATTGCGACGGCGGATTTGTCTTCTTCTGAGTCTTGGCAGCTTTCCTTGCCTTTCTTCTCGCCCGAAAATCAAGCATGGTGGTGATAATCATGGCAGCTGCGCGAAGGGGCGCCATTTTGTTTTCAACTTCAGATTGCGAGGTTACCCTGCCTAGTTTATTTGTATTTTCGCAGAAGTTAATCGAAACATAATTGAATAAAATTGAAAGGAGTATGGTAGCCTGAATTATACTTCAGTTGAATATAATAAAGGTTTAGTGTGAACACGGCTTAAGGTGTTGCTGTTGTGCTCGCGCTTGTGCTTTTGTTGCTCCAAATTCACAGGGGATTTTAAAAATCCACTTGGACTTTGGGCCCTCTATTGTCACCCGCTTAACGAATATTTGCTAACAATCATTTCGAAATTATTGGCACGCATCTGTTTTGTTTTCAGGGAAAATTTAATATTTTAAAACAAATAACTTAAGTTTACATGTTATTTACGTCAAATGTGCTTTAATTATCACTCATCACTGTATGTTTCATTTCGATCGTTCACTGATTTGCGAGTAGTTTTATATTCCGTTAGTTTGTGAGAAAAATGTGTTTGTTAAATTACCCATCTTACTGTCAAACAATCATGCAAGTGAAAGGATTTCCTAAACTATGAATTAATTTACTTTCCAACAAAGCAGTACTTTGTGGCTTCAACGAGTCCTTTTGAGTCCATTCTTTTCACATGTTTTCAAAAGCTAACTAACTATTTAGTCTTGCATAACCGCCCCCCTACCCCCCAAAAAAAATTTCTTGAGGAGAGAGGACGTTTTACACAGGCCAATTACTATTCATAATTATAATAGAATTCTGAAAACGTTCTCTGATTCGACTGCCTCCTTGTATGAAACTCTTTTCCTTAAAGGTCGCGGGGGATACCTGGTCATGAATAAATTCATAAGGCAAAATTTTTGGCAGGGGTGTCACTTTTAAAAGCCGATTTCGCTAAAACTTGACAGATATATTGGGGAATATTGGAAGTTCACCAGTACTATTTTTTATTCAATGAATTGCGCTTTACGGTGTAATGTACGTAAGTTTCAATTTGTGAAACGTGATTTTTGCGTCCAAGTTTGCTCCTCGAGAAGAACACAAAGCAAGCTGATTTCACCACTCACTGATCTGTCAAGACCTCTTTTGTGCCATATCTGAAGCCGATTTTTTTATTTCAACTTTAATTAAAAGTTATTAGCTTTTAAAATAGTAAAATTGTCCATGGCAGAATTTGAAGCCTCGTATCTTTCCTTTGAAAGCCTATTTAAAAACTTTGCGTCAGATATGACAATCTACAATACACCGAGTTTACCGCCCTACCGTGTCATCTCATGAAATTCTATATCCGCGCTGAATTCTTGAACACAAAATTGCTTGTTTTTACGTTTCCGAAGGCTTCCCGAGCAAACACGAATGCAAAAAAAAAATGCGTTGCAAAATAGTGTTTTTTACCAGACAGCGCTTTACACGTGCAATTTTTGATGCAAAAACATTACGGAGCCTGTTCGTGAATATTTCGCGCATTTTCGGTATCAGCCGTCGCACTTCGTGCATACTCTTTTCATAAAATTTATGCATACTGATGAGCGGAACCTGTTCCCCCGCGACCTTAAAGACTGATATCAATAATCACGGTCATTAATCTTTATTGTAGAATTCTGCAAACATTCTTTGGTGCGAACTTCTTGTGCGAAGTTCTGTGTCATTGTTTTCTCTTATAGAATTCTGCAAACGTTTTCTGGTTCTACCTCTTTGTATGAAGCGCCTTTCCTTCTTAAATAAACCGTACGCTTCGCATCTTCCTTCTCAAAGACCTGAAGATTCAGATCGATGATCGTCCATTCGCCGATCGATGAGAAAAACACTGGGCTTTCGGAAATTCCATGGGGATCTTGTGTCCGCGTGCGATATGTTTCCGCGCTCTTAGTCCGGCGTCGAAGTACAACTTTTTCGTTGTCCTCCTCCATTCTTCCAAAGTAACAGTTTGGTTTGTCTTTCTTGTACTTGATACCTCCTTCTGATTTCGCTCTTTGCAACAAATGAATATTTAGGCTAACGTATTCAGAATCAGTCTTTATGACGTCGCAATTGTTATTTTCCTTTTGTTTGTGTGCAATTTCTACGGCCTTCGAATTTTCTGCGTTTAGAGTGATTCTTAAGACAGTTGAATCTGTCTGTTTCTTATTGTCCATATCTTCTTGTGTCTTGTAACACCCTAACCAGTCTTCATTGATCAGATCGTCATCTGAGCCAAGAAGTTCTTCGATGGTGTGAAGACGCTTTAGATTCCCTTTCGTTTCGATACACCGTGTAATTTGACAGCTAGGACACTGAAAATAGCTCTTATCATCGATAAAGTCCTCTCGAGTCATTGACGAACCTCCAGGTATATCTTGCTTTCCTTCAATAAAACAAAATAAAAAAAGTTAGTTTCATTTGCATTTGAGAAAACCCATGGGAATTGCAATACAATAGCCACTTTCGGACAAAGCTTTCTCTCGTCAACACGGTGAAACTTGTTTTCTTCGATTTATGTGTTGCTCACGGGGTAGAAGCCGCTAAGTTTTTCTTTTTCCAGTTCGCTTTCTATCGGCTTTTCAGTCGCACCTGTCACACTAGAAACCGATGCATTGATCGCATGACCAACAGAATTAACCCAACCATGAGATGACTTCTTTTGAACATGAAGTCCTGAATTTTTTCAGGTTTCTTTGCAATTCTTTAAACTGCAAACACAACTGCGAGGATCATTTCTCCACTTTACAAAGTTGTTATTGGTCACAGAAATATATATTTCAGTTCCCGTAATAGAGAATCGAGCAGAGTAGCCAAGGGATGCCTGAATTCGCGTGCTCTACAAATTTTGTAATGGTTAAATGGAGAAGTAGTTGTAGTTGTAATAAGAAAAAACACGTTATGTAATTTTACTATGCTGTACTCTAGTATGGTCTCAATCAAGCTACACTTTTACTCAGATAACTTGTTACATTTTACATGTTTTTTTTTTTACTTTATTTTCCTAGTATTTTGTACGTGTATTTAGAGCTCATTCTAAAAGAAATGAAGAAAATAACTAAATTAATAAACTTAATCTGGTTATGTTCTTCTTTTGTTAATTTTTGTTAATTCCAACCTCATCTTCTTCGATAACAAGGCTTTTTATATATGGAAAACAGTGCAATGAGGAGGAAAAACGCCTAAACACAGCTATTTCCTGTCTCGTGAATTGTCGGGTCCTTATAAAGCCTAAAAAATTTAGTAGTGAATTTAATCCAACTTTTAGTGATTAAACTGAAGAATTGACTAACGGTCGAAAAAATGATGAAGGGCTCTGGTCGAGGATGAATATAAGCTTTTATATTAAAATGTATTTGATATAAAAGGTCGTGACATGTAACACTTGTCGCATGAGTTTCTGCACGCATAACGGAGCAGTCGAGATTGATTGTGTAATTAAATCAAGTGCGTTCGCTAAAAATAATAAACATCGGGATTATGAATGAACAAAGAGCTTTAGAAACTGTTTTCGAAAATTGCTGCACTGAAACAGAACCGATTGCAGTGAATATACAGGGAAAAATAATGTAGATCAATAAAAAGCGAAGCGCAAAATTACGGTGACCCTAAACGAAATACTAACTGAATATCCCTTGCTTAAATGGTCAACTTATAATACACAAAACCTTTCCTAGATCACATGTTTGCTTTAAAGCTTAGATCACAGTTTGCTTAAAAGTCACCGGTACAGAGAGCAAAATTGGCGTTAAAGTCCTTTACTTGAAACTGTAACTAAAAAATATGAAACCAATAGTAACTGAGATAATTATATCGTCGAAACTGAAGTATTTACACTTTCAGTGCATGGATATCACTGGGATATACTTCTAGACCGGCAATAAAACGATTGAGCTTAAAATCTTTACAATAAATTAAATAATTTGACAATTTCTAGAACTAAATCCATATACCGATAGGCCTGCACTCAAACAAAACAAATAAACCCGATTGACAAGTCGTATAAATACGGCACGACGGACAATATTCTCCGTGATGGAAGGATCGATCGCAAATGTTTGTTGGATCGTTTGCGATCCCTTTAGCTTTATTCGGCGCATATTTCGTCATTTAGTTAATCGTTCCCAGTTTTTCAGCGAAGGAAAGCAATAAAACGATCAAAAAGTTCATCACCTTTGGCTGCGGATTCCCTCAAATGTTCCATTCCTCGCATTTTCGAGTTTCAGTTTGAATACGTTTTGCTATGATCTAAGACAAATGTAATCGCTGCTCTTCTCGGTTTCCTTTCTGCTTCCTAGCATCACGAATTTATTTATACTAATTACCGGCATTTTTGCGGTACTTTTTTGCTGTAAGCTTACAATCGTCAGAAACTCGTGATTTGCTTTATTTGGCGGTCGATTGTTTAAAAACAACACGCGATTCGAAGTAAGCTCTCGTTTTAGCTTCCTTATTTTATCGGACTAAACAACGAAACAGCGCGATGACAGAACATCTGGAGCTTCATTTAAGAATTTCACTTACCTTTACTCCTCTTATAACGTTCGTTGTACTGTTCTTAGCACCACGCGGTCAATCTGCTACGAAACTCGAAAGTTCCGCCTCAGCCAAGACGGCAGTCACGGTTGCCGCAAACAGGAAGTGAACTTTGGTCAGCTTAGAGGAGGAGTGTTGTATCGGCCATTCGTAACTGACGTCATTGCCTACGTCACACATCCACGTCTTGACGTTGATATGTGTGATTTGAACATACATCTCTGGTAAATTTTCCGCTTTCGAGGATAATTTGATATGGGGATGATGGTATGTATTTTTCAACCGCATTATAATTAGTGTTCCACGCGCAAAAGTTCCATTTTGATGACGGGGAAGTGCTTGCACGGCCCGATTCAAAGATTTGCAGCGCTCTTTTTTTACTAGGCGTGACTAAAATCATAATAAAACCTGTTTAACAGGTTGCTTGGATCTCGTGCTTTTGATTGGTTGTAATCAGAGATTCCTTGTTTCCATTCCGGGAAAACGGGGATAAAAATCTTCTTTCTTCTAGTATTTCTACAGAGATGCACACTGTTTTCTTCCAATTTTACATCTTGTGGTGTGTGACAAATCAATATTATCTCTACACAGTATAATATATCTAAAAAAACAACTAATGTGCATAGCGACCTTGTCATGTTTTGGCTTTTTGTCTGGCATATTGTCAAAATTTTCCGGAAAAAAAAAAGCTGGAGTGCGAATAGGATCTGCGAAAACACAGGCAACCCAATTTCGCTACCAGAGCCCGTGAGTCACAGTACTCAGCTAATTAACAGTTATAAGAATTTCAGTATGGGAAATATTCTGCGCTTTTCAATGTTAAATGTGCGATAAATTTACCTTTAGTGTTTCCTTGCATTTCATTGTGTGTTTACTACGAGAGCGACGATTTTCCACCCCGACGAGCGGAGAAAGAACTGCCACCTGTTCAGAAAATAGAGATGTAAAAAATTTCCTATTGTCACGCGACTTTGTTCGTTGAATCTAAATTTAAATTAGTAACTCACAAAGTCATGAGACATTTCCCCAAATAGCTAAAAATGAATAAAGAGAAAGAAAACGAGAACCAACTACTCACCTAAAATGGAGGGCTTTCCCTAAAATTATTTACAATGGGCTGATCAAGTCAGGACAATTGAGATCATGGCAGAAAAGTCAGTGAGTAAGCATTAAAAATTAAGCGTTGTGTCTGAAAATAGTTAGAATGTCAGTGTTCTAGGCCTTTTTTTCATATTCACTCAAGCTGACTTGTTACACGGTGTTTGTCCCTTCTTTGGGTTTGTGTTTGTTTTTTTTTTGATGCAATAAACTAGAATAGTCTGAGGAACTCAGACTCATAATTCCACCAAATCAGAAAACCCTTGAGAATCACAGAGTCGTGGAGTGTGACAGGTGCCAGGAAACGTGCTTGACATATTGGGGAGGACCCACAAAATATCACCTGCCTTCATGTACTGCAAGATGCACTTATCATATCCGTCCCAAAGATCTTTGATCTAGTAACTGGAAAAGTATGCTTATTAAATAGATCTTGAATTCCTCAAAACAGATGGACATAACCATCCAATGAAAATCTTGCTACACCGTTGCTCACTGTATGCATGAACAACCTGTCCATGAAAAAAAGGAATGTGTTGGCACGAGGCCACTAACCTTTATCTCAATAGGCCATTGCCAAGTTTTAACCTTGTTATCAAAGTGAGCTGGCCTTTCATATGAAAATGAGTTTTCATTCACACGAAAAAGCATACTTTCATACCAACGGCTGTGCACCAAGCCATGCTTTGATAACGAGGCATAACGCAACTCGGTTTTGATGTGTCAGTCAGTTTAAAAGAAAATCTCCCCCTCCCACCTACCCCCCCCCCCCCCCCCCCCTCCCCAGACACACATACATGTACTTTGACCAATGGGGCACCAACCACTTAATCTGCCCACATAAGTGAGAATTCAACCAACATTTCACAATTCCACCTTGAGAAATTTTAAAGCAGCCACTTAGAATTAACTACTACTCACTTACTGTCAACCTAGCAAATGTCCCAACTAGCCATGAGTATCTCATAGCTCAGTGGCGATAGCATCCAACCGGTGTATGGAGGTCTATGGATGGCCACAAGTTCAATTCCTGTTGAGGACTCAGATTTTGTTTGTTTGTCCCAAGCTTGTGACACAATGAACACTTTTTTATATTTTTCTCAAACTTATAGAATAGAAATGTAAATTATTATCATTATTATAACTATTATTACCACACTAATAATGTCAATAATGTATTTATTTAATATTTTCACCATAAATATATAGTACCATTCAATATTCTAATAATTTGGCCTTCCTCTATTGGATATACAAAATACTGTAAACCAACATTAGCAGATAAGCCACACTTTTTCCAAAAAATATATGCCTTTTGTTGACAATCAACAGAATTCAATTTTACACTTGGAAAAATCAAGAACGTTATTCGAAAACTTTTTTCTAAAATAAAGCTTCCAAGCTTGGGTTGCTGCTTATCTGTCAGTGCGATTTACCAGAATCTTTCATTTTTATTGTAATACTATTAGATTTATCCACTTCAATACATTCGTTTAAATGTACCAACATTTTTGTGTTTCTATGCTCTCCATCAGTAGTTTGGAGGGCCACAACTTGTTAGGTATAATGAAATGAATATCTACATCTATGACCAGGGAGGCCTGTAAATCAAAAAAATACTTCTATGTGATGCGAGGCCAATATTTACAACTCTATTGGCTAATATCATAAAATTCAGGCCAAAATTATTAACTGTAGCAAACTCTGTTGTTAAAATCATCTTTATATCAAAATCTAGCATGCATGTCACAAAAAGGAAATAATCAGAAAAAAATGATTAAATTTACATAACCACACTTGTCTCCCATTAAAGACATGTTTACATGCGGGTAAAAGAGCAGTTGCTCCACTACATCTCTCTGAACAACCATGCTCTTTGCACTAAATAAACAGCATAAGCATAAAAAATAAAAGGAAAAGAAAAAAGGAGGTTAATAAAAGAAAGTGTACTTTTAAAAACATTTACACAAACCATGGAAAGGAAATCTAAACAACAAATTTTCATTGACCCATAATTCTTATTTAGATTGTCATAATGCAGCATTGCTGTTAGTGGTGTTTGTTGTTTCCAATCCTTCAACAAGAAACTTTACTCTGTATTGCATCTCTTCACCTGGGTATCTATAAATGAGTACAGTTAACTCCCGATATACTAATAGTGATACCCTGGAGATCACGCTTTGGTGTCTGCAATAGAGAGTCCGTGATAGCAGGAGGCATTTTCAGAGTGTCCTTTATAGCAAGGTGACTGCAAGGTGGGAGTTGACTTTACTGTTAAACAAAAGGCTTTGAAACCATCTGGGGTTGCAATACTCCAAGTTACTTCATACTATGGAAGTGCTTGCCTTGAGGGTAGACTCAAGACATGTTAGTACAGTCAACTCTCTCAAGACAAATTCTGGAATGCAGATACCTCTTTAAGACCAACATCAATGGTTGCTGGTCTTGGCCAAATTTCACACGTTTGTCTGTTACTTAACTCTCTGTAAGGCAGACCCCAGGGCTGTCAAGAAGGGGGAGGTACCTGAGATTTTCCCTGGCTATTATGTGTTTGGTAGAAAAACAAAACACCTATACTCTACTGTCGGCTTGCCTGCAGATTACAGTGCGACGCAATTTATCGTGAGCACATTCAGCTCATAGTAAATATAAATTTTGTTCTACAGATTGCTTTGAAATCCTTGATTCTGCCTCAAAGAAATTTCAACTCAAACTCAAGGAGGCTATGCACATCAACTGGGAAATGCCCAATTAAAATCAACAACTAAGTCAATCACGTCAATTTAACACTTATGCTTTAGGCATTGTTATTGTTTACGCCTTCTTTCTTTGTTATTAATTTTTGTATGTAATCATAGTTAATTATGCATGCTTAAATCTTTAGGTTGTTATAAGTTCAAACGGTTTTTCAAACACTCTCTGTAACTGACAAAGATGTGAGTCACATTGAAACATGTCTTACAATATTATTAAACAAAAAACATTGTTATCTTTTTAAAACATATCATAGTAGTTCTTTACTTTTTAAATTTTTCCGTCCATATTATGACAGTAAATATGCTAAAACACATTATGTAATGTTGCATTACCAAAACTCTAATTCATAACTTATAGGCTTTTTTTGTAAGCCAACCAATAAAAACTAAATACCTTAATTACATTTCTCATAGCAGTTAGCAATAACACGGGACCCATTACCTTCAAAACCGGGCAATAAAGTTGAGTTTTGGTGGAGATCACTCAAAGAAAAGCTCTTAATTGTTTTGAATTCTAATAAAAGAAATCACTCAAACAGAGCCAAAAGAGCCAGTCCTAAGAGAAGGTAAAAATTTATCACAATTGATTTCCAAATCAGTTTACGAAAATATGTCATTTACAAATACCATATTTTTAAAATTGACTTTTACATTTCACTGCACATGATAATTTGAAAAGCAGCCCAGTAAGAGAGAAGGATGACAACGATGATGTTCATGATAATAATCTGCAAACAAACACAGGGATGCATGAATGGTAGGGGGATCATAAAGCTGCAAAAAACAGTGCCAATTTTTTTTATCATGTTAAATGAAATCATCTCTTCTTCTGTAACTGACTTTGAATAAGGTTGCTTTACTTTTTCTTTGCAGGAACAATCACAGGTAGCCAAAGCTCAAGTGATGTTTACTCTCTGTAATTTGAACATCGTGGTAACTGTTGCATAATAGTGAAATTATAAGGATTTGTTTTGGGAAAATTCACTTCGAATTTGAGCGTAAAATTTGGAACGATATTTGAATAAAACTGGCTCACCTGAACTTCTTTGTGTGTTTTCTGTGTCTTGAGTGGTTTTGGGGTCAATTTGAAGCGATTCCAGCGAGTTTTAGTTCAACTGTTTAAACTCACTGGAATTGCTTCGAATCGACCCCAAAACCACTCAAGACACAAGAAAACACGCAAATAAGTTCAGGTGAGCCAGTTTTATTCAAATATTGTTCCTAATTTTACTCTCAAATTCTATGTGAATTTTCCCCATACAAATCCTTATAATTTCGCTATTATGCAACAGTTACCACGACGTTCAAATTACGAGTAAACATCACTTGAGCTTGGGCTACCTGTGGTACAATAATATTGTTCTTTATTTTGTTCTGCCACTCAAAATCAAGTCAGAAGTTAAACAACAATGGTATTAATGGCTTTCCTTTGATTGATGTACACCAAACTCAAGTTTGACCGTCTGGAGTGAAGTGCGATGGGTGGTGTGTTAATGCACCTTTCAATACCATACGAACTCTAAAGTTCAAGCCCCAGTTAATGTTTACATTTTACAACTGCCATCAATCATAATCATGTCGACAAACATTGGACCCTTAAAAACAAACTGACAAAATGGATTGAAATCTTGGAGCGATTGCAGAAAACCTGCCCAATTTCGAACTGCACTAATGTACTGCTCCTGCGGTCCCGCAGTCACCAAAGTATGTCAAATAGTTAAGTCTAGTTAAAGGAGTGCTCCTGCAGTCTGTAGTCAACGAATAGTTAAGTGTTAGTAAAACAAGTGCTCCTGTAGTCCTGCAGTCCCATGGTCAATGAATGCGCCACCTTTCGCGCAACAAGCTTTTAGAACAAGAAATATTCATGTACTCCATTAACCTTCGGTGTAACGTGCATTTAGAAGGAGGAATATCTGTATAATCCAGCTACCTTTCATGCAACACGCTTTTAGAATGAGGAAATTTATACATGTACGGAGTTGTTATCATTTTGACGACTACAGGACTGCGGGAGCAGCATTAGAATATGACTGCGGGACAGTGGGAGCAGTTCTCTTAAGTAGGATTAAGTGGGCCGGGTATTCTGCAATTTAGCCAAAATCTTCCAATCACAAGCCACAAATATGACCTTTTAACCTCGCTGAGCAGTAAAAAGCAAAACTGTTGTTTGAGTGTTGAACTTTAGAGTTTGTGTGTTATAAAAAAGGTACAGTAATGGTAACCGCCGTAAATAATACAGTCAGTCACATGATTGAACAACACAGCTGACCATTTCTATAAACCGAACTCAGAAGTAGTAAATTTTCTTTCACCTCGAAGGTAGACTTGTTCACATCCACAAAGATCCATTCTTCGTAAACCTTGTTGATGTCAGCTGACACTTCGGTTGATCGTTCCTTCGACGATTCTGACATACCATCCAAGTCTCGTTCTGTGATAACCACCATTTCGTCTCTGCTTAGTTCTTCATCACTACCACTCACCACATGGGTTTCTTCAGTGACTTGGGTAATGTCGATATCAATATGGTCTTCATTAGGATTATCGTCCACGTTTAGCTCGATACTTTCTATCGTTTGCGTTTCTACGCCGCTGTCTGCCATAAATGACTTCGAAGAACACACAAATTATATCTCTGATAAGAAATCCTCGCGACCAATTGTCGTGCCTTGGCGCGTTGTTGTCAAAAGAAAGTTGAATCACGTATTGTTTAGTTCTGCGACAACCTGAAATATAGTCGTCTTCTTGTTTCCCAACACCACACAGCTACTTCAGCTCTTATTTAATGCAGTAAACAAGGTCTTTAGGTCTTTGAGTCCTTTGCAAAAGTACGTGACTGAAGTTTACGGACTTAACATACTGTCGCCATCTTTATTCAGAGGGCATTTGGAGGTATGATGTGCTCGCCTCGTTTTCAAGTTACAAAATGACTTCTCCAGCCCCTCTCCCCTTAGTATCTTTAAATCCCGGGCCCAGTCTCCTGTAAGCGCGGCCGCGCTTCAAGTGTCTTGCCATTCGACCTACAATTTCCAGAGAACGAACTGGGCAGACAAATAAACTTCATGTCTCGTGAAATTTAAAAACAAATAGAATGAATATTATTTATTGATCAAATTTTAAATAGTTTAATTCAAGAATCAACTAAACTGCAGATACCGTGAACGATCTATTGCGTCACATCATAGTTACTAGTAACTATGGTCACATTGGATCAACTGACAAACAGTAATAACAGTCCACTGCAAGGACCGATCAAACAATGTGGAAAGGCATTTTCTCGAAATGGCACTACGGTCGGCCCACACTGGTGAAGTTTCAACGTTATCGATTTTATCGGATTTATCGATCGTTATAGAATCAATTGAAATTTAGTATCTGTTCGTTGGTTTACGCTTTTGAAAAGCTTAGTGAGCAGCACTTTTACGAACTTAAGTTTATCTGTTTATAAACCTGATTTATTATCTCTTACGCGTTTCGTCCGACTATCGCGGACTTCATCAGGGAGTTTTACAAGTAAAAGTTACATGCTTGCATTTATACATAATGTAAATCATAGAATTTTTTACGGATTTAATTGCGTATAGGAAACAAGCTAAATGTTTTCGCAAGGCGTGACTAAGGTGTAACATATGTTTTGGGGACCACAGATTTAGTATTAAAATCTGTGGTTTTCTCTACACTGATTTTTAATAACTATTGAACTATCGTTTTTTATAGGACTTTAGAAAAGATGTAGTAAATTTTATTGATAAACAGTTAAGGAAGTTGTTGTTAGTATTTTTGCGAGCTCGTTTATATCTTTTGTTGATTTCGTTTCGATAAATTGTAAGATAAGCTAGTATCGATAAATTCGATAGTTATCGATAAAATCGATAACGCTAATTGAAAAATCGATAATTATGGATTACTCACAACAAACCCTTTCATCGATTTCTATCGATTTTCGATATGATTAACTAATTTTTATCGATTTTTATCGAATATTATCGATTATCAATTTTATCGATTGACCACCCCGGGAATTTATAATTTCAACTGACGATGGTCCTGACGATAGACCGTATTCATAAATGGCGGCCGATTAATTATTCTTTTATATTCATGCTGATCAGCCTACCAAGCCTCGTCAGCATGGCCAAAATTCAAAATAATTTTTGCTCTAAAATGAGGCTAGGTAGGCTGATTAGCATGAATATAAAAGAATAATAAATCCGCCGCCATTTATAAATAAGGTGTATGTTCTTGCTTATTTGTTTGCGGTGTTCATACAGCTGAGACGAAGAAAGTCAAGAAATGGTTCAGTTTGCAGCTTGGAAACAGGACAACTGACGCATTCATCACGACTTTCTACATGGAAATGGAATTGCTCTTTTCTTGTGTGCAACAGTATGTAAACAATTTCTCCAATTATTCTTGACGTTCCATGCGAAATCGGGATGAATTCAAGGTTTGAATTTTCATCGAGTTTTAACATTTGGATTGCTTTAAACATACAGCTTGTTAGGACTGGCATGTCACCATAAAATAAGTTGTCATTACTATTTTATTGATTCAAAATATTTTTATTCACTTGTTCACCTGTAAAACGAGAGAGTGTAGTTTTGGCTCGCATTTTGAATGTGTTCAGATTCATTTGTTTTCGTTATGTTTGTTAGCCATATCAGTTTTGATTTGTGGCTAGATTGGTGTTAATTGTAGAAGTTTATAACACAAACTATTTCGTTGGATTACGATAAAGATCGACTTGCAGCTAGGAAATTGAGTTAAGCTAAGCTTAAGTCTTGGGATGATCAGCAGTTACACTTAACTTCTCTTTGGTGTAAACTTGAAATAAGTTTACATCTTCGAGTAAGCTTACTCTGAATTCGTTAAAATTAGCGTCACTGAACATTAGTGTATTTTTTCAGCGGCCATTTCAATAGTAAGAATACTGAGAATCATCTTCAATTTTCCTAAAAATATTTGCTTCAATAGTAAACCTACTGTCAGGGATATATCAGAATGTATTTTTCATAAGCTATGCCTTCTACCTCTCAAATTAATAAACGCTAGCAAGTATTATAACATAGCTAGCAGAACCGCGCAATCAAATTCAGTATACGTAAGCGTGCTCAAAATCCCAATAGTGCACGCTGATAGCGTGAGCAAATCGCTTCGCCAGAATTCGCGTCGGATATGATGCACAATTCCACCGGCTATGTTATAAAACAATTGGTTCATGCTTTTAGCTGTGCACTATCGAGTTATGGAGCACGTGGGAAGTTTGGAGAGCACTCAAGAAGCTAGAGTTGCCCTCGACTATCGCCTCGGGCAACTCTTACGCTTCTTTCGTGCTCTCCAAACTTCCCACGTGCTCCATAACTCGACAGTGCACGCTAAAGCATGAACCAATTGTTAAATAATGGCATCAAATAAGTTTATGTGTGTTTCAGTGGATTTTAGCGAACTGGCGCTTTGGCAGCCTTCATCCGCAGAGGTTTCTACGGCCGGCCGCCATTTTGAAAGCGGATAATGCCCTGGGGACGAGGTCTTCTCTGATCCGTCCCACAACTCCACGCACACCGCGCTAAAAGAATGAGTGATGCCTGGGAACAAGGCAGAAAAATTTGCGTGACATGACGAAACATAACTTCACTTTACAAAGACGGCATTGTTTAGAACACAGGCTTTACGCTGTTGTTGCCATGATTGGCCGTATTTATACTAGAGACGACCTTAGCGAGTAGACGACCTTAGCGCACCAAAGCGGCGAAGGTCGTCTAGTATAAATTCGAGAAAAAGGGAAGACGGCTTAGCCATCTGAAATTAAGGGCGTCTGATCGATGACCTTAACGCGTAAGGACGTCGTAAGGTCGTCCCGAATTTACATTAGGCGACCTTAACTAAAAGTGTTAAGGTCGTCTGGACGACTTAGCCGTCTTCTAGTATAAATACGGCCATTCAGTGGATCACTGCTGCTTGGAAACCGGTGAAAACGTCACCAATATGGTGTAGTATGAAAAATAACGAAGCTTGTCTTCCGTACGAAAACGTACAACATAGACAGCATACACGTCAAGGCCAGAAAAGCTGTTCCAAGTCTCCGTAACCTGGGATCAGGCTTTTCAAATAACAGACTGCAATCAGGCCGAATTTTTGCCGCGCTGGGTTACACAGCACTCTTATAGCGGAGCACTCGCCGGGCCGAAGGCCCGGCTGCGCAGCCCCATACTCATAGAACCTATGCCGTAATTTTTCATGGTCATGGCTAGCGGAATGTTTCGCGGGCGCGTGTCTGCAACATGTGTGTCGCGCAAGGCTAGCGCGCATGCGCGTATGACGCAACACAACATCCGGGATCTTAGCGGAGCACTCTCCGGCGGAAGGCCCGGCTGCGCAGCCCCATACTCACAGAACCTAGCCCGTCATTCATGGTCATGGCTAGCGGAATGTTTCGCGGGCGCGCGTGTGCCCGCCGCCGTCGCGCAGGTAGCTCCGTCGCGCAGGACTAGCTCGCGGGCGCGTATGACGTCGCAAAACATGCGCGTGCGACGTCATGTTGAAACCAAAGCGAGGCTTTTTTTTCGCGCGGTTACACGGCCGAATGTCACGTCAGCTGGGAAAACACTTTGATGTTTTGCTGTGTTTTAATACTGAGCGGAGAAAACGGTTTAAATTAAAGTCGTTATTTTCCTGCATTTTTTCGTGGTTTGCTACTCAGAAGCCGCTTTAGTGGAAAAAGAAGAGCTTTTAGGGATAAAATCTTGCTTCGTGGAACTATATACGTTTTTAGCAATGCGAGAGATGGGTTCGTTTCACGGATTTCAGCACCAAAGCGGAGATTTAAAGAATTTCCAAGCACAGTAGTCGCCGGAGGGACTTAAAGGTAAAACAAATTACATTTTTCGATGGGAATTTATCTTGATATCAATCTGTGATTGACTTTTTGTTAATGTGTTCTCGTTAGTTTTGGAGAATTGTTTTTAAACGTGTAGCTTAAATTCAGTTGTATTAATTTCTTGAATTTCATCGAAGACACGGCTCGGCCTCGATGCGCGTTTTGCGTTTTGCTTTTCAACATAAACTAATGGAGATTTGAATAAAATTCTTCGAAAGAAGATTGTGTTGTCCATTTTTATGTGTTTGTTCATTCATTACATAGGTTGAAAAGCGATTTTATGTAAACAAAACAAGACTTGAATTTTATTATAGTTCTAACTTCACTCGCGTGGCCGTATGCAAATATGTTTGTGTATTTTTGGCAATTTTGATTTCCAAATCAGTTTCTCAGGCATTTTTTGACAAGCAACAACTGTATTTTTTAACAGTAGTCGTAATAGTTATTCTAGACGGAGAAAAAGTTGTTTTTGTGAACTTTTGTACGGTCTAAATGTACTGTGCAGACGGTCGGGTAATACTGCTTTTGACAATTGCTAAAATTGAAAAATAGTCCGGTCGTCAATATTAATCTTAATTCTTGTGCTTCCGACCTTTCACCTATTAGTTAAGTTTCATCTTAGTTAAGCTTGTTCAGAGGGTCTTCAGAGGGCGCCGCTGTTAGGCTAAGCCTAACTATATATATTATCGGACCAATAATGCATGTTTTGGGCTTTTAAGAACACAGCTCGACACTACACAGTGACTGACATAAGATGGCATAGTAGTTTGTACACTATAAGTAAGCATATTTTTTTCAGAAAGAAAAAGGTGCCGAGAATGGTATTGCATCGTTTCACCTTATTCCAAATATGACAAATTAAGATATTCATTAACTTTATCTCAAACATTGATACTACTAAGCAAGAAAATGTTTTTAACACTTTCAAAAATATGTGGTGATAAAAAATAGATTTGATCACGGTTGAAATGTTCTTTAAATACAATGAACTGTTTATACTATACTGCTAAAGACACCGAATCTGGCTGAATAAATGCGCAAAACTGCGAGAAATGGCGATTTTAGTCAGTTTAGTAGACTTCTTGAATTCCTTCGCGCGCCGCCTATACTTTGCTTCCCACTATCTGAACGCCTGGAACAGGCATCGAGATAAGTCTGTAAACAGGGTCCTTAGTGGCAAAAGAGGGTCATAGCGGACTGGAGCGCAGAGCGAGGGAAAGGGAATGGAAAAGGGCCCGTACTAATAAGCCTATTCAGGTCTATTCACAAGCTCCTATCAATACGTCCAAGGTAAATTTGTCAGGTTGATTAAATAGGTCTTATGCATGATGACGTCACCAACTCCAAATTCACCACCAAGCCTCATTTGTACGAAATTCCTTGCAAACCTTTGACAGTTCACGTTGTTTTTAAGAATACATCGATGAGATTGTCACAGGTTTACACTTCGAAAGCAAGGCTTGGGGGGGGGGGGGGGGATGAAATTAGCTAGTCTGACGTATACATGCATAAGGGCTCTTTATAATTGGAAACCGTTGCACAAAAATCAACTTCGTTTATATAACTAATCATCTCATAATAAAGAGCAGTGCAGTTCATACACCTTAAAAAATATATATGAAAAAAAAAAGTTTTTGATGAATTACAGGGAAAATTATAGCTTGGAAAGTCTGATGTTTGTTCATAGAGAATATTTATTGGAGCTTATTGGAAAATTATTTAAAGCTTGGGCTTGTATTGCATACGGGATTATTTCTATAACTGAATTGAATGAAAAATAACATTGAAATTTACATGTTTAATATGCACGCGATTTGACGAGTGCAGGGGGGAGGTGGAGGGAGCATTTCTGGTCTCGCTCGCTGATTTCCAAATAGTTTAGTCTCAGGTCAAATTTTATTATTTGCTGTACATTTGTTTACAACTGATTTTTTTCCACTGCATTATTCCAATAATTTATTTAATGTCACAAAAATATTACTTTTTATAATTTTAAAATTTCTTAGGGAGCATTCATTTTTTAGAAAGGGGAGGGGGGGGGGGGGGGGGGGGGGCGGAGGAATTCAGGGGAGGGTCATTAACTTTTTACCCAACCTAAAAGGGAGGGTCACCATAAATTTGACACAACATAGAGGAGGGGTCACTTAATTTATCATATTACACAGGTTGATATAAAAGTGTGATCTCTGAACTCATGACGTTATAGTGCTAGTTTAATAAATGAGCATTTTGCTACTGTACTGAATTAAGCTCAAGTCTGCATTTCGTAAAGATCCACAAACACAACCCTTGAAACACCAACTGAATCCATTGTTAGATCCCCATTAAACTTAACACAAAATACACCAACAACAATGTCTTTTAATAGCTCAAACAAACTGTAAAACAACTAAAGTTTGGTTAATAATGCAGGCTGGTAAATGTCACAGTCACAGATCAGTGTCAGTTACTGATCAGTGTCACAGTCACTGTTGCTCTCACTATCTGACGAGGCCAGACCTGCTGGTAGGCTATCAGAAATATAGGCTTTAGCAGCTTCAGAGAATCGCTTATCTGACTTTACTGTCTCTCGCAAAACCTTTGCCTCACTTCTTGATAATCTTACTAGAATAAAATATAAAACGTATCCTTTTTACAATATCTACATTTTAAAAATGTTGACCGTGTGGCTTCCAAACATAAAGTCTGAAATACACAGTTCATGCACATATGTTAGAACTCATTCCAAACACCCATTATTTTGTTTTCTGAGTCCTCGATTTTTTTTTGTCACATAAAGAGCTAAGTACGTCGTGTATGGGTACATAGTTGGGTACAATATATGTCCCCTATATGACGTACGAACCCAATAAATTCTTCTTGGCACTGACCAATGAAGAAAAGACAGGGGCACCCAACGAATCTGTTCCCCAGCGGAATTCTTGCTGGCTGGCAAAACGTTCTGTATATATTTTTTAAATTACCATTTTTTGCGCTAGCTGACTTGAGAAAGGAGTCGCAAGAACAAACTGTACAGGCTAACTTGAGCAGATCGAAAAGAGACTGATTATGTATGGATTTTGATGTTGGTCATTTTGGGGTTTAAAAGGGTTCAGCTTCGTAGTAACAAATTTAAGTAGTACTTAGAGACACCCGAACAGGTTTAAGTTCGAAACGGCAGTACATGTACAAAACAATAAACGAAAAAGTTTTATATGATAGTTTGCCATTAATGTTTCCAAGGCCCTTTTAGTAACTTATTATTATTGTTTTATTATTATTATTATTTATTTTTTTAATTGCTAGCTGGAAACAGACACTTTTTTTATCCAGCTGGCTGGAAATTTCCCTATGTGTTATGCTGGGAAAAAGGAACAGATATATTTTTCCCAGCAACGTAGAAGAACACCTGGAAATGCTTTTATATCATTCATTGTAATTTATTTGAGTAAAATAATGCATTTCACCAAAGATTGTTCGTTGGGTGCCCCTGAAAAGAGATCGAGGGCTCTGAAAAACAAGAGTGCTGTCTGCCTCCCTATCAGTTCCAAAATTCTTGCCCTTACCAAAAAATAAAAACACCCAGTTTTAATTAAAAAGTAAAAATAAAAACAACAACAGCTCTATTATCAAAATAGTTAGGTTATCAGGATAAATGTAATCTCGTTAACATGTACAAATGCCTTTTCGCTGTGGTGCAAAGTAATCTTTCACACCCCAACTGAACCAGCAGTTAGTAACATTACAAGTATAGTAAAACTCATTATAGAAGTACACATTCAGTTTGCTTGAACATTTCTAGAAAACTTTTAAAATTGAAACTACTATGTTCTCACTATACCCTTAGATAAATGAAAACCATACAACAATAGAGTATAACTTCGCTACCTCGAACGTTTGCCTGCCCTATTCCCCACAAGGGAAAACGGAACTGATTATGACAACCTGGAATGTTCGAGGGAGACAAAAAATACTCCGAGATAGCCGATTGTAAATTACTGTACATGGTATTTCATTTCCGACATTGCACGAGTTCCAAGGCGAGAAGTCGTAACTAATTGTACTACTTAAGTATCCCAGGAGAACGGGTATCGTTCAAAATACCCAAGTTGCAGATAGGAGGAATGCAACAGAGCTTTTTTCTTTACCCTTTCTTACGGTCCGAGTATTACAACAGTGACTCAGTACAACAAATTTCTTTCCTCTTCGCTGTGAGAGGAATTCTTTACAACCTTTTCTCCTTTGCAAAAAAAGCGCATTACAGCTTCTCCAGCAAGTGTCTACTAGCTGTCCCCACAACAAACTCGGTGGCTTATGGGGACCGAGCGTTCTCCATCGCAGCCCCAAAGCTATGAAACTCAATTCCAACTCAAGTTAGAAACGCAGACTCGTTAGCAAAATTTAAGACACTTTTAAAAACTGCTAATCTAACGTTAGATTTTCCTAGTTCTCTCATTTTAGTAATTGAGTATTCTTTTAACTATTTATTTTAGTATCGTAAACGCATCGAGGCTGTCGAAATGCGTCATATAAAAACTGTTATTATTATTATTATTATTATTATTGTTGTTGTTATCTCTATTAGAGCGGTTTTCAATTGTGTCAAAAGTAATTTCGCAATTGCTTTGGTTATGCATTCTTGCTACGGTTTGTGATTGGCTAGAAATTCTCGCGCTATTTTCTCGACCAATCAGAAGTAAGACCAAGACCAATCGTCTTCCTCGTTTGTGTCCATATTCGCTATAACCACACCAACTTCTTCATCTTTTATCCACTTCTAAAAGGATTAAAAAAATCCTATTGTTTAGAGAGCATGTCCCACAATTTTAAACGTCTATTTAGCATTATAAAATAACTGAATATAATTCGCGCATCCTCATTGGTCAATAGCTATTGACTATTATGCCGGTAACCCACATGAAAAATGTAGTAGTTATTCAGTATATAAAAACGATAGACCACACGTTTCTACGGTTAAGCAGTGCCTTTGGCTCGTGAATTACCAGCAATCTTAGTGTGCCCAATCGATTTTATTTGCACTAGCCAACATCAGTAATAAACAACATTTTATATTTGTCGTTCAGAGGAGGCAATAAAGCTAAACCATACCTGAATGTCATTTTCGTACATTTTCATGCTTAAATCCATCTTCGTTTTGGACCGTTTGCCTATATATTTAACCTGAAAAAAAAAACCGGGAACCGACAGTTTAACTGATGCAAGTACTTGATGCCACAATTGGCGAGCACAGAAAAATAAACTGACCCGCGATTGTTGAAAAACATGAAATAAATACTAACAACATTGACAGGGAAGTTTAAAGGAGCTATGTCTTTTGGGTCAAAACTGCCTCAAATTAAAACTAAGTACCTTTGTCGTACACGAAATGTTTATGGAACACTAAGAGGAAGATATCAAGTAAATTCTCGAAGAAAAAATAAACCGTAATCAGAGTTTTCGCGAGTTTTCCAAGACCGTAGCGATAAACTTGAAAAAAAAGCACAATTTTTTTAAAAGATACAATCGATTTCCATCCTGGCCATCTGCAGCCCAAGACACTTACTTTTACTCTTACTGCACCAGTAGAATAATTTTAAACAAAACTGGACCATTATTTTTGGGTTTTCACTGATATAAAGATGTGTTTTGGCTTTTTAAAGTAACGCTAAAAATGGTGACATAGCTTCTTTAAGTTAAAGGTTTACGTGATTATTTTAAATTAGTTTATATTTGTAGTACTAGTAGGACTTTCCTGGCTTCGAAGCATTTCTTCAGATATTATCCCGTGTAGGGATTAAGTAGCCCTATGAAACACACGTATACCTCGAAAGGGATAAACGTCTCATGGAATGGCCTTCGTATGATTCCATTCACATCGTAAAGGCCCTGTCACACTATTGCGTATGATAGAAACGTATGAGTTGCGTGTGAAAATTCATAAAATAATTTTCATACGCACAAAATGACCAGCGTACTAGACCTATGAGTAACGTACCTCTAGTGTAACTCTCGCGTATTCAGCGTATGCCTAGCGTATGCTTAGCGTATAAACCATACGTCCGAATACGCACAAAATTTTTAAGCATGCTTAAAATTTTTTTTCTGCGTCGCCGTATACCAGCGTATGCCACTGTATGCGACCGTGCTTCAAACGTATACAACCTATGCCTAACGTACCCCTAGCGTATGACAGCGTATACCAGCGTATGAGTGATATTTTTCATACGCTGGCATACGCCAGTACGATTCGCAATAGTGTGACAGGGCCATAAAGTGGTCACGTTGCCAGCGTGGTTGCCTCGGTGGTGTAATGGTTATCACGCCCGACTAGTAACCGGGGAGACGTCGGTTCGATTCCGGCTCGAGACAACATGTTTTCCTTTTCACATGAAGTGTGTGTCGAAAGTCCACATTATTTTAAATTAGTTTATATCATTTCCAGTGCTTCGCATCAAACAAATAGGACTAAACGGTAAGAACCAAGGCAAATTTAGAAGGGCTTGTTTGGAGTCATCGGAGCAGAGTCAATTATGGAGACATGTAATTAATTCTAACTTTTGAGTCTGTCAAAGAAATTCTATGGTGTAACCATTCAAATGAAATCTCTTCAGCAGTACTTTTGCATTGTACCATTTGTTTTTCAATATTTTACACAATGAAATGATGCTTCTTACAGTCTGATCAGGCTGCAGATCTTTGACATAGTCTTCACCCAAGGCTAACAGCTCTTCATACGAAACTGTGAGTTCTTTCCGTATTTTCATGTCCTCTGTTGAAAGAAGAAAAATAACTTTTAACCTTTTTACTGTATTGCATGAGTAGTTAGTCATTGAGAAAACTGGCTCACTTCTATTTCACGCTAATTTCGAACGTATTTCATTGTATAGTTTATTGTTAAAACTGGCTCACTTCTATCTCACACTAATCTGACACGTTTCCCATTGACTTGAATAGGTTGTGTGATATGAAGAACGAGTTGCTATTGCGTTGAACTTAGGGAATGACTACGCAATGAAATACGTTCGAAATTAGCGTGAAATAGAAGTGAGCCAGCTTTCTCAATGACTAACTACTAAAACGCCAAATTCAGCATAAAATTCAACCCATCCCAACCATCCCCAATAACTCCTCAATCTGTTGTTTTCCATCAAATTTCACTCGTGGTGGTTCTTTTTGAACTTCTTCCCAACCCGCCTCAACTATCCGTTGTTTTTCATCAGATTTCACTCGTGGTGGCTCTTTCTCCCCCATTCCCTCAAGTCGCCAATGCCCCCAAGCGAGAGTGGCAATCCCATCTTCACACACAAATCGTTTGTCATCATTTGCACTCAATGCAGTTTTGTTCAGAGTTTGGGAAAAGAGTTCATGCTTCCAACTTCTGATGCAATTCATCTGTCTCATTGCCGGTTTTTGGCTTTCCAAGCAGGCAACAAAGTCTTCATGCGAGAGTCGCTTTTTCACAACTTTCTTTTTTACACCTTTGCATTTCTTTGTTCCCCCGCCTCCATGCAACTTGAAGGAATATAGTTTTGATCTCAATCCCACAAATTCTTCAATGGTTTCTCCACGAGTTTCATCTTTCATCAGTCCCAAAACTTTCTTGTTTTTCCTCTCCAGAGTACCATCCACAACGCAAGGATGCTTTTCAGAAAATTCGGAAGTATCAAATTTCGCATCAATATCTCCTGCGATGTCCGCAAACAAATTTTCTGTTTCAATTTCATAGAGCAGGGAGTCAGTGTCAGTGAAACACAACTGAGCTTTTTCCCATTTCTTTTTGACATATTCATAGTGGAAGTCATAGATCAAAGTCTTTGAAATGTCTAAAATTGCTTGCCCTACAAAAACAGGTTTGTTGAAAATCATTTTGATTCGCTTCATATGAACTCCAATTAAATTTTCATCAAACACTGTCCAATGCTCAAAGTTGCATTTGGAAGAGAATTTCACCAGTTGTTCTTGCGACGTCGCCAAATGGAAGTCAATTCTCTTTCTGATGTTTTCCATTGTTTTTCCGAAGACAGCGTTGTTCATCAACTTGAAGAAATCTTTCTCAAAGGCATTCTTGGATTTTTGTCTCAACACAATGTTTTTTCGAATGAAGGAGTCCAACCATTTTTCTTCTTTGAATTTCACTCCCTTCCAAATCTTCTTCAAGCGGCAGCCCAGATCCAGAGCTTGTTTCAAGATTTTCCGATGCACAATTAACTTTTCTTTGTCATTCAAGTTGGGAATCAACTTTTCCACTCCTCCCGTCACAACTCTCTCTGGAAGAGGTGGTAGGTTATTGAAGAAATCATGCAATTCATCTGGGATTTCCACGTCCACTTCCAATACACAACTTTCATGTTCCCAGTTTTTCAATTCTTCTTCGTTCATCCACTCAAACCCACCCACTGGGAGAGGATTTGTCATTGCCCAAGCATAGAGGCTATTTGCATCCCAATAGGGAACGAATGTGCTAGGTTGTTTCGGATTGAAATCATCTCCCATGAATTTGTTATTTGCTCTTGCTCTCCTGTGAAGGATGGTTGAAACACCTCCACGAATTCCTCTTTCAAAGAAAAGCAACATATCTGGGTCATTCAGCAGTTCCAATTCAACTCCGCTTTCCTTCAAAGCTGCATCCCAAGCCAAACCTGGAGAAGTGTAAAACCATGCAGGATCGACGTCATAATGTTTCCGACAAACTTTCCTGAATTCTTGAAACACATCCGCCAACAAAGTCACATCTGATTTCAGATATGCATCGTGGAAATCTCCCATGTTGTTCATCTCCATTTCTTTCCAAACTTTCCAGGCGTGCTCGAAGTCTTCATCGGAGACACCCTCATCATTCAATTTGGAGAAGAAGGTGGATTTCTCAGGCAGTTTTTCCTCCCGAAATTTCTCGACTGAATCCAACCATTCATATGGAAAAACTCCTTTCCGTTTCATCCACTTCCATTTTTCTCCAAAGACTTTCTGAGTTTCCAGGAAGTCTTCGTCCGTCAAATTCTTCACCAAGTTTCCCAAGGGAGCTGCCATGAATCTAGCTGAATCCAGAAATCGAATTTCATGCCAAATTTTCACAACTTTCCCTTTCTCATTCAATCTTGTTCCCAACAGAATCTTTTTGGAGAAGGAGATATATTTTTCTTCGTTGTTGGGGATGCAAGTGATATCTCCTTCAATCTTTCCCAGATTTTTCACGAAAAGATGAGCGTCATAACCAGTCAGGTTGTGGAAAAACACAGGGGAGAATTTTGGTTTCCTGAAGTTCAGGTTGCAATTGTCATGAGCGGCTCCCCTGAATTCTCCAGAAAAGTGGCAGTGATCCCTGACTGGCTTTTCTCCCAACTCCCATTCTTTTTCACAGATCCAACAAACAGTTGCTGCATCAAATTTTTCTTTCTCTTTCCTCCCAAATTTCATCCGCTTCGGGAACTTCACCTCTTCTTGAATTCCTTTCACAAACTGCACCAAATCTTTCACGAATCTTTCCCCAACGTCCACGGAATCATTTTCTGCTCGAAATAAAACTGGATCTCGTTTCACAAAAGGTGAAACGACATGGAAAGCGAAAGAACAGGGAATGTGCTTTTGAAATTTCTCCGTGAAACTTACCATTGGATTTGGTCCCGCAGATGAAACGGGGAGTTGTCTCGCTTCAAAATCGGCATAGATCACAAATGGAAAAATCATTTTCCTGTTGAAATTCTTGAATTTCACGGTTGAACCTTCAACTGGCATAACAATTTTCACAGCTTCAAATTGTTCACATGATGCCATATGTTTCTCCAATCTTTCTTCATTGGGGAAATGGTTCAAACATCTTCTGCAGAAAACAACTGCACCATTATGTCTTGTCATTTGATTCGTCAAAAGACGACTGAGACTTCTGATCCAACAGAAGTGAGTTTTCGAGTCGTCTTTGATCCACAACAGATCAATCATTCTTCCTTTCACTTCAGAAATTCTCAGGGGAAAAACACATCCACCTTCAAACCCAAAAACATTCACAGCCAATCCCAAATTCCTCCGTTCGAATTTCCCAATATCACTCAGGGGAGTTGGAAATGAAATTCCTTCCCAATTGAGGCTTTCCGCTTGCTGCCTCAATTCTCTTGAAATTCTTTCTGCATTTTTCTCCACTGGGAAGCAAGCTCTTGTCGCACTCCATTTGAAACACATTTCATCATTATTCTTCAAATTCACCACAGCTTTCTTGTTTTTCAATGTGACAGGAAGTGGAATATAAGAACTTCCACCCAATGGTCGATACTCGGTGAAAAGAATCTTCAAATCTGTCACTTCCTCAAATCTCCAATTAGATCCTCTCCTTTGAAAATTCGCAAGATTTTCAAGAATTCTTTCAACCATGTGATCGAGCATCTCTTCTCTGGATGTTCCTTCCAAATTCACTTCAATTCGGGAATGGAAATCAACCACCTCCTCAATCACTTCTCCAGTTGACAAATCCGTGCGACTCATTCGACAGGAAAGAATCATCTTTGTCTTTGTTCTTTTGTTCCTCTCAAACAAATCAATGAGTTTCCGACTCGCCGTCTCTAAAAATTCTCTGGGAGCAAAACCTGGTCTACCGGCGATGCCATATGATCTCGCAAAACCTCTCAAAGCGGACTCTCTTTCTTCAACAACAAAATCATGTTCCCACAATTCAGCAATCTGTTTCTTCAATCTTTCAACCGCAGGATTCGATCTCCTCCGAACATCAACATCATCCGCACTTTCCAACCAATTCAACCAATCGACAACAGTTTCCACATTTTGTTCAATGATTGAAGGAATTTCTCTGGAAGGAAAATTACTTTGTTCCGGAACTAAAATAGGCGCTGAAATTTTTTTATTTCTCGAATCCAAGAGGGTTTTCGGGGCTGTGAACTTCATTCGGGGAGGGAGTTTTCCTTTCTTTCTCGGTCTTTCGGGTTGCGATTCTTCCCAAAGTTCTTCAAGTTCTTCTTTAGACATTCGGGAATATCCAACAATTCCTTCTTCACGAGCCCAATTTCTTAACTCTTTGAGTCTCATTTTATTTGGTTAAACAAACAAAATATTTTCCCAAATAAAATGAAATTTTCAATCCAAGAAGAAGGAAAAGAAAAACAAATTTTCTACACATTCAAGGAAGCCAGTCAAGAAACAAATATTCCTACCACCAACATTTGGAGAGTCCTCAAAAGAGAAAACAAAAAATTCAAAAGGAAAGATGGAAAAGTTTTTTTCATTCAGGAAGAAAGGACAGATGAACCCTTTCTCCAAGTTGATGGAGAAGATATTTTTGATTATGTTGAACTAGAAAAGTTTGGAATTTCAAGCACAGTTTTTTTCAATCAAATTCTCAAGAAGAAAAAACATTTCCTTGATTCGGAGGATATCACTCATTACATCACATGGAAATCTCCTGAATTTGATTTCCTTATTGACAAATTGAGGGTAAATCAAAGGGATGCAAAAATCATTCAAAAGATCAATAAGAAATCAAAACCAAAATCCACCAGAAATCACGCTTCAGTTTTTGCAAATCACAAAGACTTGGTGGAAGTCATGGAACAGGTTTGAATTTTTTCTCCATTGGATAAAAAATGAGTGAAGAAAAACTTTTCATAATCGATGGGAAAGAAATCTTTTCTGTGAAAGAAACTCAGATCCCACTGGCTGAAATAAAAAATCATGCAACTTGGATTCATCCCAGCTTTCACAAAATATGTGGGTTGACGGAGGAAGAAATCGCATGGATGAAAGGGGTTGAAATGGAAATAAACTTTCAGAAAGCTGTTGACATGGCCACTGGTTTTCTTCCAGTCGAAACTGAAAAAGATATGCAGTTCATGGAGAAATGGATTTGGAAATAATTATTTTTTTTATCTCCGCCAAGAAAATGAATCCTGAAAAAGTCTCTGTTTCCGAAATCATTCTTGAAGATCCTCAAAAACGAACCTCTGGAAAGATCTCATATTGTCTGCTCCCCTGTTCTCTTGATGACAAAAAACTTCAACTGAAACTCAGAACAAAGTTTAAAATCTTTGCTCATGAAGGGGAATCTTTTTCACTGGGGATTAATCTTCCTGAAGAAAACATTCCCTTTTTTCACAAACTGGAAGCTCATCTTCGCTCACTTGCAATGAAAAAACAACCGGAAGTGAAGAAACTTTCTCCGTCTTTTGCTAAGTATCATGCTGAAGATTTCACTCTCTTGAAAGTGGATAAATCTGAGCAGGAAAAGATTTTCGCCAAGATTTATTCTTCCAAGATCCCCAAAACAGATTTCTCCTGTCGTTTCTGGGAGCTGACCAACGGGAAAAAGAAGCCCATCTTGAAACAAAAAGAACTTATCTCTATGCCACTTTTTGGGCAAGTTGTTTTTTCTATCAAACATCTTTTCTGCGGAAATGTAAAATCTATCACAGCGATTGTTGATGAAGTTCTTGTGGAGGAGATAGTGCAAACCGCCTCAGCTTTTGATGAATATGAAGACAGGAATGAAGATGAAGATGAAGATGAAGTTTGATTTGACATCTGTGATGTGAAATCATTTTGTCATTTGTCACTGTAGAGGTTGTCATTTGTCACTGTAGAGGTTGATTTTGTTTTCCCCTGAATTTACCACTGGAAAGATTGTCATTTGTCATTGTAGAGGTTGTTATTTGTGGTTTTTTTCTGGAAGCTGTGATGAAAATGTTTTTTGTTTTTTGTTTTTTTATTTTTTTTATTTTTTTACCCTGGATGAACTTTTCAATGAAACAAAATATATCTCCTGATAAATTTTAGCAGAAAATCATTTTGTCATTTGTCACTGTGCGGGTTTTTTCATTTGTCATTTATCTCAAATGTGGGATGAAAAACAAAAAATATTCTCCTGATAAATTTTGGCAGAAACATCTTTTTTCATTTTTTATTTTCCTCAGGAGGTTGTGAAAATTTATTTTTTGTTTTTATTTTTTTTTTATTTTTAAATTTCTTTACCCTGGATGAACTTTTCAATGAAAAACAAAAAAATATTCTCCTGATAAATTTTGGCAGAAACATCTTTTGTCATTTGCCACTGTGCGGGTTAGAAAACTTTTTGGTGGGAAAAAGATTGACAAAATCCCAAATGTGGGGTAAATTATTTAACAAAACCCCAAATGTGGGATAGAAATCTTTCTCCAGAAAATCATTTCACAAAATCCATTTGGAAATCTTCTCCAGAAAATCATTTCACAAAATCTTTTTTCAGAAAACTTTGAGAACATTCTTGTGGTTTTCTTTTCATTTTTTGACACCTATCAAAATGTGGGTTTTGATAGATGCTTTCTCAAAAGAACGCCTCAGTGAAAGATTTTCTTCACAGGCGGCTCTTGCAAGATTTATGAAGTTCACTCCAAAAACTCTCAACAAGGCAATCAATGAAGGGAAGAATGTTTTCACGCTCCAAGGTAGAGAAGTCAGGGTTGTGAATCAAACTCAGGATCGATTGGCAGTTCATGATTCTCCCAACGGACCACCCCTGAAAACTTTTGAAACAATGTCTGAGATGGCTCAGTGGATTGGAGTGACTCGTCAAGCAATCTATGCCTCCTTCAATAGATTTTGCAATTATGAAGGTCGTTATGTTAAAAAAGATGGGAAGAAATTCTTCCTGTCAAGAACCTTTGAGAAAGGACCGTTGGTCGATCCCTGGTTGGAAGATGAAACGCCAACTCCAAAGAAGATTCAGTCCATCCCCATCCGTATTTCATCATCGTCAACAACAACCATTTTTCCCAGTGTTTCAGCAGCTACAAAGGAACTGGGAATTGATTCAGGGACCATTCGTAATGCGTTGAAAAGTGGGAGAAACAGTTTCACACGAAGAAGTGATGGAGAAAAATTCAAAGTGGAAAAAGTTGAGAAACCAACACCACCATCTCTTCCTCCCAAACCCGTTCCCCAACCACGAAAGTTAAAAGAAGAAAATCAAGTTCCGCCAATCCCCCAACCACGAAAGAAACCACCAATCCCCCAACCACGAAGGAAACCACCTATCCCCCAACCACGAATTCTGCCCATTCCCCAACCACGAATTCCACCAATCCCTCAACCACAAGATCAAATTCCTTTTCCTGTTGAGGAGGAAGATAGTAGGGAAATACAGGCTCTGGCTGTCAACGATTGGTTCAAGCTCTCAACCAAGGAACAAAAGGAATATAACGAAAGACGAGGAAAGGAAATAGATGAAAATATCGCTAGAATGGAGGAAAAAGCGGAGAAAGAATGGATTATAAAAGAGCAAGTTTCGAGGGGTAAGCTCCTTGAAAATTGGAAGCGTATACTAGACATCTTCAATGAATTCACTCTATGGGAAGATAGCAGTGTGGATAGACTGGCTGGAGAAAATGACAAACAAGTAATCTTCAACCTAGATTCATTTGACTATGGAGTTGTGAAAAACTATGAGGATTTTGCTCAGTTTTTTCATGAACGTTGTTATGGATCTTTTCCCAGCGAAGAAGAATTCAATTATTATCTCCCACAAGGACAATGGAGGTTCCGAGCTCGAGGTCAGTTTTGGGAGGAGGAGGGAGATTGGCGACGAGTTTTGTTTATCAAGAACTGAGTTTTTCATTTGTCATTTATCTCAAATATGGGATGAAAACAAAATATTCTCCTGATAAATTTTGACAGAAACATCTTTTGTCATTTGCCACTGTGCGGGTTTTTTCATTTGTCATTTATCTCAAATGTGGGATGAAAACAAAATATTCTCCTGATAAATTTTGGCAGAAACATCTTTTTTCATTTTTTTTTATTTTTTTTCAGGAGACTGTGAAAATTTATTTTTTTGTTTTTATTTTTATTTTTTTTATTTTTTTTTACCCTGGATGAACTTTTCAATGAAAAACAAAAATATTCTCCTGATAAATTTTAGCAGAAACATCTTTTGTCATTTGCCACTGTATGGGTTTTTCATTTCCTCCAGAAATGAAAAATCACTCAAAACAGCAAATCATATTTTCTCTCAAACTTCTCCAAATCCAATCCTAAATCAATCACAATCCCATCAATCGTTTCCATTGCTGGAAGAAATTCATTTCGATCAAATATTCCACTCCTCAAAGCAAAACGCAGATCAGTCAATGTTTTCTCGTAGGTTGTAAACGCGAACTTTGTCATTTCAATTTTGTTTCCATATTTCTTCATTTCATTCCCTGTTTTAATGATCAGTCCTGCACCGGAAATCACTCCTAAAATCACAGGATTCATTGTCACTCCTCCAGCAATCGCTCCAATCGCAACAAGAGCGGAAGATGTCAAATTCACAAACAAATTCATTCGCTTGAAATGTTTGTGAGCTCTTTTCAAACACCAAAATCTTTTATGATAAAAGCGATAGAGTTGTTTGATTTCTTCCAGTTTTTCTTCCCCAATGTTGAGATCGATATGATTGAAATTAAAGATGCTTTTTTTACGGTTCATTTTTTAAGCTTTTTCAAAAAGAAATGTGATTTGGGCAGCCCCGATATTCGTTGATCGATCATCAACTCTTGCTGAAAATAACTCTCCTGCTTTGTAAACAACAGTTGAAAACTCGAATATTTGAATTCTATTATCACTGCTAAAACGAGTTCCACTTTGTGATTTTTTATCTGGGAGATATAAAGTTAGTTGTGGAAAAGAAGATGCTTTTGATAAAATTTGAGCAAACGCTGTGATTAATTTACATCGGATGGGGATGACTATATCATTAAAATAATTATCGAAAAGTATATTTATGCCGTCTCCTGATGATTTTCTATATCTTCCAATCAGCATGAAGTTATTGCTTAAATTTGAATTGAGAATTTGTTGTCCATTTAAATCCAAGTCTCTCTGCATAACCATCTTCCCTGAGTCAAAGATAAAGGGAGAATCATAAACAGAACTGGGCACATCTGCATGAAATCCAGAAATTCCATAAACGATTAAATGAGTTGTTCCGATTGAAGGAGCGTCTGCTGTTCCCTGCGATTTCAAATCCAAAAAGACGAATTCTGGTGGAGAAATCTGCCATTTATGCATATGGATGATTGATCGAGAATAGTTTGAAAACTTCTTTGTTGACTGCTGATTAATATTCAAGCTCGTGGAAACAGCATCAACTGAAACATTCGTCATGGAAACGGGGAAGAACTCAACAACAAAAGTAAATTCTCCTTGAGGCAGATTTCGCATATTAATTCCTATTCTTCCAGAAAATAAATTTGAGGAATCTTTTCCAATGTTCAGCTGAAACGCTTTTTTGTTGAAATGATGCGGAGAAAACGGGAAATCCACAATGCCCACAACTTGCAAATCATGTCCATTGAAAGATTCCCCCGCATCATTCATGAGAAAATGAAATGCATCTTTCAGATTTCCAGCGGGAGAAATTGACGTTTCATTTACAAATTTTTTCAGCTCATTTTCTGTTTTGGTTGCTTCACTCGCAATCTCTGATTCAACCCAAGATTTTGACGTTGCTTCATAGACTCCGCTTGGAGCGGCAGGAAGTCCAATAAGTCTTTTTCCTCCCATATCAATTTGACCAGTCATGGTTCCTCCGGAAAGAGAAAGAGTGCTAGAGGTAAAAGAATTGATTGATGAGTGAAGTTGTTTTACTTGGTAATCCACAAACTTTTTGTTGACTGCTTGATCGATTGCTGTTGGATCTTTCACGTTGAAGATGAAATTCGTTCCCATATCCAAGCTTGTTTCCATTGGAAATGATTCTTTTCTGCTGACAAAAACATTCTTTGCATCGTCATAGGAGATCAGATTGTTATAGTTTGCGGAAAGATCCTCATAAGTCTGCTGTTTTGATTGTGTGACATGAAACAGTCCTTTCAGATCGATGTCTTTCGTTACTTCATGCGTTGGAGCAGGTGTGTTTGGATGAAACTTTTTCAAAGTAATCATATTCACAGCAGAAAGATCTTGATTTTCATCCGTGTCCAGATTTGTGATCAACTTTCGATCCATGTCGATCTCTCCAGGAAGAATCAGTTTCTTTCCCCTGAGATCCAAGTCTCCTGTCATGTGAGAAGAACCGTCAACCTGCAATGAGTTGACTTTCGCTTGAAGCAAGCTTATGTCCATTTGTTGCTTGTTGATTGCATCTGAGTTGCTTGTTCCTGCTGACAGATTTGTGATCTTTTGATTCTTTGCAGAAAATTCTCTCCCATCAGTTGCCATGAAAGTTTGTTTTGCATGATACAATGGAAATGCATCGTTATCTCCAGCAAGTTGAATGTTTTCGATTGAGTGATAGTTTGCGTCAAGATGATCAGTCATTGGGTTTGAGACTTTCTCAGCAAGTCCTGTGTCTAGCTGATGCCTTGTGATTGCGTGAGAGTTTCCAGTTCCTTCAGCAAGATCGACAAGCTTTTTATTTTGCATATCATAATCTCCTGTGGATGTCAGCTTAAAACCAACTCCTGGCAATCCATCTCTTCCATCTCTTCCTCCATGTGAGGTGCTTGTTGTTTCAGAAAGCAATCCATTTGAGTAGCTCATTTTAAAGTCTTTCATCAAAGTTTTTAGCCATGAATTTCCTTGGTTTATCCACATAGAGGAAAGAAAACGGATCATGTGTTGCTTTCAGATAATCTTCTTTTTTGATGTTGTTTTCCCTGCAGATCGCAGCAATTTCTTTGTTGCTGGGCAATTCAAAAATGCAAAGATGAGAACAATTCAAGCGGATATCTTTTGGTGTTTGGAAATAACTTTGTGACAAATAAATCACAGAACAATTCTTATGCCGGCCTTGGATGAAATAGTCAACCAATGGCTTTTGGTTTTTCTCGCAAACAAAATCGTCAAAAACAACCAGTTTTTGATTCTCTCCTGACAGCTCAGAAACTGGGATGATTTCATCCTGGGATGCTTCCACGATGTTATACCCAGCTTCTTTGCTGATTGGGTGAAATGTTTTCATCAGATGCTGATATTTAGCTTGGTCCAGATTTTTCGCATAGAGATAAATTTTATCGTAGAAAAGCAATCTCAAAATCATATCCAGGAGAACGTTTGTTTTCCCTGATCCTGAAGGGCCACAGATCAACATTCTGAAAGTTCGATCCGGCATAAAAGGTTTCAACTGTCGAAAGTTTGTGATTGGGTCCTGACAATCATAATTAACAATCTTCATTTTATTTCCCAGAAGACAAATTCAGATGAACATTTTGTTCAACATCATATTCTTCATCCAAATTCATGTTTGTGGACTTAAAATGAGTTTATTGAAATGGAATGAAATGGCCAAAAGCAAATCTGCTTTGGGGAAAAAAATCAACTTTGTTCACGATGTCATCACCCAGAAAAAGTTGGGTGAAGAAACAAGCCAAACTGGACTGGCAAAAATGTTCAAACCCATAACAGCAAAACTAGATGAAGTTGTTGCGTCGAATTTGAGACAGCCAGCTTTGCCAGTTCAGAGGAGAAAACCAAAAGTCGATCCAGGCATAGATTATTATCCAGAAGTCGATCCATTTGAAGAGATGGATGTTGGCGGTTTGTTTGACGATGAGATTGTTTCGCCGCAAGCAGCTAAACAAATCCCAGTAAATCCACCAACATATGAAGAAATAATGGCAGAAGATCCCGATCCCTCACTTCAAGAAGAAGAAGAAGATGATCCTCCTAAATATGAAAAAGTCCTTGAGGAAGAAGCAAATGAGATTTTGACAAATTTGAATCTTGCTAATTATGATACAGTGGAAGAAGTTCTCAACCAGAGGAACTTCTCAGCGCAACGGTTAAACAAATATCTCAACGACATTCTTAAGATTGCGAATTATCGGAAAAATCAACTGAAAGGGTATAAAGCGTCTTGGACTAAAAAGTTTAACAGGGGAGAAATAACTGCAGAGCAGAAGCAAATACAGCATCAAGGAATAGATCGTTCATTTCAAACAATAAATGACTTCATCAAATATTACACAAAGAAAACAAGAACATTTTCAGGCTCTGGAATGAAAAGAAGAAAGCGGAACGCCTGGGAGAGAAAAGGTGGAGCTATCCACTTGTTCTCCAATCCCAAAGAACTTCTCAAGAAACTTGAGGTTATCATTGGCTCCATTCTTGCTGGAAACACAAATCTGGCAATCAGAAACACTGGAGTGGGCATTCTTGATCTTCTCCTGAAAGAGTCAATTATCAACAAATCCCAGCATGAAAAGCTGTTCAAAAACTATTTCAAAACATAAAATGGAAAGAGAAATCGTCTTGTCATCTTACGCCGTTAAGAACAGACTAAACAAACCTGCAGATTTCACAACAAAATTTAATCGTCAAATTATTCTTGATCCGAATGAACAATATGTTGTTGGGTTGAAACGAATCATTAATATGAGTTTTACGTGGTATAACATCAATCCTCAATATGAAAATCAACTGATCAGGTTTTCCTCTGATGGTGGGAAAACATTTTCTGATATTGCTTTTCCTGCTGGAGTTTGGGGGTATACTGGGATAAATGATTTCATCCAGAAAGCAACAGTGGTGAAAGAATCTGGAAAAGAAGATGTTTTCCCAATCAATCTGACCTTCAGCAATGAAACTTTCAGAGTAACAATAACACTGGCTGAAAATTATCAACTGGATTTCACTCAATCGAATTTTGGGGATCTTGTGGGGTTTGATAAAAAGATTCTGAAAGAGAAAGTTAATATTGGTCCCAGAGTTCCAAACCTCAGTCAAGATACTGATATGTTGAACATTCATTGCGATTTGACAAATGATTCACTTGTAGATGGGGAAGAGACTGATATCATCTATTCCTTTTCCACATCTGTTCTGCAGTCATCCTGGAGTTTTGAGCGTGAACCCATAAAAATAGCATTCTGCCCTGTGAATAAAAACACGATCAGCTCAATTCGGATGTATATCACAGACGGGAAAAGAAGAATTGTTAACCTGAATGGAGCAGACACAGCTTTCTCGCTGATATTAAAAAAACGAATCTAAAATGAAAGCATATGAATTTTCTCGAGTTTATCACCCCAAACTGGGGAAGTTTGTTTATAAGCACAAAGGAACAGGAATCATTTTTGATTCCATCTTCAAGCCACTGAAAAAGATGGCAGGACCAGCCATGAAAGGAATTCTCAAGAAAGTTGCAAAACCATTTGCGAAAAAAGCTTTGGACGCAGGAATTTCTCACGCTGGAGAAAAAGTGGGCAAAATGGCAGTTGAAAAATCAGGTGATTTGATCATGAAAAAACTGGGAAACATGAAGATTGGGAAACCATCTGCGAAACGAGGACGAAAACCACAATCACACCCTGCTTCACTCCCTGCTTCAACTTCTGGAGAAAGTGCAAATGATATCTTGAATAGATTAATCAGTGGCCAAGGAATTTAAAATAATCTATCAAAATGGCTTTTCGATCGAATGAATATCTCCAAAGAAATGAATTAGTAAGATTCCAGTTGGATGACACAATCAGAGCCCCAGCAAATGGGCAAGCACAAACAAAAAATGGTTATAAATTCACCATCAATGACAGATCAGCGTTTTATGACTGGCATAACGCTTATTTTGAAGTGCAATTTCAACTCCAGAAAATAGCAGACGGTGCTGGATATGCTGCTGCTGATAGGATAACAGTCATAAATGGTTCACATTCCCTGATAAAACACATGACAATCCGATCTGCAGGGAAGATTGTTTACGAACCTGACAATCTGCATAAAGTTACTTTTGTTAAAAATCTGTTGGAATACTCAGATGACTTCAGCAGATCAGTTGCAAAGAACAGTTTCTGGTATCTGGATGTAAATGCGACAACAGCTGCGAATAACACAGGATTTGAAGCGAGAAGAATACAAACTCAAGCTCTTCGAAACGATGGAACTGGAGGAGCTAAAGATGTTAATTGCATTATCCCCCTGAATCGTTTCTCCTTTTTCGAGGAACTGGAAGACAGGATGTTGGTCCCAATGCAGCTGCAATTCGAAATTAATCTTCAACAGGATTCTGAATTAATTCATATGGCAAATGGCACGGATCCTGGAAGAGTTGTTATCAACAGATTTTTGCTTTGGGTGCCGAGATTGACACCAAAAGATTCTCTTTATGATAAATTTGTCAGTTCATTCCTGAAAGAATCGCAATGGAAGTATCTGAGAGAAACATATGAACAATCAGCTCCTGCACAATCATCAGGGTTCTTCCAGATTTCAGCGAGCATTGATAATGTAAAGCATATTTTTGTCTGGTTGAAAAGAGCAGCTCCACCCAATGATGACCCTGCAGAAGATAACCCATATCTCTTTAACACTTTCAAGCTGAATGCAGCAAATGCAAACTCATCCCTGTCAACTTGCAGATTAGAGTATGGAAATGGAGTGTTTTACCCTGGAACTGACTATGACACAGAATCAAAAGTCAGAATCTTCAATGATGTCATGGCTTATGCAATGAGGAAAAATGACTTCAACACTGGAACACAACTGAATCTGGCTAACTTTCAATCACTTTATAGCCTCATTTATTTCGACTTGTCTTACCAAGCTGAAAAACCAACACGAGATCCCAAACAGTTGATATTTCGATATACTTTGAATGCCAATGCAGCTGCAGCCTTCAATGTGCATGCAGTCGTTCTTTATGAGGAAACAGCTAAGATTGATAAAGTTGGAAATGAGCTGGTCATTGCCTAAAGCTGAGCTGAGCGAAGCCCGGAGCCCGGAGCCGCGTGAAAAACATATGTTATCATTAAAAATGACAACATATCACCCATACAAAGTAAATTTGTCTGAAGGGCAAAAACAAAAGCTTGGAAGAGCATTCAGAACAAATATGCCTATCACCCTGAGATTGGAACGAAATCAAACAAGTGGAAGCGATGAGCTGATGCTGACAGCCAATCAAATAAAAAGAATCGCAAAAGCAAAATCTCTGGGAAAAGGAGTTGAAGTGAAGATAACAAAAGCTCAAATCAGAAAAGTGATGAAACAAGGTGGAAGTCTATTTTCTGCTGTTGTTCCTTTAGTGAAAACATTGGTGCCCACCCTAGGAAAAACACTGGGATTATCAGCACTCGCTGGTTTGGCGAGTGAAGGAGCAAGTCAAATAGTTAAAAAGATAAGTGGAAGCGGCGGTCAAGTTGGTGGATTTCTCATCCCTCAAGATAAAATTCAGAAACTGATTGACAATAAAAATTTGTTGACAAATAAACAGAAACAAGATATTTTGGTTGCCCTGCAATCAGGAGGACAAGTTGTGATGAAACCAACCGCAAAACAATCTGGTGGAGCACTTGGCACAATTCTGGCATCCATTGGAATCCCACTTGCGATTGACATGGTGAAAAACCTGTTTGGAAAAGGTGCCCCTAGAGTTGGCAGACCAAAAGGAAAAGGTGCCCCCAGAGTTGGCAGACCAAAAGGAGGAAAAGGTGCCCCCAGAGTTGGACGTCCAAAAGGAAAAGGTGCCCCTAGACTGGGAGCTCCTTGGGCAAGACCTCCTCCATTCATTGGAAGTTGGAGAAACTCTGTTGGAATGGGAAAAAAAAAATCAAAAAAAGGCAAAGGACTTCTGTTAGGACCAAACAGCCCGCTCAACAAGATTCCATTCCTAGGAGCAATATTCTGAGGCCACCCAAATTTGTAATTAAACCGCTGTCAAATATTGATCTGTTGAAATGGATTGAATATCTGGGGATTCCTAATTTCAAAGGAATATTTGCAAGAGATGAAGCTATGCCGAAAAAACACAGCCCATGCATCATCAATCTTGATTCGCTTAAAAATGCAGGAACTCATTGGGTTGCTTGCGCTCCGGGGAAAAAATTCACGTGGTATTTTGATAGTTTCGGCATGGGATTTCCACAAGAATTTAAAAGTTCCAAACCTGTAATTTGGAACAGTAGTCAGTATCAAAACATAAACAGTGTTCTTTGCGGTTATTATTGCCTCTTCTTCCTGCATCAATGGTCGCAGGGGAAAGATTTCTATGATATTCTCCAACCTTTTAGTTTGACTGATACAATGCAAAATGAGAAATTCATAAAAGATTATTTCAATTAAAAATGGAATCATATTGCGTCAAAGAAAAAAGAGTCACTGGTTGCGTTGAACCATCCGGATATATGACTGCAAAAAATGGGAGAAAGATGTTTTTCTGCCATTGCGCTTCATGCGGAATTAAAAAAACAAGATTTGTTAAAAGTTCGGGAAACTAAGTCTGCCCTCACAAGGTGGGGGCTTTTTCGATATAGCCGGCAGTCATTCACTCGGTGAAATTGTCTTAAAAAGCGGCGTGAAAGGATTGACTAATCTTGGTCGCATTGGATTATCCAAAGCGGTTAAATCAGATTTTGCCAAACAAAAAATTAAAGGTGCGGTGAATAAATATCTTGATCAAGCATTGGACGCATTTACAAGTGACATTTCAAAGAAATTAGATCCCTTATCCGGCCGTGGGATCGATGTCCATGCTTTGATAGGAAAACTTCCCAGACCAAAAGGAGGATTCACTCTCCCCGGGCATAACTTCACAGGTCCATATAACCCATTGCACAAGCAAGTCAGATTTGACGATACTGGAAAAATTCTTGAAATTTATCAGCAACCAACAGGAAAAACAGATGCAGTTTCTATGCAACATGATGTGGATTATACAATCTGTGCAAAACAAACAGATCCACGCAAATGTAAAAACAAAGCAGACAGAAAGATGGTTGCCACATTGGATGCTATTCCCTGGAAAGAAAGACAGTGGGGACATGCTTTAGCAAGAAACACAATCAACGCAAAACAAAAACTAGGTTTGGGTGCCCCAAAAAACGGGAAAAGATTTTGAGTGAAGGCTGGACTCAAAATCTGGCAAATGAACTTCACCAGCCGATAAGGAGAAGATTTCCAAAGAGAAGAGTCATTTCATATGGGATTGACAACATCTGGGCAGCTGATTTGGTTGAGATGGGAAAATTTTCAAAGTGGAACAAAGGAATAAGATATCTCCTGATGGTGATCGATGTTTTCTCAAAGTTCGGTTTCATTCGCCCCCTGAAAGACAAGCGAGGGCAAACAGTTGCCAATGCTTTCCAATCCATATTTACGACGGCACGAAAACCGAAAATGCTTTGGACAGACAAAGGAAGTGAATTTTTCAATGGAACTATGCAGAATCTCCTTGACTTGAATGGGATAAAATTATATGTCACAGAGAACGAAGAAAAGTCATCTGTGGTTGAACGCTGGAACAGGACTATGAAGGAGAAACTCTTCCGGATGTTTTCTGCTAACAATAATACAATTTTCTTTGACAAACTGGACAGGTTAGTGGATCAATATAATAACACTTATCATTCAAGCATTAAGATGTCACCCGCAGAGGCAAGCAAACAGAAAAATGAGAGACAGGTTTTTGCTAATCTTTTCGGAGACATGATTTATGCTAAACACAACCCAGCAAAATTCAAAGTCGGCGACAGGGTTAGAATATCAAAATACAAACGAAAGATATTCGACAAAGGTTTTACGCCGAACTGGACAGAGGAGATATTTGTCGTCGACGAGGTTTTGAACACAAACCCCGTGACATACAGGTTAGTCGATCTGTTGGGAGAAAAAATAACTGGATCATTTTATGAAGCAGAACTCCAAAGGACAAACCAAAGCGTGTTTCGCATTGAAAAGGTTATTCACCGCGATCAGAAGAAAAAGAAAGCCTTGGTTAAATGGAAAGGATATCCCGATAAATTTAATTCCTGGATTCCACTGAGTGATGTGGAAAATCTCTGAGACAGAATATAAATGTTTAACATTCATATTCATTCCAAAACACGCTTCGCTCAGCTTCGCTTCGCTTCACTTTTTTTCTTTCAATCCCTGGTGGATTTCCCAGAGGAGACAACTTTGTTTTTGGAGATTATTTTTGAGAATCTTGTGTTCCTCTTGGAGGTTGACAAATGATTCAAAGAGGAGTTCTACTGTATCTTCCTCTTCTTCATTTTGCTCTGCTTCTTCCATCTCTGAATCAGAAACAATAAATTCCTCATCAGATGTTGTGGGGGTTTCATTTTCACTCCTTTCTTCCTCCTCTGAGCAGGTGGAACAATTTTCATGATCACTCATTGTTTGCTTCGCTGCTTCGCTAGCTTCCATTTTCTTTCCATTTATTTTTTTTAAAGATTGTTTGGATTATTTTTTCCTGTTCTGCCCTTTTTGATGGGAGAACCAACAGCTTGAAATCATCTTCATTTGGATTGAAACCATTCTTTTTCAACAGGGAGAAAAGAACTTGGTTGAAATTAAGAAACTTTTTTCGCTTGAGATGAAGATCATCATATGTTAGTGAGAAATATTTAAAATCGTCAATGAGGAACTTTTCCAGATATTCATAGTCATTTCCATCGTGATTTGTTATGTGATTGAAAATTTCATGATCATTGCCATTGACTTTTTTCCATTTGGAAGCTTTGACAAACTCCCTGACTTTTTTTCTGGTGATTTCATGGAGGGGAATTTGGGAGAGAATTTCTTTTTGATAAAATTCGAGATCTTTGAGTGGAATTTGGTTCTTCCCCTGATTTTTACGGATGACATCTTTAAAATGTTCCAGTCTGAGATTTTTGTGAGAATGCCATATTGTTGTAAAAGTTTCTTGAATAATTTCAGGAGTGTCATCTATTTCCTCATCTTCATCTTCGGAATCAGACATTTTCTTTTCTTTTCCCAAAATTTTTCCCCCAATAATTATTTGGGGAATTTTTAGGAGAGAGAAAGTGAGCCAGAATTTTTTAGAGAGAATTTTGTGCTGAGTTTTTGGAAAAGAATTTTATGCTGAATTTGGGGATTTAGTAGTTAGTCATTGAGAAAACTGGCTCACTTCTATTTCACGCTAATTTCGAACGTATTTCATTGTATAGTTTATTGTTAAAACTGGCTCACTTCTATCTCACACTAATCTGACACGTTTCCCATTGACTTGAATAGGTTGTGTGATATGAGGAACGAGTTGCTATTGCGTTGAACTTAGGGAATGACTACGCAATGAAATACGTTCGAAATTAGCGTGAAATAGAAGTGAGCCAGCTTTCTCAATGACTAACTACTTGCATGTCCTCCAGCTTTTTTAAGAGCTGGAGGACATGCAATACATGTTAAAACATGACAACGTTGTTCATGTATTACAGTCAACTCTCTCTAAGACGGACACCGTCGGAACGGGCCCCAACTGTTCGGCTTTGAGAGGTGTCCGGCTTTTAGAGAGTCCAGGTAACGTGACACCAGATAATGGCCGTATTCACACTAGAGACGGGAAACCCGTCTGAGTTGACGAGTTTTTATAAACGAGTTTCCCGACTAGACGAGATACCCGTCGAAATCCTTCACGAATTCGCACTTAGACGGGTTTCCAGGTCGAGTTTCTTTGGAAACACTTGTCTGGCTGGGTAACCATGCATATCTCGTCCCAGTACCTTGTGTAAAAAGTCGGCCTCTAACCCGTCCTCAAATCCGTCCTCATGTGAATTTATGTTGGTATGATCAGACGAGTTTTACATCACGAATGGAAAACTCATCACAAGGCCGGGTTATCCGTCTGGACGGGTTTCCCGTCCTCTAGTGTGAATACGACTAATAAAGCTGAACCTATATATGCACAATGGATATACACGTCTGTTTTAAGTTGTAGATAAAATATGAGCGGGAGATCTGTATGGGCGTTTACAATGGCTCGCCTTCGGCTCGCCATTGTAAAGCCCATACGGATTGGACGCGAATATTTTATCGTACTTGTGAAATGAAACAATGAGTAGAGATCTGAATGAAAAGTTAATGAATACTAATTAGCTGAGCAGGTGTTGGTATCAAAAGTTAATGTTACTGTTAATAATTCATCAACTCAGTTGATTTGTATTGGGGCTTACAAAGGTATACATGTGACTCAAATACTGCCTATTTATTGGTCATAACTGTTATGAATTATTAATGAATTTTACAAGACTGTTTAACGTCGTTTGCTTAAGGTTACCGTGTACCTTCAGATCGACCATTTTATTGAAATTTTTTTTGGGCGTCAAAATTAAGTTTACAGAATGAACTTTCGTCCAAAAAAAAATTATCGAAAAATAGTGAAAATTGACGGAGAAATGACGGTATAACGTTTTGAACGGAAGTACAAGTTTCTCTTTTGATTGATTTAGCGGCGCTGTTTTCTCAAAGTTAATTTTTTGCTTGTAGGGCACACTTTAAAGAGCTACAACTCAAAGAGAATTTGTTCGATTTTCCTCAAATTTGAACAGAAGCTAGGCTAACATATAATCAACAAAAACCTGTCGGCGAATTTCTTATTTCCGAAAACTTTTTCGTCAAGAGCTATTTCCGTGCGATCACTCCAATTTTTTTTCTCCCTTTTTCGAAAATATTATGTAACTTTTCACTGCAATTGAATATGTGAAATCGCCGACACGTTTTTTTTAGCGCTTCGTGTCCGGAAATCCGAGAACAAATCAAATTAGCAAAATACAATAATCGCTTTGAGTTATAGCGTTTTAAAACTGAATCGGACGTTCGAATTTAGACGTCGTAAAAAATTCGACAATTCATTTTATTACCAAATGGTTTCCATATTTAGATAGCTAGCTCTATAAGCTTTAATTTGATATCTGGGTTTAGGTATATTAAGCGTAATCTTAAGACGCTAGAGCTGTTATACTGGAGACACCCTCGAAGGTACACTGTAACCTTAAGCTAAACCTACAAACTGGAACAAAAATAATATTAGAAAAGTGGACTTGTTTGTTCATATTCAAAAAAGCACTTCTCAAGTGTCCATTGACGGTTTCAAAGTGTCCTTTGTCCGTCTTAAAGAGGTTTCCGTCTTATAGAGAGTTTAGTTACAGTAAAATGAGTGACAAACGGCAGGGACCAACACCAGGTGTTCGTCTTATAGAGGTGTCCGTCTTATAGAGAGTTTAGTTACAGTAAAAAAGTGACAAACGGCAGGGACCAACACCAGATGTTCGTCTTATAGATGTGTCCGTCTTGTAGAGAGTTTAGTTACAGTAAAATGAATGAAAAACGACAGGGACCAACACCAGGTGTTCGTCTTATAGATGTGTCCGTCTTGTAGAGGGTTTAGTTATAGTAAAATGAATGAAAAACGGCAGGGACCAACACCAGGTGTTCGTCTTATAGATGTGTCCGTCTTGTAGAGGGTTTAGTTACAGTAAAATGAATGAAAAACGGCAGGGACCAACACCAGGTGTTCGTCTTATAGATGTGTCCGCCTTGTAGAGGGTTTAGTTATAGTAAAATGAATGAAAAACGGCAGGGACCAACACCAGGTGTTCGTCTTATAGATGTGTCCGTCTTGTAGAGAGTTTAGTTACAGTAAAATGAATGAAAAACGGCAGGGACCAACACCAGGTGTTCGTCTTATAGAGGTGTCCGTTAAGAGAGAGTTGACTGTATATCACACATCATTGATGAAGAGTGTTTCATCAGGATATAAAAACACCGAGAAGAGGGTTGAAAACACGAGTTGCGCGCGTGGCGTGAGTTTTTTTCCCTAACAAATTAAATAGTAACATTGTAAATGTTTTAAATTGTGTAGTAATGCAAAACCACAGCCAACGCGAACTGCTCTTGACACCCAATGACATCGGCTTTTAGAGCGGTTTTCAATGGAGCATCGTAAAAACAAAACCAAAGCAATCACTCTGGCCAATCGAAACAGACGCAGACAATCCAATGAACCAATCAAATTCCGAGGCAAATACATGTAGCCGGCGCCAAGCGCGGAAAAACGCGTGCGAGTAAGCCATGATTGGTTTTGGTTTCACTTCTGATTGGTTGAGAAAATGATGCGATATTTTTTAACCAATCACACAGCGTAGCAATGCAAAAGCAAAGCAATCACGAAATTACATTCGACACTCAAAGGAAAACCGCTCTTTGATGACTCTGTTGTCGTTAATATGACAACAATAAAAATATTACATTACAACCAAAATACCTACAATGATACTTACCTCCTTCGTCTTTAAGATGTTTTTTGCGATACTGAATTCGAAATAGAAAAGCTTCAAGAATAAACGCAACGACGATGGTCATAACAACCTGGTCAAAAAAAAAAACATGATTTCAATGAAAGCTGTACAAAGCATTGCTTACATTTTGCCTCGTTACCATAAATGAAACAATATGCTGGCAACAAAATGAACTGCATGCAAGTACACTATAACAGCATGTCACACTTAGTTATCAACAATCAACAACATGTCGGTGTCGGTGATAAAGAAAGTCATGGGAGCAACTGCCACACGACAGAGAGAAGAAATGAGGCTAATCTTTCGACACAAGACCTTGGCGCCTCATGGAATTAACATTGACTTTAAATTCTAATTTTCCATGAGGCTACATTGACTTCAAGTTTCATTCTCTGTCGCATTTATGCGCGCTAAGCGCGCGCTCGAATTCGCATTTTATTTGAATATTTTTTAATAGCGTACACGCAACAAATTGAACGTGAGTACGAGCGCTTGTCTCGCGAGAACACAAACACTGATGAAGGGGTTATCCCCGAAACGTCTGACTGTCTTTGTCACAGTTTTTTCGGCACTCAGTCTTAACTGAATTTCAATATTAGTTATCAGTATGCATATTAGGCCTGATGAGTTGGATATTCCCAGAGAAATTAGCTTTCAAAAGGTGAGGTTCATTTCTCGAAAATAAGTTAAACATATCATGCTTACATTTTCAGAGAGCCGCTTCTTTCTCCACAAATACATGCAAAGTTTTATTGTATAAAAACACTCAAGCACAACAATTAAAGTCTCATTTCGTTCGTCGCGTTTATTTTGCTGACTTTCAAACCTATGTCAAATGTTAAAGTCGGTTTTTTTATTCACAGGTTCTTATGGGTGTAGTTTCACTGTTATGCGTGCTAACGACAGGCGCTGCATGTCATCACTCACCATAGTAACAATATAGAACGACATGAAGAAGATTCTAGCCAATTCTGACGTCATGAATACAATCCCTTCCTATCATGTGAAAAGCAAGTGAAAGTAAGTGAAGGATACCGTCATTTTCTGTTTTAAGTAAATATGGGCAAACATGAGTAAACATTTTTAACACTTAAAAAAGTGCCTATATTTCTTAAATAATTTTTTTCAGAATCAACTCTACGTACATTGAATAGTTTAATAGTGAAATATTTATTGCTTTGAATGTCGCGTTAGTGAGTTATAGTATACACATACACTCACAAAGCTATTAAAACAGCATGTTATGTGTTCTTACCATAATGATGAACCAGTTGTTTACTACTGTCAGCTCAAACAGTGTCACTGCAAGGAACAAAGATAAAATTGTAACTTGTTAGTTGAAGGTTATACGAAGTTACTGGTGTTAAAACACACTGTTTACGAGAGCGGTTTTCAATTGAGTATCGAAAGGAATTTTCCAATTGCTTTGGTTTTGCATTGCTCCGCTTGTGATTGGCTAAAAGATCTCCCGTCACTTTCTGAACCAATCAGAAGTAAAACCAAACCCAATCGTGACTTGCTTGCCCACGTTTAACCGCGCTTGGCGCCGGCGACATGTATTTGCTTTAACTCATTGTCGTCAGTGACTTTTTACGTTTTTGAGTGATTTTCTGCATATAAAAGATCCATAGGATTTCGTGACTCCATATTTGGGGTTACCATGGAAAGTGTTGCTGTTCTAAAACACTGAAGGCTCGAGTTTTCTAGAAACGTCATTCTGACGTAGTGTTTTTGCTTCGTTGAGCTATAATAACGGCTCAAATATGGTTTGTATGCGATTTTTGGTAAGTTTACAGCCATTTTGTATCTTTAGTAGCTGCCTGATGAGCATCATTAAGCGTGAAGGTAGCTAAGACTCCACTTTCTCAATGAAGCGAGTTAGGTGTTGTACTTCGTTTGCGAATTTGGCTTGTTGTTCGTAGAACTGGAAAAATGGCCGCTCCGAAACGAAGTATAGCCTTGGGACTCCACTACTGATAAATTTCTTGACCTACCACCGCATATTTTGGAAGTTGCGGCCACTGAAGAACACAACAAGCGCGAAATTTTGGTGGTAGGTCGGAGTGGCTGTGGACTTAGTATAACTATGAAAATGTGGGGGACGGAACGAACCCTGTCAAAAATTCTCGCTATTTCCCAGCATGCAATGCGGTCGTGATGTTGAAAATCGAGGCAAGGCCAGGATGCACTAGAACGAGAGGCTGTAGCTCGGTCCGGGCAACGAATAAGAGCATAAAAAATCACTTCTTATCAAAGGTAGGAGTAGGACTGAATTTTGTTGTGAATGTTGACCTTTGGGTTTGCAACGATAATTTCAATAAAACAAACTGAAGGCAAAAACGTGATTTTTGTTGTTTTTCTATAACGTTAAAAACGGTCATTTTTGTTCTTATCCAAATTCAACGCTGATATTCTGCGAAAATCGCTGACTTTATTGTGTTTATTGGGTATTTCAATTTGAAGGACTTTCTAGTCAATGTTACAAACTACAATGTTCGCGCGATCGAGAAAGTTGCAATTTTTTAAAGCAGTGGAGTCTTTTTGGTCTTCTAAGACCAATTTTGGCCGGGACTGACGACAATGAGTTAAGCTCTAATTTGTTCTTTCGATTGTCTGTGTCTGTTGTGATCGACCATGCAGAGTGACACTACACTGAAAACTGCTCCAATATGATGACTGAAAGTCCATACCGTATGAATGCAGCAAATCGTTGAAGTTATTTAAATAATAATATCCACGTTCTTTGTAACTTTCTGCATATGACGTGTTTCTATGCAACGACGAGAAAAAGAGAGAAAAACACCATAAATACTGCTGATAAGACCCGCGCTTATAACAACTTAAAGAGTTTTGAGGGGGAAATATATTGAAAGAAAACTACTTCAACACCAAAAAACATAAGGACTTTGACAGTGGTCTTCTTATTCGATCTCTACATTAAGGGCGCGTTTTTTTGGGACATATAACATATTCTGGTAACAGTGAAATCCGAATACGCTAACAAAACTGTTGTTTGCATTCTCGCGTAGCAAACATTTTCCAGATACACAAAGTAGCTACTTCATTTCTTATTTTACGAGAGGAATAGGTGAAATATTTAGAGGTATTTTGTGTTTGGAATGGCCAGAATATGTCCTAAAAAAAGCGTGCCTTAAATTTGCTTTTGGACCATGGAAGAGTGCCAAAAATCAAAATTCAAGAAAAATTCCAAATTTCATTTTGTAAAATATTGAAAACAAATAGGTCCACAAAAAATAATGCCAAATAGGTTTCATTTAAAGGGAGGGTTTTACGGTTCGGCGCATGTGCACAGGTTAAAATGCTTTATTCGCTTACTTGCCAATTTTATCGGTTAAAAAACCACTCACATTTACTTCAATAATCACGTGCACATACAAAATAGTCCAAACAAAACGAAGGATGACCAAAATTCACAGAAAATGTCGACGGATTACATCGACAAAGTCAACACTGAATAAAACCTTTGACCCGAAGGATTTATTCTACGCTTTGGTGGCTTTCATGGCGTACATTGGTATGTATAATCATCCATTCAATCAGCGACATTTTCACAGGCAAATTTCCCGCCAGAGTTATCTACTCACTTCCGATTGGTCTAAACAATGAATTTAAATCGATTACGTTATAGCTTGCACATGCGCCGAACCGTGAAACCCTCCCTTTAAATGGTCACACCATAGAATTTCATACACAGACTCAAACGGTTAGAACTAATGTCTATGCTACATGTCTTCTTAATTGATTCTGGGAGTAAAGGGTTAAGGAAAATGGAAAGCTACTTACTGACAGCAGTTACGAAGCTGAAGACCCGAGAAACATTCCATTCCAATGATTCCAAATGAGTAATACAGTAGAATGATGACTGAAGCCACCCTGAGGAGAATAAAGAGCATTGTTAGAACACTGCAACTTGTATAACCATTCCCCCAAAATGATTAGATAAGCACGCAACATCTCCTTGTAGTATCAACACATCATCAAATACACATGCAGGTCATGATTAAAAAAGACAACTAACCCCAAACCACTACTACTAGAAAGATATGGACACCTGTGAAGAGAATTGTATCAATGGCTTGACTTCTTCTCACACTTGACAAGACAAGACTTAGAGGAGAAGTGCCCTTTTTTCTTTCTATGTTAGTCCCCATGGAACGAAGAGGAACGATGAATAAAAAGTACGTATGGAGGTAAGATGCTGACCAAAGTTTCATGCAGCTTCTAAAGAGCTTCCAATCCTAATTAAATCCGTGTCCAAGGTAGCCCAAAATCGTTTAAACGACGCCACTTATTAAACATACTTAGCAGCCTGGCCTTGAAAATGTGACGTCATTCTGTCCAACTCGAAGTGCGCTATTTGCTAGTCGTTTTGTTTACTATACCGAAATCATGGATTAAGAGGGTTAACTAAAGTCTCGGCCTTTTGCAATTTGGACACGGATTAAATTAGGAATGGAAGCTCTTATCTATATGTCCGTTTTGTTAGTGGAAAGAAGGAAAGGGCGCTTTCTGCAGTGAACTTCTCCTTTAAGAAATTCTCACTTCACTCCAATGTAGTTTCAAGGACTTTTTAGGGGTGGTTGTCTGACCGTAATCAGACCGTGACAATATTCAAAGCATCCCTTTCAATCTCGATGTGAGCTCTAAAGCAGGCCTTGCGTGACTTACATGACTCCACTGGCGTTACCAAAATTCCATAATTAAACCTATCCACTAAACTGTCATATTACCTAAGCATGCGCGGTAGTAACACTCCCGCTGTCTCTAACACATCACGGTATCTTTTCTTTAATTTGAACAGCCTGCGGGGACAAAATATCGTATGATAACTTTTGTGTTATTACAAAGCCTTTTCTGGTTGTAATCATAGAGGCGATGGATAAAGTGGGTTTTGAATAAATATCAGAAGTAATTACGTACAGTCGAAGCTTCAGTAAACGGACACCCTCTAGAAACAGAAAAAGTGCCCATAACTGGAGCTGACCACTTACATACATACATACATACATACATACATACATACATACAAACATACATACATACATACATACATACATACATACATACATACTTTATTGAGGCTCCCTTCAACAGGGCTTTTCGGTCACAATGTTAACTATTACATAATACTGGTAATAATACTGGTACTGACCACTTACGGGACTTATTCTAATAAGAGGAGAATTCAAACGGGGTTTTGTCAAGGTGGTCGTAAGTGGAGCCGTCCGCTTACGAGAGTGATCAGAAACATCGACCGTAATCGCTTTTAATTGCATTTGTTTTGCTCTACAATTGGTTCATCAAACTGCAAATATAACTAAAATCTTTTCAAAGAAAGCAAGCCTCTTTTTGACCACATCAGGATCAAATCCAAAACAGGGTGACTCAGCTTAAAGGCCCACCTTCACCCAAAAGACGTTACGATCGTTTGTTTTTGTTTTGCAATGCTCCATTGTTCATATGCGTGATCTGATTGGTTGCACGCATTCAAGCGTGAATTTCGTGTTACACGAAATTCAGCACAGAAAGTGTTCACGGCGCGCACAGCATTTTGGGTGAAGGTGGGCCTTTAAGTGTGTTTTCCCGCGCTTTTCACTGCGGGATGCAAATGTTTCCGCGCTTGGCATCTGTTTCATGTATTCTGCCAGACGTAACAAATCGATGATCAATGACATCAATGAGTAATCGATGGGTAAAGATGAGTAATCAACTGATTAGTCATTGAGTATCGCTGATGATCAATGAGTAATCGATGACTAATCGATGACAAAATATTTTGTGGCTATCGATTACTCATCGATTACTCATCGATGTCATTGATTATTCATTGATGATATTGATTACTCATCGATTACTCATTGATTACTCATTGATGTCATTGATTATTCATTGATGATATTGATTAGTCATTGACTACCTATTGATTACTCATCGATTACTCATTGATTACTCATCTTTTATTATGCTACACAGCTATTACGAATTTCCAGTATGTTTCTTTATTATAACTAACTTTCCTGTTATAAATCATCGTCCTGAACAGTTCGCGATGATAATAATTGGTAAAGGCGAATTGTGGTTTAACGGCGAAAGTACGAACTGAATTCCTCGGAGTAAAAAGACTCACCTAAGGCCATCCATCTGACAAAAGAACCATATTGTATTGATTTAAAGAACGGTTAAGTTAACGAAAACAATCTGTTCGGTTGGTTTTTCGTTTATGTCGAGTTTTTTGCATGTCTCACTCTTTCGGCAATAGACGACGGGGAAATAGACGACGTGAATATTTTGGACGAGTTTGTCTGAGACGAGTTTCCAACTGAGGCGGGTTATTTTTTCACAGTACCTATTCGGTGCTCTCCACAAATACAAGTCGTTTGGATTTAATTCCCTAACAAAACAAGTGAACAATATTGAAGTACTATCACGTTAATAGAGAGGTTAAAAATCGCGTAACTTTTACCAGCGAACAGCAGGGATGGTCGCCGCAGCCGCTGTTTTCTGCGCGACGAGACCTGCTTTCTGTAAAACGGCAGACGACAAGCCTACATTTTCCGTTTGCGGTATAATCGATTGTTAATTGCTCTCATTCACTGTAAGCGACAAACGACAAGTTGCCGTTTGTCGTTTGCCATTTCCCGTAAACGCGATTCTTAACCACTCTAATATACACAGTAATCATCTAGATGGTGAGAAAATTCATGTTGTGGCGGTTTGTCAACAAAGAAATACTGCATCGGCTTGCAAAACACGTACTGGAAAGATCGCAGGGCAGGGGATCAGAAATTCTTAACAAGCCCAATGCCTTTGAGAAGCTTTCAGAAGAGGGCAGGGAACCCTACAGGAAAATAAATGAATGGCTTAAACTGGCAGATCCCATACAGGGCATCAAGGGAAAGATGCAAGGTAAAGGATGGTTTGTAGTCGCAAGATTATATCGATGAGTAATCAATGACCAATCAATGACCAATCAATGCAATCGATGGCTAATCGATGCCTGAAAATTTTGTGGCTATCGATTAGTCATCGATTACTCATTGATCATCGGCGATACTCAATGACTAATCAGTTGATTACTCATCGATTACCCATCGATTATTCATTGATGTCATTGATGTCATCGATTTGTTACATCTGGATTCTGAGATGTTTCCCCGCCATTGGAACCGTGTGCATGCTCGACTAGTCTCCAAAGCATATATTCTTGGTATTCTTCTCATCTTAGTGAATCAGAAGTAAAGCCCGTTCACACTAGCGACATAATGACATAGAGAAAAGATCAGCTTTTCCTTATCTCGTTATGTTTATGTTATTATGTTCCTGTGATTTTATGTTCACACTGGTGGCATAAAACATCGACATAAGTTGTGTTTTGCATTTGCGTGGCCTCGCCGTTATGTCGTTATGCCGCTTAGTTACATATGATTTCATCAATCTGTCCACTTGGGCTTTGGCTTTAACAGTAATTAAAAAGCTCTTTTATTAACACAAGTAATTAAGATGACAGCACAGTAAATAAAGAACTTACTTCAAAAGTCTCAAAAGTCTGATACACACGATGAAGCTGAAGGATGTAGGACTAACGGCTCCAATGAAACCAAACAGAGTCACCAAGAAGTCAAATCTAAAAGAAAAAAGTTGATTTCCACGAACAAAGATTAATGCTGATATATAATGCAATAATAGTCCTTATTCAAGCTAAGTAATTTGCAGACATTTTAACCCTTTAACTACCAAGAGTGTCAAAAAAAAAGAAAGAAAAATCCCAAATTTAGATTTTGTTAAATATTGAAAAACAATTGGTACCATGCAAAAGTACTGCTGAAAAGGTTTCATTTGAATGGTCACACCACAGGATTTCGTCCACAGACTCAAAAGTTAGAACTACATTACATGTCTCCGAAGTTGAATTTGGGAATGAAAGTGTTTAATAATACCAGTACATTACGTTTTAGGGGGTTGTGGCATTTTTTAAATTCTCTTTAAAATTCAAGATTAACCAACTTGAAAGAACGGTTGAGCATCTTAATCAATTTCCCAGTTGGTTTTGCATAACTATGCTTTGTGACTGGTTTAAAAAAAGTTGTGGTTAAACAACCAATCAGAACTAAAACGACGAAAACCGCGTTTTCCCGAGCTTATAATTGTTGGGAATACCAATTGGTTCATTTGATTGTTTGCGTTTTTTTTACAATTGGCAACAGCGATTATTTTGGTTTTGCTTTTTCGTCAATTTAACTGAAAACCGCTCCGAATAAAAGTATGCATTGTACAAACAGACGAGTCTAAGCTAAAGGTATAAAATACTCACACATTCCAACCAGACAGGAAATACTTTTTCAACCCTAAACCTATCAGTTTGAGCAATGCTTCAGCTGTATAAACTGACAAAAAAAAACTATTAATTAAAAGTCCAAAATAACGTTCTACTGCATTTAAAATCTGCCCCCCTCCCCTCTCCCCAGTTGAGAATTGGCTTTCCTTCTTATCCCTGAACAATTCCGTGAAAAATGAATTCACTTTCATTATAAATGGGTTCACCCCTCAAGAATTCCATGAAAAAATTGCTAACCTGAAGAATTTCGTAAGAAAAGTGTTTACCATTCAATAATTTCTTAAATTATCTGTTCACCTCTAAAGAATTCCACAGTTTCTGACCCTTGCCCCTAAAGAATACCCCAACCGTGGTACAAGGGGGGAGGGGGGGGTTTGGGTTTTGGGTTTTGCGATGTTGCAATATTTCGGAAATATTTTACATCTAATAGATAGTCCGCGATATGCGCTACAAGATAAGGTAAATATTATATTTTGTGGCGCTACTGGGGGTCCGTGACGTCATTCAAAATGGCCGCCAATATGGCCGCCATCTTGGATTTTACTAAAAATTCAAATTTATCGGGAAAATGCGAAAATTGCAAATATTGTTCGCTAGAGTTGCAAAACAACATGCAATTAAACGTTTTGATGCTTTTGGTAGCATTTAATATGTTTTTTCGCTGAAAAAAGGTGAAAAACACGCATTTTTCTTCAAAAATGGGTTGACCACATATTACTTATGACGTCATATCTCGTTACCATAGCAACTATTTGTCGCCAAACTTTACTAAAATGTTTCTAAAGGATAAATAAAACAGCTACTAAAAACGGCATGTGCTAATCTTAAATGGTCTTGAAAATATCGGAGAAAAACCTTAAGGTTGCCGTGTACCTTCAGATCGAAAATTTATTGATTTTTTTTTTTTTTGGCGTCAAAATAAAGTTTACAGAATGAACTTTCATCCAAAAAAACTTATCGAAAAATAGTGAAAATTGACGGCGAAATTACGGTATAACTTTTGTAGGCGGAGTTTGTTTATGAAGCGATATGTTTGTCTAAGCGCTGTTTTCTCAAAGTAAATTTTTCGCTTGTAGGGGACACTTTAAAGAGCTACAACTCAAAGGGAATTTGTTCGATTTTCCTCAAATTTGCACAGAAGCTAGGCTAACATATAATCAACAAAAAGCTGTCGGCGAATTTCTTATTTCCGAAAACCTTTTCGTAAAGAGCCATTTCCGTGCGATCACTCCAATTTTTTTTCTCCCTTTTTCGAAAATATTCTGTAACTTTTCACTGCAATTGAATATGGGAAATCGCCGACACGTTTTTTAGCGCTTCGTGTCCGGAAATCCGAGAACAAATCAAATTAGCAAAATACAATAATCGCTTTGAGTTATAGCGTTTAAAAGCTGATTCGGACGTTCGAATTTAGACGTCGTAAAAAAATTCGACAATTAATTTTATTACCAAATGGTTTCCATATTTAGATAGCCAGCTCTATAAGCTTTAATTTGATATCTGGGTTTAGGTATATTAAGTGTAATCTTAAGACGCTATAGCTGTTATACTGGAGACACCCCCGAAGGTACACGGTAACCTTAAGGGGGGGTCCGAGGGTTAAACCCCAAAAGAATTCCACCATTTTCACCCTTATTCCTGCAGAAGTCAACTTTTCCTCAACCGGGGAGAGGGGGTTGGTGCATGTAATTAATGCTTTACCCCAATAAATTATTGGGTTTGTGTATTGCCAAAAGGCTCGTAGGCAAATTTTCTCACTATTAAGATCTATGTGGTACATATTTTATCAGAAATGGGCTAATTCTTTAAAATTGCAAACGTTTTCTTGAAAACTCGACCACAAAAATGTTATTTAACAAGACAACTGACTAACAACTCACTAGAAATGAAGACAACATGATACCATTCAATCTCTTGCCTTTGATTGGCTCGTTCATTTTGCGCAGTGTCTGAAAATATAGAGGTTTTGCACGGCAACCATGTTGCATGGCAGGAACAATGAAAATGTTTTGCATTAGAAAGAACATCTTTCCCATAGGGAAAATAATCTGTTCCTGCCATGCAACATGGCTGCCGTGCAAAACCTCTATATAGAACAAATTGACATGTAAATATTTCATTTATTAGCAAACTACAAATCTATAGTAATGAACTACTATTTCTAAATAAATCCATAAATCCAACTGTTACTTTGTACAATAAACATAATGAAACTAAAAAAAAACTAGTAATACTGAAAAGTATTAAAATATTTCTTTATATCTGTTTTGATAAAGGGCAAGAAAATAAAAGTATCTAAAGTTTCAACTTACTGGAAAACACAATAATATCAACAATAAAAGAAATGACATTTGCAATGATCACAGCATCTGCAAAAAAATATCACAAAAGAGTTATTTATTAGTCGAGTAATAAGACTATTTGATTGGGTTGGCTTGTTTCCAAGCCTGCCCAATATATAAAATGGACGCTGTTTCGTAGTCACTTATTGACACGCCGGGGGGTCCGCCATATGAAAATGACGGGGTGTCCTTTTAGAATTTCGTTAGATGGGCATGGTTGAAAAGACGTTTTATCGTTAAGAGCTACTAATTGTAAATTTTAAGTGGAAGTCTCCCCCCCCCGGATTTTGGAGATTTAAGAACTAGATAAGTTAATATGTGGTGTAGGAGAAGTAAATGGGGATGTGCGTAGGCTAATAAATTGATTAAAAGGTTGTTTGTGTAAAGGGTATTCGTTTATAGCGGTGTGAGAGGAAAGCGTGAAGGGTGAATTGTCTTGTGAGCGTTTAAAGAGGTTTTAAAAGACACTGACCTATTTCTAGTAGCTGGTATTAATAGATTAAAAAGGGTGAAACCCGTACGAAAAATTATAGCCCGACATAGCGAGAATCCGGCCTGAAGTGAATTTTACGGCCTGCATTGAACGAGACAAAGTACGCCTAAAACGAGCCATTCTTCTATGTCTTGTCTCGGCGATAATCTAGCCTGCATAACATAACAGGCGTTATTGGGGGCGCTCAAGCGGGTTTTGGGGCGCGAGCGCGTAGCGCGAGACACGAGCGCGAAGCGCGAGAACAAAGAGGTCTCGATTCTGCAGAGAAGAGAGATTCTACACTAGATAGAGCAGCCTAAATTAGTGGAAAGCTTTCTGCTTTGTAATACATGCAGAATTTGGGAAAGTATTCCCTCAATTTTGTTGGATCATATTGATCATTTGCAATCTGATATTTCAACGAATTATGCTGATGGGGCCGTTTCCAATAACCAAGGGTAGACATCTGCCGTTGGGATCTCTAGTCTGTTGGGAAAAAAGGACTTCAGGGGCGGATCCAGGATTTTGAAATGGGGGGTGAAATTCACCTCAAAAAAGATATCAGAGAAATAAAATATTATTTATTTGAGAAATACTTTAGAAAAAAGAAAGAAAGGGTCTCAGAAAAAGGGGGTGAAAATTCACCCATTTCACCCCCCCCCCCCTGGATCCGCCCCTGGACTTATGGTTTTTTTGATAACAAAACGCCCCGAAGAGTGAGAAGAGAGAATTTGAGGTGAGCAATTACATTGTACATGGAACATTAATGAAACGTGATTTTCTTCTATCGTTCATTGTTCTTTCAGTGATAAGATTTGCTGCTAAAAGCATAATCAAGTTTGAATGACACAGGCTGGAAAACTTCAATTTTAATTAAATGAGAAATAGAACATGATCTTTATGTCAACAATCACTTTGACCGAGGTCATGTCAAGGATGCTTATATTAGTATTTGTTTTACACATGAAAAAATGAAGTGGCATTTATTGAGATAACTTGTAATGCATTTGTTAAAGATGTTATGGCTTACATGTTATAAGCTTATTAGTATTTTGTGAAAGAAGGGGTACGTGACTCAGAGAAAGTTTGCTGTCAGCTCAAAGGCTTTGTATGAGCGTGACCCGGGGGGGGTACTCCCTAAAATGACCTATACGGGGACGTGCCGCGGGACAGGGTATGGTTTTTGGCATTTTTGTCCTGAAGGTATGTAATTCAACGCGAGTCTCTCCTAAACAGGGTCTGAATCTGTCCTAAACAGGGTATGGTTCCAGTTACGTAGCGCTTGTGGTGACTTCCCTTGTCGTGATTAGCATATTTATGCGAAGGTGAAGTCGTTTTCGTTTCAGATCCGTCTACTATTTTTTAAACCTCAGATTAATAACCACGCACGAGTCGTGTCCTAGACAGAGTCCTAAAATAGAGGGTGTTGTTCTACACAGGGTACGTATTTTCGTTTCTTTTTTGTCCTAAACAGGGTCAGGGTCTCAGACCCTCAGCGGCACCCCTATACCCAAATATTGGTCAAGTACCCCCCTCCCCCCTCCGGGAGCGTGATGTGTTTTGGATATGAAAAACCGGTGAAATCAGCGGTAAACGTGATTTGAACGTTTTGCGGGCTTCAAATACAATAAATACAAGGCAATGTTACATTAGGGAGTGAAAAACTGATTCAAGAAATGTAAATTTTGACTTAAAATTCAACAAATTATGTGACGAGGCTGCACGGTGAAATCCGATCATCGGACTTCGAATCTATTAGTCCTCAAGCGATAAGAAAACATTTCATGACTTGTGCCCAGAGGCAAAGAGAAAAGTATATTTTTTTGTATTCTTCTTATATGACTTAGGTGTTTGCATCGCTAGCTTGAAAAGAGATGCGTAAATAGGTTCCAAATGATCTGTATTATCCCAAATTAACTGCCGTGTAAACTTTATATCAATTAGCAGTAGCTAAAAAAACCCGGGGGGGGGGGGTTCTCTCATATATAAGCTATACGGGTATGTGCCGCTGGATGGGGTCGGGTTTTTGACCTTCTAGGTCTGAGATGGGATACTTTTTCCGTTCAATTTTCGAATTAAGTGTTTTGTCATTTTTTTCCGGTACATTTTTCATCTGGAACCGTGCCTGTGGAAGTTTCACTCGATTCAATGAGCGTGTATGGGTTTGACACCTAATTCTGTCAAGTTGTGTAAACAAACCCCTTTTTTGTATAAAGAGCCTTTTACCATATTTAACTGTTTGGTCTGACATGGGGTAGAGAAAATAGAAATTTTAGGTCTGAGATGGGGTAGAGGTTCTTAGGTCCCAGCGAAACACCCCCACCTAAAACATTGCGGAGTACCCCCCTCCCCCCGGGCTAAACAACCGTATTTATATTACCTAACAATTAATTACAATTATATAAGCAAACGCCAACGTCTGATACCGGATGAATATTTTTAGATAAATCTTAACTTAAAGGGAGACTACTTTGTAAAAGCCCGCAAGGGTTTCTTTAGTCTTCCTCTCAATTTTCATTTAATTATTAAAAATCTACCTGCATACATTTATTATTAAAGAAATAAAAAACGCGCCGAGTGCATTATTGAGTTATATAAGCACGCGGGGATTTTTAAGAACATGAGAGAAGGGCAGAGAAGCACGAGCCGAAGGCGAGTGCTTTTCGCACTTCTCACACTGACGTTGTAGAATGTTAGCGACTTATATGCACTTGGGGAGGATCAAATGTTCTATCTTTTCATTGGCTTGTTTAGTTTAGCCAATAACAATGGTTTATTTTTGACACGACGTAAGTTGTGTTTCTTTGTAGGCTTTTTAGCTGATTTCATAAGCATGTAAGATATTTTCTGACACAAGGAATCAGAGGAATGGCTCTTTTATAGTTTCGGGGGTAGAAGCGGAATATTGAATATTGAATATCGTGGTTGAAAACTGAGGAATATTGAATATTTGCCTAAAAAATATACTGAATACGGAATATTTCAATAAAGCGCATGACAAATAGAGAATAGGAAATATTCTAATATAAATTTACTAAAATGCATCCTCTTATGTTGGGATGGTAAGCAGTAGAGCTCGTGGCTAAGCGTGGATCACTTACCAATCTTTTATCACATTCATTCCGCATCAACCGCCGTTTCCAGTTGCACACCTGAGCGCGTACTACGCACGCGATTTCACGTCACCGCCTGCTTCACGAACGCTTGCACGGAGCGGTCAATAATACATAACAAGCCAGATCCCCGATTTTAGGACCAAGCCGACGTTTAACGTCGCGTTCTTCAAATATTTGTGGGGGATTATTAGCTCGCTAGGTGTGAATCCTACATATCAGTCTCTCAACAGGTTCTTCATATCAGCAACATTGCTTTGGAGATGTAGAATTTTTAAATTTTTGGCCGTGCAGCTGAGCGTCCATGTGCGAAACTAAAACAAGTATTTTTCACTCAGTTAAAAGACTTTTCTAAAGCGAGGATGCAAATCAGTGGTCTTTTGAATCTTTGAACTGAACAGAAACAGTAATAAAGAAAATTTAGCTGTATTTCAAGAATTTCTTAATTAATTTCTTTTATTTGCGGCATTCCCTGCAACATCCTTTCTCTGGGGTTGCTCTCATAGCCAGAAAACAAGCTGCTTACGAAAATGAAAACGATCTATAAATAACAAAGTTGCAGTTTATGCTAAGTTATTTCTCGGCTAGTGTGGAGTCTACTAAATTCGAGGGCTGTTCGCTAGACCATAGCGATAATGAAAAAATAGAATTCGGCTTTGTTTATCGACTTAAAATATCAAAGTACTTAAATCCCACACCGCAATTAAAAACTAATTTATCAAACCGCGTCTTTCAATGACACTAGTCATTGAAAGACGCGGTTTGGAAAGTTCAAAGTGCTTCGTAATGCTACCTGCCTTAAGCAAGAGAATGACGTGAGTTAAATTAGATTATTTGTGTATCTCGTTGAGTGAACGTCTCCAATTGGAAGCACCTATTAACTAACTAAGGTGAATTTTATCGACATATTACCCAGTAGACAAAAAGCGACAGAATGATCCTACTCTGTCCATTTGAATGTATGTTTCGCTAACGGTAATTATAGAGAAAATTTAGCTGTATATTTTCAAGAATTTCTTAATTTCTTTTATTTGGCATTCCCTGCAACATCCTTCTCTGGGGTTGTTCTCATAGCCAGAAAACAAACTGCTTACGAAAATGAAAAAAAAAACGATCGATAAATAACAAAGTTGCAGTTTATGACCAGTTATTTCTCGGCTAGTTGTGTTTAAACGTGATCCGGATTCGGACGACAAAACCATAGACACAATGAAAAAATTTCTTCTAGAATTCGGCTTTATTTATCGACTAAAAATAATACCTAGAACCTGACTATAAATATAAACTTAAGTGGCTGATAAGTGGCTACTTTGTTATTTATAGTAAGATCATAACTGACCATTGTATTGTATTGTACCACTCTGTGCCAGTCTGACCATACTGCATATCCTTGGCTTCCGTTAAACGCAGAGCGAGCCTATTAATAGTTTTTAAGGCTGTTTTTGCCAATAGAAAACGATAACTTTAGACAGATAGGGATAACTGGGTGCGAACAGGAATGTGTGAAAACTAATTAAGATTTATTTAAACGTGTGAATTTCCAAGGCGAATGTGGACCCCTAATGCGTTCAATAAAATCAACCCTCTGGCTTGTGATGTGACTCTATTAAAAACTCATAGTGAAAATCATTTGACTCCACCAGTTAAACCCGTTTTCATATTTGAAAAACCATGTTGCAACTGCAGTTGAAACAGAAATTTCTGTTAAAAAGGATCGACCTTTTTTTTGCTTTTATTGACGTGACTGTGGGCGTTATAGCAGTCTTGTTCAGTGACCCGGGTCCAGTGAACTGAAATTTTTTATGGAAATAGAATAGCATTTGATGATCCATTTGAGTTGTTAACCTTTCACTAGCTGAGGGTTTTCTTTGTATTCCATAACAATTGTTCCCGAACTATTTTGGGTTAAAAAGGACAAAAAATAGCTCGCCAAATGGTTTTCTCAGGTCAGACCAGGTTATGCATGATCTGCAGTGTCGTTTTTGTGTACAGTTTGTTCAACATGGTCGAAGCATGGTAACAATACTTGCGGAAATAATTCAAAACTCAATTCTAACGACAGATAGTATCATAATGAAAACGGACTATATGATGTCTGCTTGAGTCAAACGCCGAACCATGATCCTGAAACCATGGGACATGACAAAATTGAGGTTCAATTCGCAATTTTTCGTGTCGTGTTAAACATTTACTTTGTTGGTTGCGGACTGAGTATGAGAGTATCGGGACGAGTAAGTCGAGTAAGGCACTTTCAAAAATTAAAAAGAATAAGGAATATCTCCCAAAAAATTAGTAGGGAATGGGAATATTTACCTCAGGAGAGCAGAGGAATACGGAATTTTTTGAGTGTCAATATTCCGCTTCTACCCCCGATATAGTTGTACAGTGGCATTGTAGGTACATGTATATCTCAATGGATGAGAAATACTTTGTTTATGTGTTGTACAACAAGCTTGTAATTGCAGGGGCGGCGCTACCGGTGGGGCAGGTGGGGCATTTGCCCCACCAACTTTCGACAGCTCAAAATGGCGGTGGGCGGAGATGAATAGTGTAGACAACATCCTTTAACCAGATCTGATGGCGGGGCGCTTTAATGCATTAGAGTTTGCAAAATAAATATTCCGTTAATTAATCAAAAACCTACAATTTTAGCATCGGAGATATTGTGACTGACTTTAGACTGGAGATTGGATATTGTGAACCAAGCATTTCAATACCCCTTGAGTTACTGGGACGTCAGCTATCGAACTCCAGCTACCGACAAATTCATTAAACAAATCCATCAATGCTGTGAGTTAGCGCTCGGCCTCTGCCCTAAGAAGGCTCAAGACATATCTACGAACAAATTATGTCACAAGAAAGATTAAATCATTGCATTATCCAGACATTCCGTTAACTGACAAATTGAACATGGCTGATATTGGAAATCAGTTTCTTTCTGCCTCCAATGACAGAGAAAATCGCTTTGGAAAATTCGTTTCCAAAGCCTTCCCATACTGAAAAGAATTGACAGAGAATATTCGAGTGACAGTCAAATTTACTTTGAACAAACAACCAAAATGGAGTTACACCCAAGTTTCAGAAAGTGTTTCGTGTACATGTACTTTTCATGAGAATTAAACTGAACTCAAAGCTGGCCTTGGAAACTGTTTCTCCGGTCTCAGGAACGCTGGAAATAGCATTTCAGAGAGTTTCATTTCAAAAATTTCCCGGGGGAGCATGCCTCCGGACCCCCTAGAAGCTCGCGCCTTCGGCGCTCGGCGCAGGAGATTCGCCCCACCAACATTAGACAGATTAAGCAAAGACAACGCGACGTGAAATGAGGACGCGACACCGCGCGGAATAGTCTGGACCCGACTTCCGGTCCTTACGTTCACGTTCTCGGGTCAAGGTCGCGTCGCGTTCACGACGGCATTTGGGTTGTTTTGACGTCGCCATCACGACGCGGGTGATTTACTGCCAAGAAAAGCCTTTTTTCGAGTTGAAAAGGTAGGAAAAGGTAGGAAAATTTATTTGGCTACCTAAAATTATCATTTTAGTTTAATATTTCATGTGTCCTCAAAGCCATCACAAGCCAGAGGGTCGATTTTAATGCACGCATTAGGGGTCCACATTCGCCTTGGAAGTTCACGCGTTTGAATAAATTTTAATTAGTTTTCACACATTCCTTTTCGCACCCAATAAACCATGTCTGTCTAAAGCTGTCGTTTCCAGACGGAAAAAACAGACTTATAAAAACCTGTTAATAGGTATTGTAGTTAATATTCAGCAAAAATAAATTTGATCTCTTTGCGGCAGACTAGACATAAATTTCGAAACCACGGGAAATAATATTTTGCTGTGTACTATACCTTTCGCGCTGTTTAGCAATAGATTCTTCGATGTTTATCGCGTTTTATCGCCATGTTTGGGATCTTATCGACTTGATTAGCTTTTATTGGTCACTTGTACGTCGATTCATCCGGTGAAAGTGTATTTGTATGATGTTTCGCAAAGAATTGCAATGTGTAATGGTTAGCGATCCAAACGAGGAAAACAGCGGCCGTAGCGGTAAGTGACCGACTAAGAAATAGAACTGAGGCTTCAAAGGAAGGTATGTAGATGATTTTTTGTTTTTTATGGTCGGAATTTAAGCAGATTTAAGGCGAAACCTCTGCTGTAGGGAATTTTATCTGATCAGGCACAATTAATTCTGCCGTATGGGCGGACGACGGATAAATCATTTTATCAATGCTTCAAGTCCGCGAATAGATGAAGCGAAATTCTGTAAGTTCTTAGTATTCAATATTATAAGAATCATTTGAAATTACATACGACAGACGACAGATCCTTAGAGTCAAATACAAGCCCGCCATAAATCTGGGAATTCCCGCCAAAATGTATCACGCTCACGACGCCATTTATGCAGATTAGTATTCTACTCTAGTTTGATTCCTGGATAGACTTTTAAAAGCGTTACACAGTTACTTTAAATTCGAAAAAATCTGATCAAATCATTCCGTATATATGGATATAAAACAATAGCGGAAATCCCAAAATGAAATACTGATTTAGCTTTTAATCGGCGTGCTTCAGCTTCTGGCGTGTTGAGGAGATTAAACCTATTCGTGGTAGTAGACTTACAATAATTGTAACTTAGTTTGTAGAATAGGAACACTTTCGCAAATTAGTCTTTATGATCTCTGCTACCTTACGTAAGCGGCGAGTTCAAGCTTCTAACGTGATGAGATCCAATTGAGACAGTAAATTAACATTGACTGTAACTTTTACTCTGTTTGTCGTCTAGGGAAAATTGTATAAATTAGTGTTTTAAACATAGGGGTCTCCGCTAGGCCTGTCCCGATTGTGCTCGTAAAATTCTGGAAAGTTGCTTACTGGAATGCCAAAAAGTTGCTAAAAAAATTGCCAAAAATCCAAAAAGTTGCTACCAAAATTTCAAAGGTTGCTGCCTTAATTTCCTGACATTTTTATATAAACGTTAATTAAAAGCTTTGTTTTTTGTTCTTCACAATTATTGCTAACACCGGTCAAGAAAAATAGCTTGAAATTTAGCTATAAAGAGTTGCTTGCAAATATGGGCGAAATTTAAGGATACTCTTAAGTCTAACGGAACAAAACACATGGTTCATTTGACGTCTTGCCGAACGATATGAGGGAACTTGAACGAAACTAGCTCTACTGATTGCATTCTCAGGGTCTAAAACCATATAAGAAATAAAAATGTTACATCCTTTTTGCATTGTTACGTTGAAGCATGACAGCTTCTATGATTTTGTACAATGTGCATTACGAAATAAGAAACGTGTTATTAAGATTGACATTTTTCGAGGCGTGTCGCTGATTACTGTTTGCATTAAGAGAGACAATAGAAAACAGTTTTTTTATTACACGAGAAAAAACCGTAAGAGCGAACTGATTTTTAGTCAGAGGATATTATCTGTAAGTTAGGGAGTTTTGTTGGTCCAATTAAACCTGTTTACAACAACGTGATAGATACGTGGTAACGGAAATAAAACCCAGTTGATTAACATATTGTTCGGAATTTAGTTGTATCACACTATAACTGGACTACACAAAACTGATATCAATGTCATGAGAAAAGTAAACAATAAAGGCGGCTTCTCACCATCCATTTTCGTTCATGAAAAGTAAAGAAACAAAGACGGCCTTGTTTGTGCGTCATTTTAGCCGATTATCCGTTATAATATTAGATGAGGATCACAATAGGCCTGCGAAACTTTGTCAAGTGACAGGTTATGTGTTCAAAAGGTTGATAAACCTTCAAGAAATTCGCATGAATTGAGGTTTTCCACGAAATTGTTGACTTTTTCGTGCTTGACATGTGTTCTAAACCTACATTTTGCTCAAAAATTGCTCTAAAAGGCAAAACTTGCTCGAGGTTGCTAAAACCGCATAAAGTTGCTCCAATCGCCAAAAGTTGCTCAAAAGTTGCCGACCACAATCGGGACAGGCCTAGTCTCCGCTCCCTCATGTAAGCTTACAGGCGGCACGCCCAAGCTTCTGAGGTGATGGGATCCATTCGAGACATCATTAAATTAACATTAACTGTAACTTTGTTTGCCGACTAGGGAAATTTGTATAAATTCGTGTTTTGAACATAGGGGCTCCGCTCCTTCATGTAAGCTTACAGGCGGCACGTCCAAGCTTCTGAGGTGATGAGATTCATTCGAGACAGCAGTAAATTATAACATTAACTGTAACTTTGTTTGCCGACCAGAGAAATAGGAACTAAATTTTAAATTTGAACATAGGGGCTCCGCTCCCTCATGTAAGCTTACAGGTGGCACGCCCAAGCTTCTGAGGTGATGAGATTCAATCGAGACAGCAGTAAATTATAACATTAACTGTAACTTTGTTTGCCGACTAGGGAAATTTGTATAAATTCGTGTTTTGAACATAGGGGCTCCGCTCCTTCATGTAAGCTTACAGGCGGCACGTCCAAGCTTCTGAGGTGATGAGATTCATTCGAGACAGCAGTAAATTATAACATTAACGGTAACTTTGTTTGCCGACTAGAGAAATTTGTATAAATCAATGATTTGAACATAGGGGTCTCCGCTCCCTCATGTAAGTTTACAGGTGGCACGCCCAAGCTTCTGAGGTGATGAGATTCAATCGAGACAGCAGTAAATTATAACATTAACTGTAACTTTGTTTGCCGACCAGAGAAATAGGAACTAAATTTTAAATTTGAACATAGGGGCTCCGCTCCCTCATGTAAGCTTACAGGCGGCACGCCCAAGCTTCTGAGGTGATGAGATTCATTCGAGACAGCAGTAAATTATAACATTAACTGTAACTTTGTTTGCCGACTAGAGAAATTTGTATAAATCAATGATTTGAACATAGGGGTCTCCGCTCCCTCATGTAAGTTTACAGGTGGCACGCCCAAGCTTCTGAGGTGATGAGATTCAATCGAGACAGCAGTAAATTATAACATTAACTGTAACTTTGTTTGCCGACCAGAGAAATAGGAACTAAATTTTAAATTTGAACATAGGGGCTCCGCTCCCTCATGTAAGCTTACAGGCGGCACGCCCAAGCTTCTGTGGTGATGAGATCCATTCGAGACAGCAGTAAATTATAACATTAACTGTAACTTTGTTTGCCGACTAGAGAAATTTGTATAAATCAATGATTTGAACATAGGGGTCTCCGCTCCCTCATGTAAGCTTACAGGCGGCACGCCCAAGCTTCTGAGGTGATGAGATTCATTCGAGACAGCAGTAAATTATAACATTAACTGTAACTTTGTTTGCCGACCAGAGAAATAGGAACTAAATTTTAAATTTAAACATAGGGGCTCCGCTCCCTCATGTAAGCTTACAGGCGGCACGCCCAAGCTTCTGTGGTGATGAGATCCGTTCGAGACAGCAGTAAATTATAACATTAACTGTAACTTTGTTTGCCGACTAGAGAAATTTGTATAAATCAATGATTTGAACATAGGGGTCTCCGCTCCCTCATGTAAGCTTACAGGCGGCACGCCCAAGCTTCTGAGGTGATGAGATCCATTCGAGACAGCAGTAAATTATAACATTAACTATAACTTTGATTGTCGACTAGGGAAATTTGTCGAGATCCTTTTGAAATAATAGACTAATATAAATGCAACTTTGTTTGTACGGTAGGAAAGTTTTTATATTGACCGTAGCATGTTTTTTTTTTCGCGATCTTGGATGGACGTATGGGACAACAGAAAACGCGATTTCATGCTTTCTGGTCTAGCTACATCCCTTAGAATTCAAAAACAGTACGAAAAAGAAAACCAATCTCTCCTAAATTAGATTTTAAACTTTGCGAAAAAATTGTATGACATCAAAACGGGTTTTCCCTGTGGTGCATAGAAGTCACACTCGCGAAATGGATGGAAGCTTTTTGAAAACGTTCCTGATCGCACCAACTTAGCTAGGCTTTTAAGTTGACAGAGCGGTTTCGTAAATTTTTGAGCAATTTATTCGGGCTTTTAAACGGCAAGAAATTTTATTAGCAGTGTTTGCATGGTATAGTGAAGTGTATAGATCCCTGTACATGTGTATAGATCTTTTTTATTTTTATTTTTTGCCATTATTTCGAACGTTTCATGAAGTAGTTTCTTCCACTTTTCAACGTGTTGATCCCTTTGTTTGTCGATCAACTGCTGCCTTTGTTTTTGAATGCATGTCATGCAGAATGAGAGCCGACATGTAATGTTTCAGTTTTTCTTATTTTATAATATACTATTAATATCATTGCTGTTTATCCATCAATTTATTTTTAATTTAGTTAATTTTAGGTGATACCATGTATACAAATGGGAATACCGAAATAAACTGTAAATCGTTTACAGTATTGCAAAAGCGTAAGACTATATAGAAAGTTAATAAATTAAACTATAAACAAACAAGCAAAAATAATCATTATAAACAGATTACAATGCATTGAATCTTAATTTCAGACTGGACTGATATCAATTTTGTTTCGCTGATCAAAACAGGAAGAAATGAACTTTAACAGCTGCATGTTTATAAAACATTCCTCGGAGTTCATCAATTCTATAATCAATTCATTCAGTGGTAATTCAGAGGCTACACATTTGTAAATATTCCACTGGAATATAAATTTAGCAAGTGTCTATTAAAGTTAGCAGTTCAGATCGTAAAATTGCGAGTTTTTTTCTCGAATCTTTCAAATGAGCGCTCATTCGAAACGGCCCCAAATTGGTTTAGTTTCGCCCGAGCCTCTCCTTCGTAGCACGTTCGGCTCACTTCGCTCACTAATTTTCGTTCCGCTTCATTCCCAAGTCGAAGAAACTTGTCCTGCGAGCGAAGTCCCCTTCGATCTTCCTGGATATCCCACAGGCTAACAATTGTTAGTGCTATCTTCGATTTTTGGCGTGTTTTCAACGAAAGCTTTTTAAAAAATACACTGCGTGAAAAGAGGTTAGTGAGGACGTGGAACTGAGCCATTCGAGTTGGCAGTTTCGTCGATTTCTAAAGTATTTTCCTTTAGCGAGAACTTTAATAGCCGTTATTCCAGTGAGTGGTTTATTCAATTCATAACGCCGGACTTCACGCGATTTTTAATCTTCCATCTAGAGATACCTCCGATTTTGGTAATGTTTTAAACGGTCAGCAGGACAATGTCAAAGAAATTAGCGAGCACTGTGCCACTATTCGAGTGGGCGCAGCGTTGCCTTTGTTTATGTTTTGTAGAGTATTTTGGCCGATGAAATTCATTTTTGTACAATAAATCTTATTAAGCAGGCGTCGGATTTTGTCAATAATGATATTTGATGACAGAATTTAATTAAAACTGCCGATGTTGACAGCTGCAACACATGTATCGAACTATTTTGGTGCGATATCCTTCGGAGTTTTAAACAAATTAAGGCTTCGCGCCTTAAAAATTTTAATCCACCGCAAATATGTAAAGCTCGCGTCTTTCAAAGTCGCCAACGCCCAAGTCTTGGTCGTAAAATCGGGGCTCTGGCTTGTGATAGGCTATAACTTTTAAAAGTCGACAAAAACGTGTTGATACTGATTCGGTTTTGTGTTTGTTTCCTTGAGTTTTCGATCATGTCAAGTATTTTTTTTTTCGACTTTTTGTGGAAGAATGGTGCTGTTTTGCTTGATAAGTTTTTTATTCTGGAGAGATAATAAAGGCATGAATTTATTCTGCATTTTTAGCGGTTACGGTTTTATAAAATATGATAGAAAATCGCGGTGGATTATATTACGAGGTTGTTAATTTTAGCCCAATTACAACAAAACAACAAATTCAACAACAACACGCTATACTTAAACTACAAACATAAGCTTAAGCCAAAGCTTAAAACATTTTTTATATGAAGATTTAATAAGTTCACTGTTACATTTATCTTGCTTTTATTTTAAAGGATTTGATTGTATAATGGAAGGAGGAAATGGAAGTCCAAAAAGCGACAGGAAAAAAAGTAAGCATATTTTAGAACTTTTAGTGCGCGAAGTGATGAGCTATATTTTATCGCTCACTTTTTCCCATTTTTTGTGAACGTTTATAGTTTATGTGTACTGCTGTAGAAGTGAAACCTCCTACCAGCCTTGATATTTACACCATTTTAGGTCATAGAGCCTTGTACGTAGTTGTGATTTGTAGCCCATTCTTTCGTTTGATTTATGCTTAATTTGATCGGGTCGCAAGTATAAATACTCGGTAACAACGTTTTACCGCCCTTCGGGTATGAATTTTTTTTGTTTTTATAAACCTCGACTTTTTAGGCAAGGTGGAAAAACAAACTGTGAAAAGTCACATTTTGTGTGCTTTTATACGGCATCGAAAACAAACTTGAAAGGAATCGACAATATTCCTCGCGCTTATAAAACCGTTCATGGTATAAATGTTGAAAAAAAAAATATTGTCAAAATTAAAATTAGGATCGTCACTTTTCAATGACAAATGACAAATATGTTTACCCAAAGTGTTTATCTGAAGCTTACGTAAAGTGGTACTATGATCAAAAATCGTGGAAAACTCATTTTTTGTTTTCGTTATCTGAAAAAGGTGTAATAAATTATTGACATTTGGTATTTTCATTCTACTCTAGATCAGTGATGGTGCGGACCGTGGCGGGGAAGGAGTGTTCATCAGTAAACCCGGAGGCAGGGAAAGGGGCATTGCATGGCAGGGTGTGGCAAGCAAATTGAAAACAGTTCGCCACAGTTCTGTGTCAATGCCCGAGCTGTAAAGAGATCAGTTTAATAAAAATTCATGTCCCAGTTTTCAAGTCGGTGTCGATGTGAACAGATGATATCCTGTGGGATTTGCAAATTATCAAAAAGCAACTGCAGATCGACATTCAGCATCTTCCCAATTGTCGATGTCAAAGTGCCCAAACTTAGAATAGGAAAGGACTGACTAACCAAACGGACAACGTTCTACAACGGCTCATTTCAGTCTGAGGACTGTTGTCTTTCGTGCGAAATTAATAACATATTTTTTTTATATTTTCCTTTTCCATTTATCTATCAACAGACTAAAAATACACGTAATGGAGACAGTGGATTGTTCGGGAAACAAATCGAATTCGAAAACATAATCGACGTCGCTGTCCGCCTTGTTTTCAGCTTGCTAAATCCCTTTTACCCGCAACGCGACGGCGTTGTCGACCTAGTCTTAATCTGTCACTCCTTGTGCGCGCGCCGTCCTCATCTCACGTCACGTTGTCTTTGCTAAATTTTTATATTTCCGGCGCCGCCACTGTAATTGTAAGATAATTGGGTGTGATGGGCTGTGGAAGCGACATCAACAGGGGGCTGGTGTAAAGAAAATTGTAGGGGCAGTTACAACACCGCGACCAGGCTTCATGCTATCAAGCTGCTGTTACATCAGATATGACTTACTATAGTATTCCTGTCTCTAGTATGGCCTTTCTAGTATTCCTAACACGTATATGTGTCAGGCATTAAAACATATAGACTCGCAAAAAAAAATTTCATGCAAGCAAATCATGGCAAAAAGAAAACTCCTGCACAGTCTCGAGCGTAGAAAAAAATATCCTGCACCAAAAAATTGCCCACCCCCCCCCCCCCCCCCCCCCCCCCCCCCCCCCCCCCCCCCCCCCCCCCCCCCCCCCCCCCCCCCCCCCCCCCCCCCCCCCCCCCCCCCCCCCCCCCCCCCCCCCCCCCCCCCCCCCCCCCCCCCCCCCCCCCCCCCCCCCCCCCCCCCCCCCCCCCCCCCCCCCCCCCCCCCCCCCCCCCCCCCCCCCCCCCCCCCCCCCTCCCCTCAAAAATCTAATGGTCCGTCCCTTAAAAATTCCCAAGTGCTTATATAACTCAACAATGCACGAGGAACAAGCTTTTTTATTTCTTTTATAAAATGAAAACGGTTTTAATGAATCTTGCGTCACGCGCGTGCTTTATCGAGTTATAATGAACTCGGTTTGACCAATCATAGCGCGCGCATTTCCTTGAGCATTTTATAATATGGGAATAAACTGTTACTGTGCCGTTTATCGACACGCGTTCATACAAGCAAAGCAGAACAAAAGGTCCTGAAGATGACAACGCGAATTTCTTTTTGAGCAAAAATTCTGTCTTTGAGTCTATATTCTGAGGGATACTCAGTATATATTGTGAAGTTTGGAGAGTATATAGGCTGCAATTGGATAAATTAGAGAGCTGCTCACTTTCGAGTATTCGTCCAACGGGTATAAACTTTACTATTACTACCTGCGGCCGCATAAACAGCATTAATAAACGCATCCTTTCAGTAGGGCCGCAATGGACAGATTATCATTTCTTTTCACCATCATTGAAACCTGCCTTTTTTGGCCATGGACCACTTTACCGCTTGGTTTTATATGCTTCGTTTCTAACGGCTCAGTAGCCTGCGTGGCAAGCGTTCGAAGGGAAAGGGGGAGAATTGAGGCGCGCGAGAACGCGAAGGGCGCGCGAGGAAGGGGGGAAGGGGTTTTGTGTGTCTTACCCTTGGTATCACTTGGAGTCTTATATCAATGCATTTGTCCCAAACAAAACAAAACAATCCTGGTCC
>JAJLRJ010000008.1:33835007-33865007 GCA_024195265.1 Dendrophyllia cribrosa | reverse complement strand
TTCTTTTTTTTAATTTTCACCCGAAAAGTGGGGGGGGGGGGGGGGCACGGGCCTACCCGGCCCCCCCTTCTCCTACGGGCCTGTCACGATGGTCGGCTGTGAATTGAAATTCCCGAAGCGTGGATGTCAAGGGTCAAAAAACACAACAACTGGAGAAGGGTATTACAGCGGACCGCAGAGAGAACAGCTTCTTACCGGAATAATGAGGATTGAGTTCCACCAATCACTTTCAACCATCGTGATATAATAATAATTATCCCCCGCCACGCCACCCCTGCGCACGACACAGCAAACAAAAACGAGTCAGAGAATCTGTTTGGGCATCTTTATTGGGAAACGAGGAGCCTCTGAGGGCTCGAGGAAAGCCCCCATAGCGGGAGGGAGGGGAAAGAAACAACTGAAACGATCGAACGAACAAAACAAATAAGTGATCATGTTACATCCAAGCGACAGTCGACAGCTAGCCGAGCACGGCGTGGAGGCCTGGGGTTAATTAACTTATTCCCTAGGAATATGAACGGTGACAAACAATCGATCGACCTCATCACCTGATTAAAACTAGCAGTAAGCAGTCAAAACGTTGCAATCTTCATCTAAAGTGACTACATTGTGAGACAAACAACACTACACTTTATTATTGAGGGAAAACATAATGGTGACATACAATCAGAAGACCTCATCTCCTGATGAAAACTAGCAGTAAGCAGTCAAAACGTCGTGATCTTCATCTAAAGTGACTACATCATGAGACAAACAGCAATACACTTTATTATTGAGGGAAAATAATGTTTAACATAAATATGTCAAGAAATTAAAGTTAATGCAGCTACGACTGAAGGGCTCATTAATAAATAAATATTAAATAAATAAATACAATACAGGAAAGCAAAAAGACTGGTTTCTCACCTGAGTTGTTGTCTTTGGCTTGTATCTAATGACTTGAAAACCAGATATTTCTCCAAACGTGCTGTTAGGAATATAAAAATACAAAGAACTCTGATTTTAGTTTATCAAGATGATCAAGCCTCACATCTAACATCTAAAAGTAGGAAGAAGATTGGCCTGAGGTCTTGACAGTACGACCAAGCGCTGCACTTGGTCCATACAAAAAAGACCAAGGGCTGACACTCTCCCAATACAGTCCTGAGCAAGCTTGGTTAAAAAGAGATTTTTTACACAACTGAAAAATTAATGTGAAAAAATTTCATGCTCCACAGCAATAGAAACACCTCGTATTTTAGCTGTGTTATAAAAAATGGTATGAAAACAACTGATAGTTCTCGCAAGTATCAAATGAATACAGTTGAGTGAGTTATTGTAATACATGAGCAGGTTACTATCAAACATTTACAGTGTTGAATTCATAGCAACTCACCCTTCTCAATGGGATTAAAGGAAAGTTAGAAAATAGTCATAATAACAATTAATTTATTGATGCGTCAATTACATGTATTTAGCATTGAGGACACTGTTATTTACGGCCCCTACTGGAGATGGGACCGCCATTTCTACCTGGTCATTCAAGTCACATGAAGGTCTAACCATTTACAGATATCATAGCAAAGGTAGCAACTTCATTCTCAATTTTGGTCTGGCGGGGACCAAACCTGGACCTCCCACTCAGCAGGCCCAGGCTTTTAGCCAGAAATTGAAAAGTGGGCGTCCTGAAGGTATTTCCCATTATAAATGTTTACAGGGTTAGGTGCAATTTTCATAAGTGGGTGTCCACAGGATGCCTGGACACCCTGCTGGCTAAAAGCTTAAGCAGGCAATGCCAGCACTCTACCAACTAAGCTAACCCAGTGCGGCATTGTGAGCAAATGTGAGCAAATGAATGCTAAATGGGAGAAACACTTACTGCTCTTGGGTTTGAAGTACGACACCAAGTGAACAAAATGTGGCAGTGAAATCCAGCGAGGAGGCTTGTGGATGATTGTAAAACAGTTAGTAAATAGTGTTGATTACAAAATACCAATAATATCATTAAGTCATCTCTCGCTATTACAGACACCCTTGGACTGGGATTTAGTGTCCGTAATAGCAAGAGTCCGTAATAGTGAGATGTAAAACAAATTTCTTTAAAAAATACATGTACTTAAAAACAGTAGGGGGATTGATTGGTTTGCATTGCCATTGACCGCAGAACCTGTACCAGAGCCTTTCCACATGTAAAGACCATTAAAACCGTTTTATTTAGAAACAGTATAGAACTTAATAGAACAGAACTTATATATGCTTTTGTACACTATAAAGTACTAGTTTAGCAAAGAATCAAATGTTACTAAGTACTGAAAATTGCATCTATTGTAACCTATGCATCATTATCATTTCCTGCCGTACAAACTTTACATTTGAAATCTGTGGGATTTATTTTGAAGTATTTATTAATGCCTTATTCTTACTAAATTTCGCGCGTACTGAATTTCGCGATTTTAGCGTTTTGGAAAAAATCGCGAAAATTAATGCTCGCGAAAAAAAGAGCGCGCGAAAAAAAAAATCGCGAAATTTAATACTATATTATACTGTATAAGAAAACAATACAAAAATTGTAAAGGTTGAGGAGATCTTCGGCGCTTTGACTCAAGAACCTCAACACTGACAAAGTAGAAAGCGCGCAACTCTTGATATTTCTCTCGGTAAGTGTTCTATATAGCTATTTTGTGAACATTAGGGCTTAGAAAATTAAAAAAATAGAAAAATCGCGAAATTAAATACACTTTTTTTCCTGGAATCGCGAAAAATAGTACTCGCGAAATACAGCTACCGAATTTTCGCGAAATTAAGGTTACAGTGTACCTTCAGATCGAAAAGTTATTGAATTTTTTTTGGCGTCAAAATAAAGTTTACAGAATGAACTTTCATCCAAAAAAAAAATTATCGAAAAATAGTGAAAATTGACGGAGAAATGACGGTATAACTTTTGTGGGCGGAGTTTGTTTATGAAGCGATATGTTTTTTTAAGCGCTGTTTTCTCAAAGTTAATTTTTCGCTTGTAGGGGACACTTTAAAGAGCTACAACTCAAAGGGAATTTGTTCGATTTTCCTCAAATTTGGACAGAAGCTTGGCTAACATATAATCAACAAAAACGTATCGGCGAATTTCTTATTTCCGAAAACTTTTTCGTCAAGAGCCATTTCCGTGCGATCACTCCAACTTTTTTCTCCCTTTTTCGAAAATATTCTGTAACGTTTCATTGCAATTGAATATGGGAAATCGCCGACACTTTTTTTTAGCGCTTCGTGTCCGGAAATCCGAGAACAAATCAAATTTGCAAAATACAATAATCGCTTTGAGTTATAGCGTTTTAAAGCTGATTCGGACGTTCGAATTTAGACGTCGTAAAAAATTCGACAATTCATTTTCTTACCAAATGGTTTCCATATTTAGATAGCCAGCTTTATAAGCTTTAATTTGATATCTGGGTTTAGGTATATTAAGTGTAATCTTAAGACGCTAGAGCTGTTATACTGGAGACACCCCCGAAGGTACACTGTAACCTTAAGTAGGCGCGAAAATGAGTAAGAATAAGGTACATGGCCGTCACTTCTCCTTAACAAAATTTCTATCCAACCGGCTCTAGATGTTAGTGCACAATGTTAAACCACCCTCTTTGAATGATTAGACATTGGACAAGAACGTCTTTGAAACTCTTCAAAGTGGAAAAGAAATATTTGGACAGACTATATGAACTTATTTTCGGCAGAGAGACTACAAAGAGGGCCTTTGGAAAAGGAAGAAGGAATTTTAGTTGCTCATGGCCAACAGAAGAAGTGCAAATCCAACCAGAAAGAAAAGGTGGCGACCAAAGGCATAAATAAAATAATATTTATGATGTGTTTTAATGTTCAAAGATGCCACTCGGCATCCGCTATAACGAGTAAAAACAATAAAATTGCGACGTCGGGACCGAATCAAGCGTCCGTAACTCCGTAATAGCGGGTCTAGTTTTTTTCAGTAAAAGGTCTATAACTTTTGCGGGGTGTTCGCATGGCAAGAGTCGACTGTACCAGGTTCAGTTACTGTTAACTTAATTATTTGCCAAATGTACTTGTTCGTGGTCTATTTATAATGTAAACATACAGAAGCTCTGTTGTCTGCATAATAGAGGGTCGGTATTATAGAGGTTTTATTAATAGAAAATAATGGGGATTTGATCAGGTCTTAGTGAAGTGTTCGTAATAGAAAGGTGTGTATTCAAAGAGGTTAATCTTTAAGGAAAGGTTCAACTCTACTTGTTATTAAAATAAGAAGTCCTCTTAGTATTAACATTTAATGTGAAGCTTACATTTTCACAGCAGAGTAACTCATATGCTTGCCTGACGGCATATCTTGAAGAAAAAAATTCTTATGTTAGAAATATACTCCATTGCCTGTGTATCTTTTATACAATGTGCATACCTGTATATATAAAATAATACGTTTTTTAATACTCAACAATACAAATAAAAATTATTGACCAAAAGCAAAGCAATAATATTAAATTTTTGTTTTGGACCAATTAAGGTTTTATCCCTAAGAATGACTTGTATTAACAACTCCACTTGCCCTGCACGTTCAAGTGTAAAAGGCATGAAACTGAAAAAGTGTGAAAACAAAAAAGGGCTAATAAAACTAAAAACTGTTGGGTTTTGAATTAAAATTAATAAGAGAAAACTTTATAAATCCCAATGTAGTATGAAAAACAAAAATGAAATGTAATGTAAAACTTTATTTATACACGGTAAAATATCAGTATTTACAAGAATGATAACTCTAAAAATTAATATTCTCTACATTGTTTTACATATTTACCGTGTGTGAGTCTGATACAGAAAACCATTTATTGACACCTTTTTTAAAGTGGTCTAAAGACTCAACTGTCCGTTGTTCCTCTGAGAGATCATTCCAGAGGAAAGCATCACTACAGCTAACGTAGTCAAGTGTAGTCAGTTCTTGGTCTTGGTATCACTATTTTTTGATTGGCATTACAAAGCTTATAGGATGTACCGTATTTCCTTGAACAATAGCCGGGGGCGATTATTAATTTTTTCACTCCAAAAGGGGGCGTTTATTCGAGAGGAGGCGATTAATCGAGGGGGGCGATTATTTCAAATATTGCTCGCTTGAAGCTTAGATCACTTAGAGAGCTCCAACAAATAAAGGAAAGAGTCAAATACATGAACGTCACTATAGAAAAATTATATGAAACCTGTGCTTTTGTAACTTTTCTGTAATTGTAATGATAGTTTTCTATACAAGAAGTGAATTTTCAACTTGGCTGGGAGGATGTGAAAGAAAAGATTAGGGGATGGGGGGGGGGGATTACTTCAAATATTTCCACCAAAGGGGGGCGATTATTCGAGGGGGGCGATAAATCGAGGTATGGCTATTATTCGAGGAAATACGGTAATTTTGGGAGTAAACATATTGCATAGATAATCTGGGACGAGCTTGTTTATGCATTTGTACATTATGACTGCCTTATGCTTCGCCCTTCTAACGGATAAGGTGTTCCAGCCAAGTGAGTAGAGAAGATAGCTAGAGATCGTGTCATAGCTAGATCGGGTGATAACTCTAGCAGAGCGGTTTTGTAGTTTCTGAAGTATTCTCGCTTAGCTGTTGAGACAGGCCATCCCAAACAACACTGCAGTAATCAAAGTGTGGCTCATTAATGCCTTTGCATATTTTAATTGCAGTGTGCATGGAGATAAATGATCATAAATGGCCTGACTCGTTTGAGTGCACCAATACTGGAAGTGTCTTTTTTGAAATAATGTGCTCCTTCCAGGAAAGGTTTTCGTCTATGTAAAGTCCAAGAGATTTACTATACTTAGTTTAATTTATTTTGACAGCAGCTACAGATTGCATAGTCATTAAGAGACTGAAATTTCTGACGTGAGCCGATGATCATAAACTCAGTTTTAGCAGTATATTGAGACTTAACTTATTAGTTTTGAGCCAGAGATCGGATGTGTTTTAATTCACTCTTGACCTGAGTTTCAAGATAAATCAGACTAGGTCCAGCAAAGGTAACATTAGTGTCGTCAGCATACATTCTAGGGGAGCCTAGGCTCAGGCAATTTGGCAAGTCATTTATGTAAATTAAAAAGAGTACTGGACCAATTATTGACCCTTGCGATACTCCACAGTTCAAAGTGCTTGCATTTGACAGGTGGTTATTTATAATAACATTGCATTTTTGCATACGATTACTTAAATAAGACTCAAACCATTTCATGTTGTTTTGATCAACCCAATATTTAACCAGCTTTTGCACAATAATTTTTTGATTTATAGTGTCAAAGGCCTTTTTTAGGTCAATAAATATAACGCCATTAAGAAAGCCTTTGTCAATATTGACACACCAATTATTATTAGTCTCCAGGAGAGCCGTGAGGGTACTGTGTAGAGAGCGAAAGCCTGACTGACAACTGGACGACAGGTGATGTGCGTTTAGATATAAAATTATAGAGTTGATCATAGATAATTTTTTCGAAAGTTTTTGCCACAGCACTGGAGCAGGAATAACAGATATAGGCCGACTGTGAGCCATTCTTAAAGATCGGTGAGACTTTGGCCAGCTCAGCTTCCAATCTGATGAAATCAGAATAGATGCCAGTTAATAGTGATAAGGTTATTTTGGAAGGAATGGTGAGGTAACTGGAGGTGATAGTATTTTGAAACATGATATTATGATAGTGTATAACAAGAGACCTTTAAAAATATTATTATTATAATGTCATATATTGTTTTTAGAAACAATATAATAAACATATTAGGGAAGCCCCTTAAGGTTGCCATGGCTACTAATTCACCAGTTACATTATTATACCAATATACAGTCCTTGGATGATAATAATAATATAATAATAATAATAATAATAATTTTATAACAATAACTATAATTATAATAACTTTATTAAAGTGTGAATGTATTTAGCACTGAGGACACAGTTTTTTTAAATCCTCTATTGTAGACAGTACTGCCATTTCTACATGGTTGTCTGCACCACATGTAGGTCTAACCATTTGCAGATATCATGCATAGCAAAGGTAGAACCTTCATTCTCAGAAGTTGCTGCACCTAGGAGACTTACACATGAACACAATACAGGACCTAGGCATTATTCTTACCTCTTGTGAAGGAAAAGCTTTTTAAACTTATTCTTTGTAATGTTGGTAAATGTGTCGTAAACCACAGCCATTAGCTGCAATAGAGAAATTAAATCAAAGGCTCCTGTGAGCCAACCCGTGAATAAGAAATGCTAACGCGTAACGCAATATTGCGGTAAGCTTGTGTTTTCACACTGATACGGTTTGATATTTTTGTAAAATTAAACATAAGGATTTTTGACGAACGCAAAAAGAAAATAGTAAATCACTTTTATAATGTCCAGTCCGAAGAAAAAAAGGTTCCTGAGTGTGAATTGAACTCGTGCCTCGAGCGATCGAGTGAGTGAGTGACCGATCGAGTGAGTGAGTGAAACTGTCCTCGTCAGCGATCACCTGTTCATACGCTTGTGCGTATTCATGGTTTAAAAAAGAATAGTAAAAACTTGAGAATGGTAATTTGCTAACTGGTTCCCTAATAACTGATAAATTAGTCAAATAATTAAGTAAGTAGGTATTACCAATTAACTAATTAATTATTAATAATTAAGCTTGATCTAAACTAACTGGAAATTATATAAATAGCTTGTGAAAAAAAAAACAACTACAGCTAAAAGTTCTAAACTTATGTAATATCCAAATGCGCCATCAACTGTAGGGTTAGGCTTGTTCTATATTATTTGTGTATCACTGTAGTCCCACGCATTGTATGCTGGGACCATGTGTTTGAGAGGATCGCCATGTTGAATAAATGTTGAAAGTTCTGGCCTTGAACTCAGATATGCTCACTGAGTTTTCCTCGCAATACTACATTAACCACGGCCAAAAAATGCAATAATGAGGCGTAATATTTGAAAAACGAGTGTGAGTGTTTCATTGGGTTTCAAAACACCGAGAAACAGATGAAAGCCCCGAGGCTGCAGGCCGAGGGCTTTTATTGTTTCGAGGTGTTTTGAAACCCAATGAAACACGAAACATGAGTTTTTTAAATGACTACTCCGACAAAGAAAATTTGAATATCCTATCTCTCCAAGAAGCATTTCCTATTGAAATGGTTGTTTACTGAATTTAATCGTGCGGCGGAATGACAACAACCGCGGAATGATAATGATATCACCTACATGTTTGGTCATTAAGTTATTTTTCTTCACATGACGATCTGCATTTATTATTAGTTTGTCGGAAAATGAAGTGGTTGTTTCTTCGAGGTGGACAAATAATTGTACCTTGGACGAACAAATGGCAGATTCCAGGTTCAGGCCCAGTAAATCAATCGAAGAGGAAGAAGCGTTGGTACAAAATGCTGTTCCTAAGTCCACTCATTACAAGAATAAATGGACGGCTTCAATTTTCGAGGAATGGCAGAGAGTTCGAGCTGTAAAAGTACCAACGCTGGAACCTGGCGGGTTATTTAAAGATTACGACGTTCATAAAGTACAGCCATTGGAAATGTCGGTAGTTGAAATGGATGCTTTAACCTTGAACTATTGGCTTACGAAATTCATTCAAGAAATGGCAAAGCCCTCGAAGGAGAAGTATCCGCCGAAAACGTAAGTGCCATTTTAGGTCCTAAGTGTGAAACTGATGTTTAAAGTAGTCCTAAAGACGAGATCAAGACAGATGGAAATCACGATCAGTTAGAGAAGCTTCCTTTCTGTTTTGGGGACTTCAATAATTGTAATGTTACATTCCATGCCAATAACAAATAAGCTGAATTGAAAAATTGCAATGGTAATTAAAAGCTATTTGTTCATGTTCTAAATGTTGTTTTGGTTTATGAATATGCACATTAAAGGGGCTATGTCGCGAGGATGGCGGGTGAGTACTGGGTACTAACAACTTGAAAAACGTCCGGTGGCTTTTTATCAAGTTGGCGGCCATTACTGTCGAATTCGCTGCAATCCGTTCCATCCCGTCGTATTGCGTGGAAGGATAGATCTCAAGTTTACAAATTAGTTAGAGTATTTACTTGGCTAGATTTTTGGTAAATTATTTCTGCGATTTGTTAGTCGTACCTTCGAAAAATTCGATGTCTTCCAGTAGTGGTGGAAGTTGGGGAGGAATTTAAAAGCGAAATCGATCGTGTGTTTGTTTACCTCGCGTGGTTCGACACGAGTGCAAGCGCGATAAAACTTGCCGCGATCCGGGAGGGAACAATAGAAATTTGACATGTGTGATGTCAGGTGACGTCACATGACAAGAACTCATTGCGCAGACTCACCTTGTGACATAGCCCCTTTAAGAAACACTCAGCACATGTGTTTCAACTAGCTGAAACACTAGTTGAAACACATGTGGTTTTCAACTGGTGTTTCATTGGGTTTCAAAACGTATCCACCTGACCACAATAAGGAGCTTTGGTTGGCTTACAACATATGAATAATTAATGAGTTTGAGAAATTGTGATAAAACTTTAAAATTGTAATGTTTTCGTTACTAATTCACTTATAATTAATTAATAAAATACTCAATTATAAGTAATAAATAAATACTATTATTATAAAGCTTTAACTTGCTATTAATAATGACTAGAATATTACAGCCTGTTAAAAGCAGTTAAAAAGCTTACCAAATTCATCAGAAAGTAGAGCACAACTGAAATATAAATGGAGAAAAAGAGGACAGACCACCGTGTGCGACTGTAAGAAGGCATCATCACGTCTGGATAGCTGAAAAACAAAATAACAAATAACAAGTAAGGTAAAATGTTGTGTGTAACACCCCCTCTTTACATCTTGACTTCATTGCATTTGCACATAATAATCTATCTTCGCATCTTAACAAGAAGTCAAGATTATGTGTGGACAATAATCAGTATGCCAAAAATATTTCTGGAATGTTGAACAATTACAAGCAAGATCAGAAAACACAAAGTACTCAAAAGGCTTCCATCTGTCAAAGAACTTAATCTGGTTGGTTGCAAAACAACATTACAGGAATATTCAACATTAACAATGAATTACAATAAATAAAGGATCAGAAAAACATCAATTATAAAAGCTTAGTTATTGACAAAATCGGTTCAGAACAGTTCCCATACTTAGCTGTAGTCAGCAGAACAAATAAGCTGATAAAGCTCCGCCAAAAACCACTGAAAAACTAATTTTCAAACAATAAAGTAAAATTAACATTATTTTAATCCAAGAAATATCAAAAGCTGTCATTAGATTTGCCAATATGGTAACAGAACATGATGCTAAATTTCTATATAATATTGCAGTTGCCATAAAGGGGAAAACAAGGCAACAAAGTGATCATAAAGGGTACATACACCCCCCCCCCCCCCCCCCCCCCCCCCCCCCTCCCCTCCCAAGGTAAGGTTGTACCACTTAAACTACTGTAGACTACATGTACGTCAAACAATACGTGGGTTCTTTAACGCCTAATACCACTATGTGTGTGAAGGTGAAGGAGACAAGGCCAACGGTTTTATGTCATCAGGTTAGAATGGTGTTCTTCTCAACATTCAAAGCAACAAATTCAAGAGTCTAGTTTAAATTAATAAAATAATAATTATCTACAAAGCATCACTTACCTCATCTTTTTCATTGTCAGAAAACAAATAAAACCCTGCAGATAAAGTTGAAACTTCTGAGCTGCATTTGTTTCTTTATTCAATTTTTCTGATTTTTCTGATGTACTAGATGTAATAAATAACTGTGCAAAGGTTTAGAAAATTTTCATTACAACTTCTTTTTCGATGGAATCACCTAAAACTAGTAGTTTCCATTGGAAAATGACATGCTGCGAGTAAAGCTTATGCAGAAGAAGAGTTGTTTTCAGCTATCTCGTTAATTGCATGTACTTTAGATAGTGAACAGATGAGCGACTTTAATCTATTTTTCCGTTGGATTAACTTAATTGGTAATATATATAGATAGGCTAAGCCTAACAGCGTCGCTCTCTGAACAGAAAGCCGATGATAAACTTAACTAAGGTGAAAGGTCGGAAGCACAAGAATTAAGATTGACGACCGGGTTATTTTTTCAATTTTAGCAATTCCCAAAAACAGTATTACGCGACCGTCTGCACAGTACATTTAGACCGTACAAAAGTTCACAAAACAACTTTTTCTCGGTCTAGAATAACTAGTTTGACTAATTTCCGAATAAAATACACCTTTTGCGTATCAAAAATTGCCCGAGAAACTGATTTGGAAATCAAAATTGCAAAAAATACACAAACATATTTGCATAAGGCGACGTGAGTGAGTTTAGAACTATACTAGCAGTAATCGGAGATTATGGAGACGCGTTCGAAGGAATTTCCGGCGGAAATGAGCCCCTGTAAAAAGGAATAGGGGCGGCCATTTGGAAGACCGGACAACCAAAAATCTCAAATTTTACTGCATGCAAGGCACAGGGAAACCAACACGAAATTAGAATTGCGTTCTTCGAACGCGAAAATGAAAGTCTTGTTTTGTCTACATAAAATCGCTTTTCAACCTATGTAATGAATGAACAAACACATAATAATGGACAACAAAATCTTTTTTTGAAAAATTTTATTCAAATATCTATTAGTTCATGTTTAAAAGCAAAACACGTACGATTTATAGCGCATCAAGGCAGAGCTGTCCTCGATGAAATTCAAGATAACAACACGACTTAATTTGAGCACGTTACATAAACATGTCTCCAAAACTAAAGAGAACACAAAGAAAAAGTCTATTAAAAATTGATATCAACATAAATTCCCATCGAAAAATGTGATTTATTTTACCTTTAAGTCACTGGACTGCTTGGAAATTCGTTAAAACTCCGCTTCTTCGGTTCTGAAATCCGTAATAAAAACAAACATCTCTCGCATTGCTCCTGCATTGATAAAAACGTATGAAGTTTTCTCGAAGCAAGATTTTATCCCCGAAAGCTCTTCTTTTTCCACTAAAGCGGCTTCTGAGTATCCCTTAATTAGTATCCCTGTCTTTAGTAGCAAACCGCGAAAAAATGCAGGGAAATAACGACTTTACTGCGATGCTCCGCTAAACAGTGTTAACCAAGCTGACGGCTGTGTAGCCGCGCGAAAAACAAAGCCTCGCGTTGTTTTCAAAACCCTGGATGTTGTGTGGCGTCATACGCGCATGTTTTGCGACGTCATACGCGCCCGGGAGCTAACTTTGCGCGACGCTCGGACACTCATGTAACAGACGGCGCCCGCGAAACATTCCGCTAGCCATGACCATGAAAAATGACGGGCATAGGTTCTATGAGTATGGGGCTTCGCAGCGGGCCGAAGGCCCGCGAGTGCTCCGCTAATATATATGCCGTTCGAACGGCAAAACGCACGGAGTAGTATAGGGGGTTGGTGATTCTGGACCACACAAAATAAGGCCCCAAAGGCCCGAATTACCGACCCACGGAATCATTGCATTCATCCGTGTGGCGGTAATTCGGGCCTTTGGGGACTTATTTTGGGTGATCCCGAATGCACCAACCCCCTATACTACTCTGTTTATATGCTGCTCCGGTACGAGATCACCACCCCAGGGAGGTATTACCAATTGGAGAAATCACACCCACTGTATATGTCCACCCACATGGCGAACGTGAAAGCTTTCAAGAGATTCCTGAAATCGCGTGAAACAGGTCTGACCCAAAAGAGCGAAGAATGGGTCAAAGCCAGACAAAACACACTCGGCGCATCGGAGATCTCTGCCTTGACAGGATCTTCGCCATTTGAGAGCCGGTCAAGCCTAATTCGCAAAAAGTTGCACCCCATCGATATGAGCAAAAATGTGGCCTGCGCTTGGGGCACATTATTTGAGCCTCTAGTCCGTGAATACTTTGAGAAGAAACATTCTGTCAAAGTTTTCGGATATAAGGGCTCTCTAAATCTTGCAAAGGATCACCCTCTATTTGGGAAGGTCACTTGCAGTCCAGACGGATACTTCTTACACAAAGACAAGACGATTGTCTTGTTAGAGTTCAAGTGCCCTTACACCAGAAAGATCACATCCAATAAAATTCCTAACCAATACCGCGACCAAATACAAACCGGTCTTGCTCTCAGCGGTGAGAGAGTTAACAAAGGCTTGTTTGTCGATGCCTATTTCAGAATGTGTTCTTTGAAGCAGCTTAGTTTTAGCCTTGAACACAATTTCTTACCAAACAAAGGGGTTGTGCACAAAACAAAAAAACCATCAGCACTTGCCTGTGGTATTTACATTCTATCTTGCAAGCAAAAATTATTTCCAACTCAAACAAAATTACTTAACCTCGGCACAACAAAATCAACAGCAATGTTCGAAAAAATTATGAGAGGAATTTCATCGGGAGATATCTTATGTAGCGGAAATTGGTTTTATATGACGTATGATGATGATCAGAAACTAAACGATAAAGATTTTTTGAAGGACATAGGCAGAAGGACATTCAGTGAAGATTGGCCTTCAAACCTTTATAAGGCAGTAGCCTTCTTCGCATGGAAGCTGCTAGACATAACAGAAATTTGGGAGACAAAACAACCAAACTTCTTGGATGGCATTCAGGAATCAGTCAACAGCTTCCATGATAGTTTGGCAAAACAAAAACAAACCATCCCTGTCAAAACCTATCCAAACAATTTGGTTGATGACAGTGCTGTTATGGAAGCCTTCTTACTCTCAAAAGTGAAGTCAATTGGACAAATCTCCTCCCCTGTATATACCAAACCAACATGGCAATGACGGCTCAAGGACTTGACTTCAATCCAAAGAATCAAGACTACTTCGGTAAATGGTTGCTGTCTTTTGGTGAATCCCATTGGGACTATTTACCAGACATGATCAAGGATTACATCCTTGACCTGGTTGAAAGGAGTATCCAGCGTGACTTGGCTGCCAGGGCCCTTCATCAACGCAGGATGAAATCTGTATGCCTTTCAATAAAAAATCATTATCACTGGCAACACCTTTGCCATTTTCGTTTATTCACTTCACAAACATGCGAGGAATGCCAAGAACACTTCTCGCCAGAAGTGGACATGGGCAGACACAGAGCCATTTGTCCTGGCATGCCGCCTTTTAGATGTATACAGCGGGCATTGATGTATGCAGGCATCGGCAGTGATGACGAGGAAGACTATGACGGACCAAGTGTTCATGAAAGTTGCTATGGCAGTGCTTACTAAACGTGACCCATCTTTTCAAGCATGATCTTCCAGTTTTGTTCATGTTTACTCATTGATTTTTGTGGAACTTGTAGCCAGAAGTAATTGATAATCATCCGTTGTGGCCATTTTTGTACAATTTCGTCAAAGATTTTATAGGCTACAAATGGCATAGAGATTCTTTCCGGTAGATGTTCTTCGATGAAATTGAAGGAATCATTTGCATGTTGTATTTCTTCGGAGGACAAGCAGACGTTGGGTTCACAAATTTTCAGATGTTTCTTGAGATAGCTTTTGAAGTTGTAGTGTTTGGTGGTCATTCTTTTTTTTGGTAATTTTGTAATCACCACCATAGATCAGAGTTCGTTATAATCGAAGGTCACACCATCCAGAGGCTCTAATAGCCCGCAGTCCTCACAGCAAAGTTCTGATGAAAACATCCTGGGGTTTAATTTGTCGTTGCAGCTTTGACAAGCTTTTATCCTTTCATTCAAAAGGATGAAAGGTGAGTGTGGGGTATATTGTGCCTCGGGAGAAAGACACTCCTTGATGCAATGAAGGCGTTCTGGTAGGTTTGAACGCCGTATTTCCTTGGTGTGGTTTTCGAGTGAGCGCAGGAGGATAAATTTGTATTCTTTATCCAGCTCATCGAGTTTGGCTTTGTATTCGCCTTTAGTGTCCAAGGACCGAACATCAGCCAGTTGTTTAGCGAACTTCTCCATGGATATACACCGTGTTGTGTATTCAATTGGACGCAAAGGATTTATCCTTCGAAATGTAGAGGTTAAATCCAGAGTTTAGTTTCTCAAATCGGACTTTGATGCTGCGAGAAGACTTATCTTTTTTTGAAACTCTTGGACTTCCTTGCGAAGTTTGTTTTTTAGTTTCTCGACGTCTGGTGTTTGTGTTTGAGTGGCAACGTTTTTTGATGCCTTTACACCATCCCTGATTGCAGCTTTGAGTTCGTGATATTTTTTCACCTCACGAGTAATTATGGTGAATTCTGTATCACTGATACTCTTGTCTTCCAGAGCCTTTGAGACCAGTTCATTGACAGTGTTGCGTTTAGCCAGTGCCAGTGTATAGATCTTCTCGTGTTTAGTCACTTTTCGCTCTAGCCTCTTGTTGACAGCTGTAAAGCCAACAGAGGACAGCCCGCAAAGCGTGGCAACGCCGGCAAGTGCTGGACTTGCAACAATTCCGAACCCAGTCAATGCAGTGGCTAGGGCCCCTGATGACAGCCCGACAGAAAGTGACCCAAGGCCAACCGCCGAGTAATGAACCAATGATTGGGTTCGTTTGTATTTCTTTGCGACTTGCCTGTAGTGCTCGGCTTCGTCAGACAACTCCTTCAGCAAGTCATAAATCTTTTTGAGCCGAAAGTCTTCTGCATTGATTTGAGTGATCTCCTGCGTAGGGTAGAGTGGTTGTGTCTCGCTGTATTCGGGGGCCGAATTCTAAGGGCCTACCATTGAAGTTAAAGAGGTTGTCATCTTTATCCCGTACAGACAGTGTGATAGAGTTAACAAATTCGCCAGACGAGGTGTCACGCAAGACATGCTGTGGTGTTGGTTGGTAATGAACCTTTTCAAATGGTTTCCCACGAATGTCGAAGCGCGCCAACACACTCGAAGGTTTTCCATTTAGCAAGTTTTGTTCTTTGTCAACCAGGTCGCAGTGGACAAAGTAAGTGCTTGGAGATGTAAACCCTTTGACAACTGCACTCCAAAATGGTGTACCACTTATACCCAGAAAATCTGTCAGATTCTTACTAAACGTTACATTATTGGGACTTTTAATTAACATTATTCCTTCTGCTGTGAGTGTATCAACTGTTAGATCAATAACTGGTCTATTCTTTTTTATCTCAATGAAATCTTTTACAAAGTTGTCCACTGTGTAAAACCCTGGAATTAGGAATACTTCAGTAGTCTTTCCATCACTGCCAGGTGCTGAGATAACCGCTCTTTCTTTCAAGTTGTACCACGAGTTGGTGAGTGAGGCAGATAGGAGCCGGATGTAATTGGGCCTCGGAAGTGCGTGATCAAAGTACACAGTGTATGGGTTCGAAGTCGTGACAAATGTCAACACAACCATGACAGATGCGAGTATATATAAGTTTATTTTATTTCAATTTCAAATTCCCAGGGCATGCCTTTGAAGTCAACGAGGTTGCTCTTTTCATCTCTGATCGACAGTGTGATTTCATTTATATGTTTACCAGATCCATCGACACTATGCCAGCCGCATGTTGGGCCACTTGGTAGTTGATCTTCTCAAAAGGTTTTCCGGTTACATCAAAACGAGCCAATAAGCTTGAAGGTTTGCCATTGAGAAGGTTCTGTTCTTTGTCAAGCAGATCGCAGTAGACAAAGTATGTGCCTGGAAGTTTGAAACCCTTTATGGTAAAATGAGGATATGTTTTTATGTCTATATGAAACAATCTTGCGAGATTTGGGGAAACCCATATTATGTATTTTTGTCCTGGGTTTAAAATAGAAAGAACGCCAAGTTCATATGGTTTTGCCTGCAGAGCAATACCCTTTTCTTTAAATTTACCATTTATCATGTCTGCAAGGCTATTAGGAGTAACAAACCCAGGGCCAATGTCAATGATGGTAGTCTTTGGTTTATCACCAGAAAGGACTGCGGCTATTTTCACTTTTTCTGCCAAGTTATGCCACGAATTGTAAAACGAGGCAGACAGGAGGCGGATGTAGTGTGCATTCTGGATCACGTGATCAAAGTACAGAGTGTAGGGGTTCGAAGTTGTGGTAACTGTAAGCACAACCATGGTGTGTATATGTAAGTTTATTGGGAAAAACATAAATATATACACAGGAAAACATTGTGTATAAAATAAACATTTTATAATTATAATTATATACAACCATGTTTGGCGGACGGCCCGGTGGATTTAATCCTAATTCAAATCTTGGTATAAACATCGGCGACCACAATTACGGACCCCCGCCTCCTAAATGCCTATACCCATGTGGCGCCAAAGCCACCACCCACAGATCCTGAAATTGCTTGGTTGAGTTCGCCGGAGGCTGCCAAGCTCTCTGCCGCGGCAAAGGCCAAGGCGATCTCAGACTTCAAAAAGCGTTTCCCTCGCGCCGATATGTCTCACTTTGAAGTGCAAGTAGAGTTTGGCGACGACCACAAAACCGCCACGGGGGAAGTGCTTTACAAAGAGGGTCAAGGCTCATTTGCCCTCGTTACAGAAATGCCCCACAAAGATTGGACTGGCGCCGAAAGAGACGCTCTTGGTCTCCACTATGACGGTGGTTTCCCTTATCAGTTATCGTTGGGGCAACAAATGTCATCAATCCCAGCTGTTACTTTCTCCACCACAATAGACAAAGACATGATGATTGGCGCAATATTAAATGACAAAGAGCAAAAGATTTACGTCACGCCAACTGATTATTTCACAACGAAATACAGAAATATCTTCAGGGACACACAGATTTCATTCACAACCGTGAAATACGGCCGAAAGTGGATGGGTGGGCCGCATATGAGTTTTTGGCCGCAACAACTCTCCTTCGCCCTGTGGTGTGCAACAACCGGCTGTGGAATCTCGCGTCACATTCTCTTCGATAAGAACTCCAGTCTATCTTTAACACCACAGTTAAGGTCGTTTTACCGGTTTCACGTTTATTTCACAACAAGGCGAATTCTTTACCAGATGGGCGGGGAACAAAGCGTGAGTGCTTTGCCAGACGACCCTCCATTCAACCAGAAAGACAACAAGTACAACATCGACGCGTACAAGAAGATTTGCATAGAGTTTGGCATCGACCCCAGTTCTGACTTCCGTTACACATACGGCAAGAACCACGGTCTTGGGAATGTCTACATTTGGGAATACGGTGGTGGCCCCATTTCTACCGATTACACTTATCCAGACTCTGATCTAGCCCTGTTCGATGATGAGCGCCTGACTGACAGAAAAGACCCCAACTATCGCGCCAATGGAATAACTTTCGTCCGCAACGACCAAGGGGCGGACACCCAGTTCGAGCACTTTGTGCCAAATTACGCACAGGGGCTAACACAGCCAGGGCTCGCGCGTATGAACCAATCAATAGAGGCCTTTGTGTACTGCATTCTTGGTTCACAAGCCAAAACCCACAGCAGCATCATTGGAAGAGGAGACCGGGCCTTCGAAACGCAGAGAGTATTCCTCACCCATCTAGAGGAGGCCATAATACTGAACGACATCGCAACAAGCGTACAGCGTTACCAGCTTGCCATCCAAGCAACGAAAGTGCGGTTAGACTTTGCGACAGCACCTGGAAGCTGGCTCATGCCATCGCGCATGATTATCAACACAGAGAGCGTGATCGGGTATAACAACAATCTACAGGAGGCAACGCAAGGGATGAAGCTGGGCGTGAACAGTGGTGTTAATTTGGGCACAAAAAAAGCCTCCCTTCGCCACATGGACGGTGGCCCAACAAAGATTAATCCACCAAACAGTCACCCATCAAACCCGATACATCTCCAGGCCACACAGGCACAGGGCATCGCGCCTTAACCAACCCCCACACCCACAGCCCCCGCACCCGCACCCGCACAACCCACACCCACGCCCCCACCCGCACCACAGCCCGACTCACATCACGTCTCCAAGGCAGTCGTTGGTGTGGGTGCGGTTGTTTTGGCAGGACTTTTAGTTTGGTCCAGATAAGTGTTCAAGACTTCGCACGCTTGGTGATCCTTTCAACAAGGAAGGCCACCACGGCAAGGATGAGTAACCAGGCGTGTTCACCCAGAAAGGAGATGACCGACCCAGCAGCTTTGAAGATGAAGCTCACAATTGAGCCAATGAGGCCAGGCAGTGCGTTTGCTGCCTTTTTGCCAAGCTCTTTAAGCCCATTTCCAATAGCCTTGGTGGCCTTTGCCAGACCGTTCAAGGTGGCGAGTACCACAGCGCTGATGGTGATACCAGCTGCCAGAACAATCGCTTGCAGGGTCCATCCGTATTTCTTGAAGATTTCTCTGACCCTCTCTCTCAAAGACAGGCCCCTCTCCCGGACCTCAATTTGTGTATTGACTCTTGCCAGCTCTTCATCACGTTCTGCAACCCGGGCTTCTGCGGCTGCTCTGTCAGAGTGGGAAGTGTCCTCAGCGTCTATCACTTGTCTGTCTTCAGCGTTTAGTTGTTCAAGCTCTTCTTTTTGTTGTTTCAGTTCGTCAAGTGTCTTTTTGGAGTCTATTTTTACACTAAGTTCGTTTATGTTCCTGTCTATGTTATTGATGTCTTCTTGTAATTTTTCTGCTTCTTGGATATCTTTTTGCTTCTTGTCCAGTTGTTTTAGTTTAGCTTGACGCTCAGATACAAGAGCTCTCTTTTCATTTTTCAGTCTTTGTATTGTATCCGTATCCAGTGGCCCATGTGCATCTTCCAGTTCCTGAATCTGATCATCAATCTCTTTGATTCTATTTCTGAGGGCATCTATCTCGCGGCGAAGTTTTTGTGCATCAGCAGCCATTTGTTCTTTTTGTTGTTTTTGCTTTTGTTTTGCTTGCAGCTCTTGTTGCTTTTTGTCACGTTCTGCTTGAAAGTCTTTCATCTGATCAAGCATTGACTTTCCAAGATAGCTTTTGATTTCTTGTGAAAGCTGTGGATTTTCCCTAAGTTGCCGTGTTACAGCACTTTGTGAAAACAGGGGATATGCCTTTTTTCCCCTACCAACCATTTTAACGTACTGCCTTGGGTTTCCTTTTTTATCTGGTTCGTAAAATGTTTCGATGGCTTGTTTGTTAGCATTTGGGTACATTTCTATTAGGTCGTCCCAAGCTGAATTTTGCCGTCTTTGTTGAAGACGTTGGTCTAGCTCATCGCCCGCAAGCAGAGGGTCGGTGTCAGAAGTGCTTGGCAGCCCACTTTGTTCGTGAGGCATTGTATGCATTTCATGCTGTTCACCGCCATTATATGGGGTGGATGTACCGCCTGGTTCAAAGGGTTGCGTGGTGTCGGGCCCGGTGTCTTGGTCCTGGGTCCATTCACGGATTTGTTGTTCTTCTTCTTCTGTCATTTGATTCCACCTGGTGTCAAGATCGTCATCCCCTGTGTCTGGGGTGCGACTGGTTTCATCAGTTGTCTCAGGTATATCATATCCGCCTTCTGCCATCGTGGGTATATAAATATAAATTTAAAAAACACAAATATATACCATGGCTGTGCAACCGAATCTACTTCCATCTCACAGTGAAAAAACACTGGGAGCCATGAAGGCAGAGCGAACCGTCAAGCGCATCACATTTAACCCTTCTGAGGCCAACCCCGGCGAGACACTGTACGTCTCGGTGCCCAAGCTGGGCGAGCACGATGTCATTGTGTCCGACTCACTTGCACTGGTGTTTAACATCAACCTAGCCGGCGGCCACGCTAACAACTATCTCGTGCAAAATGTTTCTCGGGCCCTGGTGGACAGTTTCGTTGTAAAGTTTGCCGCCACCACTGTCCAGGACACGGCTGGGTACGACATCTACAAGATCTTCGAAGACCTATTCAAATCAATCGATGAGCGGGAAAATATGCTTACGGAGGGCATCCAGAGTGTGGATTTGTGTAAGATTCGCTCTGGTGCTGGCGACAAGAGAACCTCAGGCGTGGATGCGGAAAACAAGCTGGAGACAATATACAAGAATAAGTATCGCATCAAACTGGATCACCAAATCTTAACTGATCACGGAATCATATACCCTCAAGCGTTATATAACGATCTGGTCTTCGAACTAACCCTTGCCCCCGCAAGCCAAGTTGTCCGGGGCTCAGACACAAGCAAGCTCGTGTACAAGTTGGAAAACCTCCAGCTGGAGTATGAGACGATCAGAAGAAAGAGTCTGGCCGACGAAGCAACAAGATCTTACACTAGCGGTAAGGAGTTCGCTTATGACCTCGTAATGCGAGATCGGGTGCATCCCTTCTCAAAAGGTGGCGACACTCAGCTTAATCTTCGGGTTAACCCACAGCGCCGGTCTCTCAAGGGCATCCTCTTGCTGTTCATCAATCCCTATGTAGTGGGTGCCAGGGACTCTGAGAGCTATTTCAACCCCGACATCACCAAAGTGAAGGTCACAGTCAACGGGGTCCCAAACAGGATCTACAACGAGGGAATCAGTGGTACTGACATGTGGAGAGAGATAACCCGGCATTTTACCCCACACACGGACGGCAGGCCCAACATGAACCTGACAAAATATCTCACAGGCAACAAGTTTGGTCTCTGGATTGACCTGCGGTCCATGGCAGACACAGCCCTGCACGGCAACGGCCAACGGCTCGTCAACACACAGGATGGCGTGCAACTCGAGATCGAACGAGACGGCAAAGGCTCGGGAAACGCAAACTGCTACATCTTCACCATCTCAGACTCACAGATGAACATCCAGGGCAAGCAGCTGGAATCTGTACAGTACTAAGTAAACGCATACACAACACACGAACAACACACGCAACGCAACACATGCACAACACACGAACATATTATATACCCACCAGCCCCATGGCCAGCCCCATGGCCACAAACAAGATCAACTTCTATGCCAAGCCGGCTCCCCTGCCATCCACCGGACCATTATCACACAATGAAATACAAAGACTTCTGGCAAAGGCCCCCTCCCCACCAGTTTGCAAACCAACTAATATAGCGGTTGGTTATGGACCCAAGAAAGCTGCCATTCAACGCACTAATCGTGGGCCCCACTAACTCTGGCAAGACACAGTATCTTCTCTCCCAACTGCGAGGCCCCTTTAGGGGTTGTTTTGATTACATCGTTTTATTCTGCCCCACATTTGTGGCGAACAAGACATACGATGGCTTCGTGGACCGCGATCCGCGCATCTGCGTGATTGTCTGCCAACAGCATGAGATCGAATACTGGTTGAAGTTGGCGAGCTTCTTTTACACATGCACCAACACTTTATTCATTCTCGGTGACTGCGCAGCCTCCAAAGATGTCAAAGGACGCACGAGTCAGCTGGTCAATCTAGGGTTCAGCGCAAGGCATGACGGCATATCCGTGTGGGTCTTGACCCAGCAGATCACCAGCATTGCCAAGCCATATCGTGATAACATTGCAGCGATCGTGCTCTTTTACACGCCCTCCAGCAAGACCACCAAAGCCATCTTCGAAGACTATGCCGGCGAGCTCTCCCATGAGGAGTACAAAGAGCTTATTGCAAGGCTCAAATCCCGCAAGCTCTCCCACCTGGTTTTCTCTCTTAGGCACCCGTATGGAATTGAGTACAAAGTTTAAACACACACATATATACATGCCATGAATGCGCCAACCAGCCTACACAAACTGTGTGTGCTTTCACAGCTTTTGGATGAATTGCACAAATACACACTTGATGCGCAAAACAAAATTATCAAAGCTGCTGGTGAGGAAGATCTGCGCCTCATGCTTCTCAACAGATATCCATTGCGGTTGAATTCTATGCCAGACACCACGGAGGGACTTATACGAGAGCTTGAAACCCTTTTGCCCGACATCAAGAGAATTATTGAAAAATAAAAAACAAACACATATGTATACCCTGATGATGGCAGAAGCTGCTGAAGACCAGTTCGGCTTGAACGAAGTAATGCAGATGCTGGAGGCCACCCCTGGTGCCGAACCTCCCACAGGGCTAATTGGTGACAATGGCATTCCTGCCAAACGTGAGAAGCTTGCAATCCTTGTTTCAACTGGCAAGGCAAAAGAACTTATCGGCGTACAGCTCACACACGCTTATGTCAATCGGTTGTTAGATAAGGACGTTGAGAAGTACTGCAAAAGGTACGAGGCCTACGTCGGCAGCAAGACGACCGAATCCCTAATTGATTCCACTATCATGCTCGCGACCAAAGGCATTGGCCTGGTGGCCACGATTGATGATGCCAATGAGTTGCAGCAAGAAATCAAGAACAACTACATCATCAACCAGGAGCTGGAAAATCTTGCTGGGGATCTTGCCCTGCGATGCGGACGATGGCTGGCGCTTGCCATTGCTGCTCTCATCACAACAAAACACATCAAGTTTGAACGAGATCCTGACAAGGCTTATTTGACAGAATTGGAACCCCCACCACAACCCACACATCCAACCAGAGACAGTGAAGGTTACCCACTTGAGGGCTTTGATGAAGTTGGGCTGGGACCTGTGTTGACCTCGCAGGAACCTTGAACGAACCTGACTGGAACCTGGCTGGAACCTGGCTGGAACCTGGCAGCTTACTTATCACAAGATAAATTAAAAAATCATATATATATACCCACGATGGCCACACCACTCGAGACGATCCCTGAAGAAACTCAAACTCAAACTCCAACTCCAACACCTGCAAGTGTTACCTCTGAGACCCCGAAAACAAAGCCTGCAACAGAAAAGAACCCCGGCCGCGTTGCTTCTGGCAAAAGGCTAGCAGAACGCAACCGCCTGGCCCGTGAAGCAAAGAAAAAGGCGTGATCTCTTTCTTTGTGACAACCTTGGTGGTGCCCTTTGCCTTCTTGATGTTTTTGTCGTCATCCAGAAGGATGGAGTACATCTTTGAGCGAAGACACGCAACTTCCGAGATCGGCTTACCCGCGCACTCGTCCTTCATCTTGCCGATGACCTTCTTGTTAAGCTGGCTGTGTAGCGGATGGTCCTTGGGATAGTCACTTGTGTCATAGAGTTCGTCCCGAAGGTTCTCCATGTCTTTGTAGACATCCTCCGTCTTGATCTCGAGGAGTAGAGAGTCTGTGTCTGTGTAGAGTAGGTCTACTCGCGTGCCATATTTCAGCTTGAGATGATTGTAATAGAAGTCGTACATCAGTGTTTTGGAGAGATCAAGGATGCACATGCCTGTGTAGACTGGGCGGTTGAAGAGGATTTTCTCCCTCTGCATCTGGATCCCCGCCAGATTGCTTCCAAAGATGGCTGCTCTAGTAAACAGCGGGCTTGCGATAAGCTTTCTAATCTTGTCTTGCTCGTGCGCCCGGACAAGCTTCATGTCAATTCGATTTCTGAGGTTCTCCATTGTCTTACCGAAGACTGAGTTATTCATGAGCTTGAAGAAGTTCTTCTCGAAGTCGGAAGTGGCCTTCTTCCTGAGCTCGGTGTTCAGGGAGATGTATGGCGCCATCCAAGCCCTCTGCTCGAACTTGAGCATTTTGTGGATTTTCGTCAACTTCATTCCAAGATCCAAGTACTGCTGGAGGTTTCTGTAATGCAATACGTACCTGGATTTGTTGTTCAGGGTAAGGAGCAGCTTCTGTGTCTTGTCTTCTGGCTGTCCCTCTGCCAAGGCCCTTTGGTATGGCGACATCCATTCCTTTGGAACGACCTGCCTTTCTGGGGCAAGAGGATAAGCGTTGTGCTCATCATGAAGCTCCTCGGGGTACTCAAGATCAACCTCGAGAATGTAACCAATCTTTCTGTTTGGCCTCCACCTCCTGATCTGGTGTTGTGTTGGAAAGACAGGGCACCATGCGAAGTTGCTAACTGGAAGAGGCTGACTCATGGCCCATCCATAGAGATTGTTCGCGTCGAGATACATGATGTAACTTGACTCTTCGTTGGGGTTGTGGTCACGAAGATAGGGGTTGTTGGCCTTACAGTGCCGTCTGCTCTCCATGGATATGCCACCTCGCAAGCCTCTTTCAACAAAGAGGTGCATGTTGACGTCTGTGAGCAGCTCCAGGTTGATTTTCGTATACCTGAGAAGGGCGTCCCAGGAGAGACCAGGGCTTGTATAATAATGTGCCGGGTCAAGCTTGTAATTTTGCAGACATGTTTTTCTGAAGTTCTCGAAAACATCAGCCAGAAGAAGCACATCTGTCTCAAGGTAGATGTCGTGGTACTCTCCAAGCGTCTTGCACCCAAATACCTCCCACACGTTTTGCGCGTGGGCGTATTCTTTATCTGAGATGCCTTCCTTCTTGAGCTCGCTGTAGAAGGCATCCTTCGGCGGGAGAGAGGCCTCATCGAATCGAGTCCAAAAGTCCATGTATTCGTATGGGTAAATCCCTTTTTGCAGGAGAAGGCTGCGTTTTGCTTGGTTCTTCTCGTGGCTTGCCGTGATTGTGAAGGACTCTGGCTTGTTTGCTTCAACCAGGGCACTGAGGCTTGACTGCATGAACTGCAAGCTGTCAATGAACCTCAGCTTATCGAGAGAGAAAGAGATGTATTTCTCCATGTTGTTTGGGATGCATTTCAAATCGGAATGCACATCCGCAATTCCACTCATGATGTGGTGTGCATCATAACCCTTCAAGTTGTGAAAGATTACCGGGATTATTTCCGTTTTCGGGCTGGTTCGGAAATGGTTGAAGTTGCAATCACTGTGAGCCGCACCCCGATATTTGCCTGTGATGTGGCAATGATCCTTGACTGCGTCTCGAACAGAGTCTTGGGTTAGAGACTCCCCGCAGAAAAGACAGTCGACCTGCTCTAATGAATTCTCAGGGGGGGGCCTTCCTTTGGTTTCTTGGTCCGATAAATGGGAACACTTCCATTTCGCCATCATAGTGCTGGATAAAAACTTTGAATGTCTTTTTGTAGCATTTGTTGGTGTACCGATGAACGAAGCCCAAATATTCTCCTGTGTCTGGGTCATAGGTCGCAATGGCATCCCTGTAGTTATCCTTGATTAGAGTCTTATCACAGATGTGGCAATCTGTTGCATTGTCGAAATCTGCCCAGTCTGCTCTTCTCATGGAGAGTAGTGCCTTGCGTTGCAGCTCGTCTCTGATCACTCCTTCCAGCTGTTGAAGACTGTCAAGAAAGACTTGCACAGCGTCCTCTCCTCTGTATAGGTAAGGGCCCTTTGTCTCTCCATCAGAGCGAACAGCTAACATGCAGAACCCGCAGGGTTAATGCACGGATGTTGCAGTGGTGCTGCTCTGTTGGGGATCTGGTATGCAACCGTGGACTTTTTCGACAATGCTTTCGAAGTCGGCATATATAACCCAAGGCTTCTTCATCTGATTCTGGAAGTTCTTGAAGTGGAGGAAGTTTTCGCCTTCCTTTGGCATTTCAGCTCGTGCCGGCCTGCCTTTGACTCCTCTGCAATAGAAGAGATGATCGGTGAGAACCCGTTCTGAAGAAAAGGCTTGGAGACACCTGTCACAGTGATGCATGCGGCGTCCAACGTTGAACTCGCTGTGCAGAAGCCTGCTCATGCTCTTGATGAAACAATAATGTGAGGTGCGAGTGTTTGTGAGCAACATCAAATTAATCCTTCGCAGATTGGGATCCTCTAGCTCACTGACTCTGATCACAACCACCTTATTGTTCTTATATTCATAAATGTTGATTGGAAGGTTGTTTTGTCGCTCAACTTTGGAAATCTGGCTCAATGGTGTTGGAAAATCAACTCCAGTAAAGTCTAGGCCATCATCAGTGGGATAACTGCCTGGCCGGTCTGAGTGAACATTTACAGGGAACAATGCCGATCGCAGTGCCCAGCGAAGACAATGATTGTCTCTGTTCTTTACATTGATGATGGCATGCTTTGGCCTGAGTTTTGATGGTGTTGGGATAAATGTACCGCCTCGTAGAGGATGGTACATCCCGAACTCAAGGTAAACAGTTTTGATTTTCTCAATCACCCAACCAGAACCCAACTGCTACCATCTGGCAATCTCTTCCTTCAAAGCCATTGACAATGCCTTCCAGGGTGCCCTCCTCTCTATGCTGATAGAGATGTGTAACAATCAGTGGATTAACGTTCCAAAAGAAGTGATCAATTTCTCGTCGTCTGTCATCGCCTTCCATTGAAAAGTGAACATCGAATGACAAAGTGACCTTTACCCCGCCAAGCTCTGTGACTTCGCGTGCAATTTTCTGGAGAAAAGCCGCCCGATTAGTTATGAAGAATGAATTGAGGTCCTTGATTGGATAATCACCAGGGACGTTCATCTTGTAGCCATGCAACCAATCACCAAAGTAATCGTGGTTCCTTGGGTTGAAGTCAAGACGTTGAGCCGCCATCGCGATATACCAAGGGTAGAGATTTCTTCAATTGGTGGTCTTGTACCAGGCCAGCATTCACCAGTGTGTAGTATGTAATGTAATGTAATGTAAATCTTTATTTAAACACGGAGAATCATCAGTTAAGTTAATAATTAAAAATTAAAACTTGTACAACTGCTTTACATGATTGCCGTGTGGGAATCCGATATCTCAGATACTTTCTTAATGCCCCGTTTAAACTGCCCAATAGAACAAACGCTTTTTAAATCTTGGGGCAAGTTGTTCCACAAACAGGCCCCGCTGTAGCAAAAACTTCGTTTTAGGTAATTAGTATTTGGCTTGGGCAGCGAAAGCTTTCCTTCAAGATTTCTTAGGTTATAATCATTAACGTGGCGTTGAGTGAAGAGACATTGAAGATAGTCTGGGGCAAGTTCATTCAATGTTTTATACATAATTAAAGCTTTCTGCTTTTTACGACGAAGAGACAGCTTCTCCCACTTAAGCATCGCGAGAAGGAGGTTGGAGCTCGTATCAAAAGGTGATTGAGTAATTACTCTGGCAGCGCGATTTTGTAATTTTTGTAATTTATCACTCAAACAGCCACTCATACTATCCCAAACCGGGCTGCAGTAATCAAAATGTGGTAATATTAAGGCATTGTAAATTTGAACTGCAACATCCGTCGGAATAAAAGGTCGTACACGTTTCAATGCACCAATGGCTGAAGAGACTTTCTTGCTTATCTCGTCAACGTGTTTAGACCAAGAGAGTTGTGCATCAATGGTAAGACCCAGAGATTTAGTATGGTCAACTCTCTTGATCGTCCTGTCATCGATACTTATATTAATCTCCTCACATTGGGCATTCAATCTCTGCCTAGATCCGATTATCATTAGCTCAGTTTTGGCCACATTTAAACTTAATTTGTTGGCTCTCAGCCAACAGGTAAGATTGTTAAGTTCAGACGTCACTGCTAGTTTCAGATCAGCTAGCGTTTTTGCAGATAAAGTTATACTGGTGTCATCGGCAAACGTTCTCGGCGCAGCAACCCGCAGGCAGTTAGGGAGATCGTTAATGTACATCAAGAAAAGCAAGGGACCCAGGATGCTACCCTGCGGTACGCCACAAGTAACAGTGCTGGCAGTTGACAGATTGCCATTTACATTACACCTTTGGGTCCGATTACTTAGGTATGACTGAAACCACTTAGCAGTTGCCTGGTCAGCACCAAAGTAGTAGTTATAGAGTTGGCGGTACCAGATCAGTTTTGCAAAACTGATCTGATACCAAGCCAACTCTATAACTACTTCCCATCTAATGGCACAATCACATGGAATAATCACATGGAAAAATCAGATTAAAAAATATAGAAAAATCAAATGAAACTATATGTTAATTAAAACAAAGTGCGTTTATTCCATTGCGTGATTTCCTTTGCGTGACATGATTCTCGGAAAAACGGGAAGTTGGGCGATGTACAAAATCTTACATAAACAATTCTGGTTCACTATCGCAAATGCCAGCAATAATCTTAAAATTCGTCTTAAAAAATCGAAGAGGTAAGTTAGAATACATGATCTTGTTATACTTTTGAACTAATTCATAGAAATTAATTAAGAAATATGCTTGAGATTGAGAATATGGAGTTAGTTTCAATATCGCAGTCATCTTTTTTCCTGTAATGTCTTGTAGTCTTTTCAGCACTTGACCTTGTAAACAAGAGAAATAAACTATTCTCTTTCTTGAATCTTTAATAGCTACTTCAAGGCTTCTCAACGAATCCAGGCATGTTTCTTCATTGTCCAAAACAACTTTTATTCCCGTATAATCCATAAATCTTGTCATGTCGATGCTTCTTAGCAGCTTGTCTTTTATATCAGCATCACTTTTCTTCTGGGAACTTGCAGTACAAGGTCCAACTTTCAAATTAGGTAAACCTTCCGGATCAGCAGCTAGTTCTGGGTATTTTTTCACTAACTCAGAGAAAATATTTTCAACATATTGTGGACTTTGATTTCCCTTTACAAGATCTCTCAACTTTGCCAGGTCTGTTCTAAACGCAATAAAACGCTGTTTATTCATCAGTGATATCAAAAGTGTGCGAAATATTATGCCTTCCACTCTTGTTTATATTGGTTGAGTTTCCCACGCGTGGGAATATTTATTGTTTCATCACCTTTTATGACAGCTTCCATGATTAGCATTTGGATTAAAAATAACATCTACGCAATGGAACAAAGATAGTTTCCCACGCGTGGGAATATTTATTGTGAGGAAATGACATCGTTCGGTAGCAATAAATTCGCGTTAGCCGATTTTTACATGTTCGCTATTTTTGTTTTCTGGGAATTTAGACACGTGCCGCTTATAGCTATTGTTTTAAAAATATTATCTCATATAATAGTATAGAATGAATTGTGATGAGATAATTCACGATGAGTTGAAAGCAATGGGTAATTTTATTTGTGATTTTTGTGACGTAAAATTAGTAGAAGTTGATAGTAGTGTGAGAGTGGTCGAGTCATGTTGTAGTGAACAAGATATAAATAATATAGATGGCATGAGTGTTTGTCTAAATTGTGGTTCCGTAGTGAGAGTGGTCGAGTCATGTTGTAGTGAACAAGATATAAATAATATAGATGGCATGAGTGTTTGTCTAAATTGTGGTTCCGTACATGGATATAATTATGTTAAAGAGTATGTTAATTTTTATGAGAGTATGTATAAAATACGGCGAAAATCGGTATATCATCGGGAATATCATATCCAAAACACAATAAATAACATCTGTAGCCAACACAAATTACAGATATTAAACAATAATAGAACTAAAATCATGAAAATTTTTGAGGAGATAGATAAA